>OX359250.1:33510782-34110782 GCA_947179485.1 Allacma fusca | reverse complement strand
GGGTCTTTTTTGTCCGCATCTTTAGACTTGTAGAAATGTCAAGTTTCTCCTAGCAAAATTACAGTAGAACTGAACGACCCTATTTTTGGGATTTAAGTCTGCGAGCAAAAGCATTGAGTAAACACCACGTTATATGTATGTACACTCGTATATTTATATGAATTCCTATTTTTTATATTCATACAAACACCCAGTTCCTAGATACAAAATCTGGGGTCATTTTTCTTTGGAAAAAATAATAGTGTGTGCTCATTCATTGTCAGTCAATAAATGAATAAAGTCGAGTAAAGTAAACTGTAGGTAGAATTTAACCGCATGTAATAAATCTACCTTTCCTATAGTTAGTTATACTTTCCGCCTAGTTTCGACAGGTTTTGGGCTATTTCCCAGGGTTTCAAATGCACTGGAAGCCACACATCTAACACAACAAGCGGCTGGACATTAATTAATGCAGTCGCTTGATAATTTCTAGAAAAAATGTTAGGATTTAAATTTACAACGCTGGATGTTGACATGATCTTTGTTCTTAGAATTTGATAAAGGAAATGAATGCAAGGTTAGGAATTAAATTGTAGCTGTAAATCCCTTTTCATAATGTCTGCATTAATTTATGCTCCTGTAGAAAATTTCCTTACACAGATTTGCAAGCAGGGACTTCTAACTTCCATCCACCATAAATTACACGGGCTGACTAGAACGCCCTGAAAAGAATTCACTTGACGCTGGAGCTTTTTTGTTTACTCAAAATCTTGGTAATCGTCCGGTACTTGTGTAAGGGAATGTGTAAAGTACATAATATTTATTTGTACACTCTCACACATAGTAATTGTAGGATTCCCTTTTGACTTGTGAGCCGAGGCTCTGAAAATATACAAGGCTGATCTGAAAATACAGGGCTAAAAATAGCTGGTTGATAATGCGGAGTGAAATTTAGAAAAAAAGGGGCTTCATTACTTAAAAATGAATAATTACTCCCAGCTCAAACATTTTCCGTTATAGTCAAGCCGGCTCCGTTATATTGCTACTTTGGTATTCGTTGGTACTTGGTAAGTGTTAGTTTGGCAGAGCTTGAGTGTAAACCTTTAATTCCACTGGTTGCAAAACAAGGAAGCACTTTGTGAAAAGCAGCCAGGCATTCCAAAATTCCAATATCTGTATATTGAACTCCGGGTTGAATGGGGCTCAATGAGCCAGGATTATTGGAAGGGAAACTCCCGTAAAGTAAGTAGATAGATATAGATCAATGGGAAGGAAATAAGAATAGGAAAGTCGGGAGATATGCTCATCTGTCAGTGTTCAGTTCAAGGAACGAGTAAATGTCATTTCTCACTTGTACATATGTATTATTGTCATGAGCTTGACAGATGAGGAAATGAAACGAGACGAGAACACCAGGAATTTTCATTTGCTCAAGTGCAGGCGTAAGGGCAGCTAAAAGAGTCAAATTTGTTTTCCCTACGAATTCCGCATCTTACAGTCCGGACTCATCAGGAAAACTTTAATGAGTTTTAATGAAAATGTCTATTGTAGTCGTATTTGTAGTCCAAATAGTAAACAAACGATTTAATGACTCTTTGGATTACTTCTATTTATATGTCCATTTATTTCTGCGAGAGTTGCATTAAAGTGCAATGTTCCAGTGAGACAGTTACTGAGACTCCTATTCTATAATAACAAGGAGTTGCTCGGTTCAGCTTCCGTCACTAAAAATAGCTGGAGGATATTGCAAATTTTGCACCTGTGGTCATATCAGGATCTTGCTCACGATTTATAGGTAAATGTCAAGGTTGGATTCCACAGTATTTCTACATTTAATAGCAAATGAGAAGAATCTATTTTGGGGACTGTGCACACTCCTATGAGCACGAGTAATTATGCAAATGATACAAATTATGTCAGGACTAAATTACTCGCCTTGTACATGTATGTATGTATGTACCTACCTCTGGCTGGTAGCTATATAGTAATTATTATTGTGGGGATCTCCTGGGACTCGTATGTCTTCACTAAATCAGGGCCTAATTTGTCGAGGTCGCTAGGACAAACGTAGGTGCGAGGAGCAACCTGTTGTACAGACAAACATCAATTAAATCCTGCACAGTGCATTAGGATTATTTAAATGTTTTTATTTCCATGCTAATGACACTAATCATGAAATGCCTTGTAGTGCTTGACTCAGCTCATGTTTGTCTACATTCATTTATTCCAGAGAAGCTTCCTTCCACAGCCGACTTTGGCGGAGACTCATTTGAATATAATTAACACTCTACCTTGTCACCTCACCGTTCTTGCTGAGCAACAACATTCCACAGGAGTGGAATTTAATGGCGGACTCCTCACAGTTGAGCCAGGGAGTAATATCATCCTTCACTCCATTACAGAACGAAATGTGACCCTCAGCTTTGCTCCCGTTTTCAATGACACTTTAAATTGTTTCCCAAACTCACCGTCAACACTCGACCCATTAAATGCTCCTTTAAATATGAACCTATCCTGGTCAGGGACCTTTGCTACCATTCCAGGAGTCGTTCAGTCCATCATTGTCACCATCAATCCTAGTACAGGGAGGCTGGACCACTACACATTGACAAAACCAGAAGACATCGGGAAATCTAGACAAGGGTTTTCGAAGCTCAGGTTAGCCTATTAGACATTTCTTTGCTCTGAGATCATATATCTTTTAACAATGATTATTACTATTAAAAGTATTTCCAAAAACTTGAGCAAGATTCTTATGTACTGATTTTGATGCCGTACAATAATTATGGGGGTGAATTAATCTTTTAGGTAATTACACAAATGATGCATAATGTAATAGTTGATGGGGCACAATCAATGCTCTGGTGTCAGAATCAACAGTGAAAGCACTTCAGTTAGTAGTTACCATGTGGCTGTGTAACGTGCTATCTGTTGCAATTATTCGCCAGGAACTAGCCCTTATTGCTGCAACAGGATTCACATACATATAATTAGGTTTAGCATGTCTTGCGAAAGTCTGTGGTTCTTGTGTGTAGCTTTACTCTGACTATAAGACGTGGGCTTTACCCATAACAGTTACATGCGTTTGACGTAAGCTCAAGGTTTTCTCATGTTTTTTTTTCTAAGCAGTTGCTTCCATTCCACGAGGTCATCTTTGAAATTAAGCAATGACATGGTGTTCTATATGTCGTCAGAAGTGATCCAAGCATAATTTTAGTAACTGTGGTCACTGTTGTGTTCCTTCCACAAAAAGAAAAACTCACAAGTCCGGGACCCACAGAAGTGGTTTGTTTTCCATCCTGTGTAAAAATAGTCCTTCGGAAATATATATGTATAGATATAGAGTCTGCTCGGAGCAGATAAGCCGGGTTGGGAGGAATCGGAGAAGGCTCATAACGTTACAATTATGTTATTAGAATGACCATCAAAGACTACTAGGAGCAATGCTTTTGGGGTTGAGTAGTGGTTATGACATGCGGTACGGAGGCACTGACGCAAAGGATTTAAATCCAAAGGATTAATATAAAGCAGTACATGAGTTGTGAGAACAAATTAAAACTAGATGTACTTTCTGCTCTTCGGAGAAACTCCTGACGTCATCTGGGCTGCCTGTACGCAGAATTTACTTGTAGACACTCTAGCCCTGGGAAAACATGGAAACAAAGATGAGAATATGAACAGATGGAGTCCACGTTGAAAAAAAATAACGCTCCTACTCTGAAATTGTTATTTCAAAAGATGGAAATATACAGGGATATTAAGGGAGAACAAGCTTGTAGGAGCCTCTTTCCCCCCCCCCCCCCGACTTTCTTTTGAAGGTAAATGTATTAAAAGGAAATCAAAAGAAGAACGCCGTATCGTCGATTCTAATCCTCTACTACAATAATTAAGTCCGTATCATGAAGCAGGAGAGATCGAAAATCTCATAGAATGGCTTTCCGACTCTCTTCAGAGCTCGTCTCAGGGTTTATAATACTAGAGCTAGATAGATACAGTATACGCTCAGCTCTTGTTAATTACTCCTTCCTATTGCCCCTCCATGACCCTGACATTTCACTGGGACCCCCATCAATGTAACGTTAGTTGTCCTATTGGTGTTAAAATTATGAGTGCTCGGGAATAATAATAATTCAAGAATAGCTGGGGTTGTCAACGGATACATAAAATGTAGCCAGCCACAAGCCCCTCTTTGATAGTACACATCCCATTCTGCAAATCCCAATTCCGTGGTGAAAACTATCTAGATAGTCCAGGCTTTGATATGAGCCCAACTGGAACCTCCGTCTAATCTTTTTATTATGCTCCATGCATTGTTTAGGGATGCATAACTACATACTGCACGTATGCACTCCTATCATGAAAATTTGCTGACGCTAGACATTGATACCGTAGGTTGATTTTTAAAATTGTGTTAGCACATCTGTGGACGTCACAAGTTTTATTAAATTAGGTAAAACTTTCAACCTTTAGTTACCATCAAAGTTTGAACGCTGGGAATCCTCTAAACATAAGATTCCGACTTGCTGTACTTAATGGAAATTCAAGGGAATATTTCCTCCTGGATATTGCAATAACCCTCCTTCCGGCAACGTGTGTGTCTCCCACAAGGAGGGGGAAATACGGCCCTTTTGAGTCATGACTTTTTGACATTTCTCAGTTGTGTCTCCAGTAGTTTCGGAGACGACATCTACAAACGAATCCTCCCTGGAAGAGTTTGACACAGACTAGTAGTTTAAGGCTATACTTTGTGCTTTCCTTTGCATGGAAGAAATGATTCAGTTGATGTCCTAATGAAATTAGAATTAAACTCCCCACTTTCCCGTGTATTTTCGTACATGCTCTTCTCAAAGGGTTCTGCCTGCTTTCCTTTGTTTTTTTTTACATTATTCTGGAGATATTTGCGTCATAAGAGCATATAGCTTCCCCCCAGCAAAGCGGAGTTCCCTCTCCAAATAAAGAATGCATCCCTACACAAATATGAATATTGTTGTTGACCTTTCTCTCTCTCTCTCTCTCTCTCTCTTTCTGCTTTAAAAGCCCCTCCCCCCTCAATTTAAGTAAACACTGACTGATTGTGAGTGGTTACCGTATTTGATTAAAGCGAAAATTTTTGATCTATGTACATATGTACATATGTAAACGTGCCTACAAACACCACCGGTATTGTTCACACAATCACCAAATACTACAAGTGCTGGGGTAATACTTGACAATAATCATAATTATTACCATCTGAATAATTATCATACAAATATTTTGAAGAAAAATTCGCGTTTTAAGTCACACGCTGTAAAAAATAAAGCAGGGAGAGCGGTGAGAAAGCTGATCTCTAATTATTTAGCAGTTGTTAGAGTTGAACCAAGTTCGTAATGCATAAACCCTTTGGGCATTAATTCCAGGGTCAATTTATCTTTGATCAGATTTGAAACCGCTTAAAAACTTTTGCACCTACCTGCAACCAATTTACAAAACTCTCTATTCTTTGGAAAATATTAGGGTGGTTAATCTTGACGGGTTACTCCGAAAGGGAACAGGAAATCAAACTCAATCCCAAGATGGCTTCAGAATCCTCAACCAAAGTAAAGACAGAAGTTATACGCTAATGGCGGATAGCAACCATGGATTTTCATCATCCCTGGAGATTCCTCCGGATATGTAAGTAGTACTATGTGGAGTTTATAGGAGCTTCAAAACTCTTATAGAAATAAATCAAGGGAGGTGTTACCACAGTGGTGATGGTTGTTCCGGAATTTATGTAATTATGATTTGTGATTACGTCAAGGTATGTCATAATTCCACTGGAAGACTCTTTCCGACACTCAGACCAATTTAATGGCTCACATTTTCCCCAGTACTTGAATTTGGAGGTTGGTGGGAATTACATGGTGGTTCTGACCCATGACCGAGAGGGTCAACTCATGGCAAGTGCAGATTCTAATTTAAATAATTACAACTATCTATGTATAATGAAAATTTTAGTATGAAATTCCGATGAGAATATTGATTTGCTTAATTCTAGGAACAAATCATGACCGTGGTCCCACCAAACGAAGTTAACATGCTCTGGCTTCTCCCACAATATCTAGTCATGGCTTGGGCGGAAATTTTATTCATTATTTCAGGCATGGAATTTTCTTTTACGGAGGTAAGTCTCATATAAACCTTGTTGTCTATCGGAAGTTATTACATGAAGCGCGAAGTCAGTTTGTTTGGATATATTTTTAAATTTCAAAGCTTATTACTCGACGTTGATAAGTCTTTAAAATTCCTCGAAATGCATCAAAGATGGAAGACAAACTCAATAAATGTATAGATACAGATTATTAGATATACAATAATTATTACTGTAGATAGGGAAATATCCGTTTGGAAAATGTTTGAGTTTTGTAGAAACCAAAGTCAAAGCCCCAATTTGTAAGAAGTTAATTCCCAATTTATTTGTTCATACACTCGGTAATATGTAATTCAGTGCTGGGAATTAATTTGTGTCAGAGAGTAGAGCTTGGAGTTGGTGAGCCCGGCAACGGTGATGGTACGATAATGTGCCTGGGAAATATTGGCACTCACTAGTCAGAGTCAGTAGGGCTGGGAGCGTACCTTGCAGGAAAATAAATTGAGGCAGGAACGGGTATTGCCAAAGCGAAGGACAAACTGTACAGTAGTAGGGAAGTAGTACAAGTTGATGTTTTCAGTATCTACAGTACATAGGCGGGGAAGAGAGCGAGAGAGAGAGAGAGAGAGACCTGACTAGGAATCATTAGAAATTCAGAGGAGAATTTTCTCCCGTTCCACATTATATGCGGAGATAGAGGAAGCAGGCAATTTGTGGGAGATAAGAATGAATGAATGTAAGTCAAAAGGCAAATAAGGACAGTTAACTGTTGTTTGGAAAGAAATCGGTGAGGAGGAGGACGCATGGAATGAGGGTTTTACTTTCATCTCTACCTCTCCAGCCTCCACTAAAGCATATTGCATATTTATGAGAGAGTAAAAAAAACGACAGAATCTTCAGGAGGGAGTCAGGAGCACGTTTTTATGCGTCGCCCAGAAACTAGCCATATGGTAAGAGAAAGTGAAGAAAGTAAATGACGAGACGCAACATCTCATCGATTTCTTTTTCAGCTCCATGACATTGACTTTGAATTCACTCCCTCACACGCGTCTCGTTCAAGCTGAGCCGAGTCTGCAGGCCTGATGATATTATAATGCAGTATCAAGGTTATACATCAAGAATCGTTTCCAGGGCTCTTGATGCTTACCCACTTTCACCCTTTCATGTCTCCCTTACCACACACCAACACTCCAATTTCATCCTTATTACCTACCTGCCCCGTAAATATTACAATGGTTTTGAAAATACCCACTGTCAGGAGTACAGTACAGTAGAAGGTCAGGTTTTCTGTAAACTTCCCGAGGATTTTTGTATCGTCGCTATAGGTAACACTGTCCGGGCTTTGTGCTGGGGAAGACTAGGAACATCACAGCACACAAAGGACGTTTGATTTGTAGATTATGGTACTTCTAGGTAGAGAGAGAGAGAGAGAGAGACTACAGAGGAAGGATTTTTAGCTCACTGAAGGGGGAGAGGAGCTCAGGGGAGGGGGAGATATTGAGCAACAAGAGAAAACTGTTGCGGGTTATAGCTCAAATAGCCCTAGTCTTGGGAAGTAGCACTCTAAAGTTGGTTATTTAATTGCCAGGCTCCGACGAGTATGAAGAGTGTACTTCAGTCCTGTTGGCACTTAACAAATGCGATGGGGAACCTCCTCGTTATAATTGCAGCTCAAAACAAAGGCCAGAAGACACAGGTAAATACCTTTCTCCGATACTCCAGCCTTTCGTAGTAATATTTTTTTTTGTAAAAAAAAAGAGGCATGCTGGGCTATTTTTTTTTTTTTACCCGGATGATTTTCATAAGTGCCGACGTGACCTCTTCAACTCTCATCATCTTCAAGTATTTTCTTATCTATTTAAGGCCACTGAGTTCCTCATATTTGCTTCTCTTATGCTGATCAATACTGTGATTTTTGCCGTGATGGCCTCGAGGTACAAGTATGTCTCAGCGAGAGACGATGACGTGGGTAAGGAATCCACCCATAATAGTACATTGGAGGCCAAGGGTTCTAAGGCTCATAATTCTATTACGCCCACGAATTCAAATGACGCACAAGATACTCGTCTATAAAAAGCTCGGTGAAGCTCTTCCAGGCTCTTGGATATCTACATAATTAACACATTCCCAAAGTCCCGACCCTATTTTTTAGTCTCTTCCTTATTTTAACTACAAAAATTTTAGAACGTCGCAAGGTTAATTCCCAGAGTCAATTTTCTCTTTTTATGAAATGATCTTCCAATTATCCTTTTATTTCAAGGAGCGGGCTATTTTGTACTAATGGCATTAGGCCTTCCGAAGTTTACGCAGGAAGTAACTAGCGCTTTTGAAAGTGCCATAATGAGAAATCTTTTATTTTGATATGAGATTTTAGGATGAATTCTGTTGTGCAGGATTCCATTTTTTTTTCTCGTAAAGTATGAAATTAATTTGTATAGAACAGTCTTGTAAATATGGAATGGAATATGCGGAAATAAAGAGGACATTTGAGAGACACTATTGTGGAAAAAAGAGCCAGCTTTTACTTTTCATTTGTAAACGGCAAGTTCAAAATACAGTATATTCTGCTCATTTTAATCATCAGTGTACAGATCAAGTTGATCATTTCAGGTAATTATCGATAATTGGATTCATACAAGCAGAAATGTATGCATTTAGTTATTGTATAAGGTAAATTCTGTTTTGTTGTCATCCTGGTGTGTGTGTGTGTGTGTGTGTGTATGTCTGTGTCTGTGTATTTCACATAATTAGCCAGCACAACTTTAGTGCTCATCAATGTGTTAACAATTATGGTCTACAGTTTAACAAGGACGTTAAACGAATCCCATGAACCAAATAATTAAATAAATAATTACTAATTATTCAAAAAAAGGGGACCCATCTTCTTTTTTTTTTACACATTTCCAAAGTAAGTAACAGTACAAGATACAAAACACATTTCAAAAGGACAACTGAATTTGTATGTTGTTATTATATCAACAACAGTATTTGTGTGTGTTGTCATGATTCTCACAATTCACAACTTGTAATAATACAGTATTACATATAACTACTTATAATAATTATTATATACATGTTGTATATTTCACTTCTTATGTTCATAAAATATAGTAAACCATATATTTGTAATAAATAACTACATACGTCAACTTATGAACATGAGGAATCATTTTGTATTCGAGTATTATACCAAATTATTAAATATTATTTTTTTTTAAATATTAATTCTTGTAATAATAATAATTATTATAACATCATCCCATAATTTATCTGCATTCTGTTGGTGCTGGGGGGGGGGGTTCTGATGACTCTCCGTCTCAAGTGTTAGATTTCTATTCAATTATGAAAATATAATCTTGACTGATTTTGTTTGTTTGTAAAGAAAGAAAGAAAAAAACTTGGGTAAAAATTAGATGATCTAAGCTGTGTGTGACCTCTGGTCCTACAAAGAGGGAATCACGTGTAAAAGTATAAAAAATAATACGAGCTAAAACTATTGTGTCACAAACATTTTGAGGGGTGTTCTGATCAGAGTCATGGTCAGTTCTGCAGTCTGGATATATCTATGATGGTTGTCCACCATCAAAACCTTTAGCACTCTTTGACAAAAAAAAACAGATGCCTTTTTGTACGATGACAATTAATGTTCTAGCATTTTTTTTTTACAAATATTACTACAAACAAGGTTGACTATATAACTTTTGTTCTCGTCTGAAGTCAAAGTTCTCTCATAGGAATTCCCTACATACATGTATAATTAATTATATGTACAAGCACAAGTAATTCAACGAATTAACTTTTATTGACATTTAGAATACTGACGTAATTAATATGTTCCGCTATATAGTATGGCTTGAAATCAGTGACGAAAGGACAGTGTAAATTATACACGGAGGGACTCTACTCTTCTCATGAGGCTGAGTATATAGTTCATATCAGTTGTTCTATACACAGTAAGTACTTACTGGCACTCAAGGACTCAACACAACGACTGTAACTCCCAGCAAACCTCTCCTCTTTCACAAGATGCGTCCTATGTAACACAATTCTCGGCCGGGTTTCGGGGCTCTTACATCTATTAAACATTCCAACAATTTCCGTTCCTCCTTCAAAGGATGTGTGGCGGAAATTTCATAATGTTACTGGGGAAGTTACATATGGAAAAAATTCATTACCAGGGAATACATCAAACACCTTTCCCCCAAAACAGCTCCCTCCGTATAAGCACTTCAGTGTACGATGAATTCTATTAGAAATTCCAGGACATTATTCCCCACGTCATTTCTTGTTCCTCATCCTTCATACATTTTTACCCAACAACTCATCTTCCAGATCCACAAGATTACAACTATACTGCTCAACCCTTTTCTGTACAAATTTTTGAAAACTCTTTCCAAAAAATATGGCACAACAAACGAATTCACTTTTTTGGAGAAAACAAATGTCAAAGTCATATGTAATTATGTATATAAAAAAATAAGAATATCATACACAATTTATTCCTACAAAAAAAAAACAAATCACTGGAGAAGTAACGGACCAATGGAGGATGACCATAAGAGAAAACAGGACACAGAAATATTTGAACGCTTAAAGCTACATACGTGATACAATATATGGCAGTATTATAAAGTAGTATAGAGAGTTAGATATTTACACAAAACAAAATCGAAGAGTACTGACTAAAATGCTCTTATTTAAAAAACAAAATTTTGAAAAGCGACGTCACTTTTTTCCTTGAAAGGAAACCCTATGCTTCAATTATCACTATCTGTATCTATTTATATGCTTCGTTACTACAGTATTAATAATATTATTAATCATAAGTGAAATAGAATTTCCTATCAATTTTCCTTCAAAATTTTGAACAAATTTTGAAACACCGGGTAAATTAATTATAATTCACAAGTTACCTTTTCTCATCTGCCTTCAGTTACTTTACAGTATTAAGTCTACAGTAGTAATGTCTCTAACAGTTAGTTTTGTATCCACTAGTAACTTATTTAGTACGCACCACACGATTTAAAATTGACATCTAATAACTACCAATGTTAGGTACATGAATGCGTTCACCAAAACAAGGAATAATTAAAATATTGTGGGGTTGTACGTGCAGATGTAAATAATAGTCATATGTATCTATTTCTTCATGCTACATCTAATACTTACGGTAGAGTAGTTTAGTTTTACGCATGTCATATTAATTACATACAATTAATGTGTTGGCATAGGAGTATACTTCCTTACATATAAATCTTCGATATCATGTTAAAATGTTGTAGTAGTAGTCACCAGTAGTAGTAGTCGTATTGTACGCATCTGTATTAAGTAATTAACGTTGTTTTATTATATATGTATGTATGTATAATTGTATAATTGTATAATTATATATATTTTTTTTTACAAAACTGTTGTCCAAACTGTGCCCTTTTCCATTTCAAGGATTTCATTAAATATTTCCCAATAATTTAAATTTTGGTAGTGCAGATTAAAATTTTTATAAAAATTTACGACAAGTTTTGTGGGGTAACACAACCAAAACAAAAGCTATAGTTCCCTCGTAAACACGACTATACCGACAAGCTTCACTTAATTGCTAATAATCCTACTACAACTATATCTATCTATATCCTCTACATGCTAAAAGACTCTACTTCTATGTAAACAATTGAAATAACCACATATATGTGTGAGATAACGTGCAATATCAGTTTCCCTTTATACTTAATCAAATAATTATTAATTTAAATTGAAAAAATAATGACGTGTGTGAATAAAAAAGTCTCGTATTAATTGAGCATATATATTTGATGTGACATTTTTTCCTTTAGAATTACATGTAAATTTACATAATTACAATTAAGTACATTTATGTAAGTAACGTGCATCTCCATCAAACTCCCTCAAAAGGAATTCCTGCAGTTTTTTTTAACTATGACTGAAGTACATAATTAAGTATGTATGAGGCAAGCACGTTCTTGTGGGGTATACAAGCGATCAGACTGGAAAAATGAACAGGACGGGAAAATTGCTGCAAGTTTTGCTTAGCAATAAAAGTCCTTTACTTGCTGTCACTGTGTATGGAGTGATACACCGACCATCGTGTACTATTTGTATAAACTCCCAATCCGCTATATAGTTACATACTCCTTTCTAAATTACACCCTAAAAAGTGCTATCCACACACATGAGAGAGAGAGAGAGAGGGGTAGTCCCTACAACATTCCCCAATATTCTATTACTTCCACAAGAATGGCATTGCTGATTTCACGCTCACTCGGAAGAAGCCAATTTTTTTTTACAAAGAAACCATACCGAAAAATAGTTCTGCTCTTTTGAAAATTGCATAACTAAAAAGGATAAGACTGCACGTAATGCTGTTGTCAACAGTCTTGAAAATTGGGTTTTTAGCACTCATACAGACCCTAGTCCTACATATGTATAACTTTGCCGAATTCTACACACATCTCAGTTTCCCGAGATATAATGAACACCGGTAAAGAGGGAGAGAACCTCAGAAAACAGCTGCGGTTTCTAAGCTACAATATTATTCCCATGTAATGAAAAGCGCTCGAGACTTTATATTTTTTTTTGGTATCATGTACGAGAGAATGAATTTTGTACATGTAAATGGATTCCTTTGCAAGTTCATACTAAATAAAGAAACCCTTCCTCGTGTACAATAATTAGAGTTGCTCATGTCATTAAAACTATTTTTGTATTTGGTAAAAGTTTTCACTCACAGGTGCTAATTTACGGAGTAAGCGTATTTTTTTTTTAAAACCTTGTCGGTTCCTCACTTGTCATATATTCCACATATTTGCGGAACCCAAGAAGATTTTGCGCGAGGATCTTCTCGTTTCACAACACTCACTGGGAGATAGAGAGAGAGAGAGAAAGAGAGAGAGAGAGAGAGTGAGAGAGAGTGAGAGGGGGGGAACCCAACGCACAGTAGAGGGTCAAACCTTCACTCACGAGTGGTTCCACAAAAACCACAAATTACATGAAAACTACTACATATGTATACTATAATGTATATTGATGCCCTGTACACACAAACAAATCCCAGCCAATGTTAACAAAGTAAGGAGACTCTCAAACATGTGTGTTTTTTATGCGCAAAAACTGGCATGGGAATTTAATTCCGAGTATTTGTGGCCACGGACTAATTATGTACTTAGTTAGGCTGAATTTCAGCACGGGGTCTATATACTCATTGAAGGGCTTACACATATTGGTATACTAATACTTGTTCCTTTGTAAATCTTTTACCTTTTTGACTATCGTAAGTATAACAACAAACAAGAGTTGTGTTCATATCATCTTAACTACGTAACGTTCACAGGTTAATTTGGTTTGGAAAAATATTATATTCGAAGTACTTCATATAGAGGGTTTCTATTTTTTTTTATCTCATATAATTACATATCTACTGTCTTTCTGGGTGAGACACTACATTTTCACAGGGAGTTTAATTATTACTCTAGCTATATAGCTACTAAGGGGAACGTGCTAAAGAGCCAAATACAGTAAGTATACAGTAAGTATTATCAATGTCATACGGTTTACAAAAAGCTCTGCTGGGCAATATGGGAAAGAAGTAGACTCTATATTCCGACTTCTGGTACTTGATTCAATTTCAACGGGTTTGCCGATAAAATTTGAGATGAGCTGGTAAAAGTACACATTGGTGGCAAAATGCACTTTTCAGGTAATAAGTTAATCATAGTCTTTATACTATACTTAGCTGTCAGCTATACCTACAGACAAGTTGTATGATACTGGGAAGCATCAAGGAAGGTATACTTTTTCTCGCAAAAATGGTGTGAGTATAGTGCTTAATTGTCGTCGTGTAATAATGTATGATATAAAATCGCAGGTACATGTCAGCTTCCATTGGTTATAATTATCTTGACAGAGAAGCAGCTAGAGAAAATAGAGGAAAGCCCCATACAATTTGAATATGTATAGATAGCTGTGTTTTTTTTCAAGTCTATTTGGTTCAGGTTTTTAAGTGTCTGCTATATTGCAAGAAGTAAGTGATTTACAGTCCCATGTATACACTACAGAGAGAGAGAGAGAGAGAGAGAGAGAGAGAGACGATGAAAAAATAAAGATGGGGCTAAATTGGATTTTTTTTCCCAAGCACGGCAAAATAAGCATGCAAGTAAATTACGCACGCATTCAATCCTTTGCCATGCATTAAATCCTAACATCTTCTTCGATTTGTTCTACCTTACCCCGATGTGGGTGATTAGAGGTTTTTCGTTTCAGTTAAGGTTACCTACTCGTTTGGAGACAGGGACTTTTCCCGAATCGACGGGAAATGTTGGCTTGAGACCAAACCGAATCACCATGTAATAATATCAATCTCATGCGACATGCTGTTTATAAGAGAATCTAATGAGCGTGCAGTAACTAAATTAGTGGTGAAGTTGTGTACTTTTTCTGCACTGACTGATCATTAATTTGATACGGGGAAATTCAATTTCTCACAACTTTGCCTTCCGCAACAACACTTTGATCTTTAGATCTTGGTCTCATGACTGTCCATTAAGTTCTACCGAGGAGGAATAAAGTGTTTGCGGAAGTAAGAAAATTTACGGTTCCCTCCGATTCGGTTTCAAGCCAAACAGGTAATTGACATTTAACAAGAACAGGGATTGCAAAAACAGAGGGAAATCCTATTGATGCTCTACTTTTATGACGCACGAAAATGTGATTTAATATTACGGAGTAGCCACAATCCTGAATTGACTACCAAGTCGGAGATCCAGCCTCCAGAGTACAAAAAGACAAGCTTTGCACTGATCAAGATTCGGCTACAGAACAGCAACGAATAGCACACAATACTGTAGTACAAAGAAGCAAGAAAAAGTGTGTATCATACCGCTTGACAATGGGGCAGGCTTGTTTGTTTTTTCCGCAAAGTAAGAATAACAACTCTTACTTACGAAGGTTGCCCTAAAATATCTAGTCATGAGAGGTGTTCTAGACATTTTGTGAGTGACACCGCTTGTAGGAGAATTTTCTAGTGGAGAATGGAGAGACTTGCTGAAAAATTTAATCCCGACTAATCGGCGGTGGCGAGTGAACTGAGAGGGAATTCATACTTAAGACGGGTGAGAGGGGCGAATCAGGAGCGAAGCTTGACGATGAGGATGGAGGTCTAGACTGTTCCACTTTGGGTGAACGATCTTCCGTCATGGAATCCGATAAATTTGTGGACGTGCTGCTGAGAAGGTCAGAAGATGAAGACGAACTGTTTCGAGTGTGAGTTCTCAAATGACGTGTTATCATGTCACGGCGACAAGCTGAGTATGGACACTGCGGACATTTGTATGGCTTCTCGCCTGTGTGAGTTCGCTGATGCGTACTTAAGTGGTCGGATCTGTACATAAAAGAAGAGTTCACATTGAGTTAGAATTTTTGCTCAAAGAAACCAGGACCTTTCAGATATGACTGGAATAATTTGAGTCACAAACTGCGATGATGAATCCCATTCTTTAAAAAAAAAACTCTTCACTCATAAAAAAAAAAACACCACAAGAGTTTAATAATATTTTCTAGGAAGACAATTTTATGCTAAAAATAAATCTGAAGAATATGCGCACCTAGAGAAAACTTGACCGCATACACGACAAGTATAAGGTTTGACCCCGGTGTGTAGTCTCATGTGACGTGTAAGCATGTCGGATCTGGCGAAGGATCTGTGACACACGTCACACGGATAGCTCTTGTTGGGATCGTGGGGCTTGCTCTTGTGTCTGGATGCCATGTGCTTGGCCAGTCGGTCATGTAGACTGAACATTTGACCACAGATGGGACACACGAATGCCATGTCTGAACCCGGAGGCATTTCTTCTACGACTGGGGAAACTTCCAGGTTGTACCTAAGGGCTACCGAATTCCTTGTCGTCGGAGACGCAATATCCCCTCTCATTACATGGTGGTTCTGACCCATGACCGAGAGGGTCAACTCATGGCAAGTGCAGATTCTAATTTAAATAATTACAACTATCTATGTATAATGAAAATTTTAGTATGAAATTCCGATGAGAATATTGATTTGCTTAATTCTAGGAACAAATCATGACCGTGGTCCCACCAAACGAAGTTAACATGCTCTGGCTTCTCCCACAATATCTAGTCATGGCTTGGGCGGAAATTTTATTCATTATTTCAGGCATGGAATTTTCTTTTACGGAGGTAAGTCTCATATAAACCTTGTTGTCTATCGGAAGTTATTACATGAAGCGCGAAGTCAGTTTGTTTGGATATATTTTTAAATTTCAAAGCTTATTACTCGACGTTGATAAGTCTTTAAAATTCCTCGAAATGCATCAAAGATGGAAGACAAACTCAATAAATGTATAGATACAGATTATTAGATATACAATAATTATTACTGTAGATAGGGAAATATCCGTTTGGAAAATGTTTGAGTTTTGTAGAAACCAAAGTCAAAGCCCCAATTTGTAAGAAGTTAATTCCCAATTTATTTGTTCATACACTCGGTAATATGTAATTCAGTGCTGGGAATTAATTTGTGTCAGAGAGTAGAGCTTGGAGTTGGTGAGCCCGGCAACGGTGATGGTACGATAATGTGCCTGGGAAATATTGGCACTCACTAGTCAGAGTCAGTAGGGCTGGGAGCGTACCTTGCAGGAAAATAAATTGAGGCAGGAACGGGTATTGCCAAAGCGAAGGACAAACTGTACAGTAGTAGGGAAGTAGTACAAGTTGATGTTTTCAGTATCTACAGTACATAGGCGGGGAAGAGAGCGAGAGAGAGAGAGAGAGAGACCTGACTAGGAATCATTAGAAATTCAGAGGAGAATTTTCTCCCGTTCCACATTATATGCGGAGATAGAGGAAGCAGGCAATTTGTGGGAGATAAGAATGAATGAATGTAAGTCAAAAGGCAAATAAGGACAGTTAACTGTTGTTTGGAAAGAAATCGGTGAGGAGGAGGACGCATGGAATGAGGGTTTTACTTTCATCTCTACCTCTCCAGCCTCCACTAAAGCATATTGCATATTTATGAGAGAGTAAAAAAAACGACAGAATCTTCAGGAGGGAGTCAGGAGCACGTTTTTATGCGTCGCCCAGAAACTAGCCATATGGTAAGAGAAAGTGAAGAAAGTAAATGACGAGACGCAACATCTCATCGATTTCTTTTTCAGCTCCATGACATTGACTTTGAATTCACTCCCTCACACGCGTCTCGTTCAAGCTGAGCCGAGTCTGCAGGCCTGATGATATTATAATGCAGTATCAAGGTTATACATCAAGAATCGTTTCCAGGGCTCTTGATGCTTACCCACTTTCACCCTTTCATGTCTCCCTTACCACACACCAACACTCCAATTTCATCCTTATTACCTACCTGCCCCGTAAATATTACAATGGTTTTGAAAATACCCACTGTCAGGAGTACAGTACAGTAGAAGGTCAGGTTTTCTGTAAACTTCCCGAGGATTTTTGTATCGTCGCTATAGGTAACACTGTCCGGGCTTTGTGCTGGGGAAGACTAGGAACATCACAGCACACAAAGGACGTTTGATTTGTAGATTATGGTACTTCTAGGTAGAGAGAGAGAGAGAGAGAGACTACAGAGGAAGGATTTTTAGCTCACTGAAGGGGGAGAGGAGCTCAGGGGAGGGGGAGATATTGAGCAACAAGAGAAAACTGTTGCGGGTTATAGCTCAAATAGCCCTAGTCTTGGGAAGTAGCACTCTAAAGTTGGTTATTTAATTGCCAGGCTCCGACGAGTATGAAGAGTGTACTTCAGTCCTGTTGGCACTTAACAAATGCGATGGGGAACCTCCTCGTTATAATTGCAGCTCAAAACAAAGGCCAGAAGACACAGGTAAATACCTTTCTCCGATACTCCAGCCTTTCGTAGTAATATTTTTTTTTGTAAAAAAAAAGAGGCATGCTGGGCTATTTTTTTTTTTTTACCCGGATGATTTTCATAAGTGCCGACGTGACCTCTTCAACTCTCATCATCTTCAAGTATTTTCTTATCTATTTAAGGCCACTGAGTTCCTCATATTTGCTTCTCTTATGCTGATCAATACTGTGATTTTTGCCGTGATGGCCTCGAGGTACAAGTATGTCTCAGCGAGAGACGATGACGTGGGTAAGGAATCCACCCATAATAGTACATTGGAGGCCAAGGGTTCTAAGGCTCATAATTCTATTACGCCCACGAATTCAAATGACGCACAAGATACTCGTCTATAAAAAGCTCGGTGAAGCTCTTCCAGGCTCTTGGATATCTACATAATTAACACATTCCCAAAGTCCCGACCCTATTTTTTAGTCTCTTCCTTATTTTAACTACAAAAATTTTAGAACGTCGCAAGGTTAATTCCCAGAGTCAATTTTCTCTTTTTATGAAATGATCTTCCAATTATCCTTTTATTTCAAGGAGCGGGCTATTTTGTACTAATGGCATTAGGCCTTCCGAAGTTTACGCAGGAAGTAACTAGCGCTTTTGAAAGTGCCATAATGAGAAATCTTTTATTTTGATATGAGATTTTAGGATGAATTCTGTTGTGCAGGATTCCATTTTTTTTTCTCGTAAAGTATGAAATTAATTTGTATAGAACAGTCTTGTAAATATGGAATGGAATATGCGGAAATAAAGAGGACATTTGAGAGACACTATTGTGGAAAAAAGAGCCAGCTTTTACTTTTCATTTGTAAACGGCAAGTTCAAAATACAGTATATTCTGCTCATTTTAATCATCAGTGTACAGATCAAGTTGATCATTTCAGGTAATTATCGATAATTGGATTCATACAAGCAGAAATGTATGCATTTAGTTATTGTATAAGGTAAATTCTGTTTTGTTGTCATCCTGGTGTGTGTGTGTGTGTGTGTGTGTGTATGTCTGTGTCTGTGTATTTCACATAATTAGCCAGCACAACTTTAGTGCTCATCAATGTGTTAACAATTATGGTCTACAGTTTAACAAGGACGTTAAACGAATCCCATGAACCAAATAATTAAATAAATAATTACTAATTATTCAAAAAAAGGGGACCCATCTTCTTTTTTTTTTACACATTTCCAAAGTAAGTAACAGTACAAGATACAAAACACATTTCAAAAGGACAACTGAATTTGTATGTTGTTATTATATCAACAACAGTATTTGTGTGTGTTGTCATGATTCTCACAATTCACAACTTGTAATAATACAGTATTACATATAACTACTTATAATAATTATTATATACATGTTGTATATTTCACTTCTTATGTTCATAAAATATAGTAAACCATATATTTGTAATAAATAACTACATACGTCAACTTATGAACATGAGGAATCATTTTGTATTCGAGTATTATACCAAATTATTAAATATTATTTTTTTTTAAATATTAATTCTTGTAATAATAATAATTATTATAACATCATCCCATAATTTATCTGCATTCTGTTGGTGCTGGGGGGGGGGGTTCTGATGACTCTCCGTCTCAAGTGTTAGATTTCTATTCAATTATGAAAATATAATCTTGACTGATTTTGTTTGTTTGTAAAGAAAGAAAGAAAAAAACTTGGGTAAAAATTAGATGATCTAAGCTGTGTGTGACCTCTGGTCCTACAAAGAGGGAATCACGTGTAAAAGTATAAAAAATAATACGAGCTAAAACTATTGTGTCACAAACATTTTGAGGGGTGTTCTGATCAGAGTCATGGTCAGTTCTGCAGTCTGGATATATCTATGATGGTTGTCCACCATCAAAACCTTTAGCACTCTTTGACAAAAAAAAACAGATGCCTTTTTGTACGATGACAATTAATGTTCTAGCATTTTTTTTTTACAAATATTACTACAAACAAGGTTGACTATATAACTTTTGTTCTCGTCTGAAGTCAAAGTTCTCTCATAGGAATTCCCTACATACATGTATAATTAATTATATGTACAAGCACAAGTAATTCAACGAATTAACTTTTATTGACATTTAGAATACTGACGTAATTAATATGTTCCGCTATATAGTATGGCTTGAAATCAGTGACGAAAGGACAGTGTAAATTATACACGGAGGGACTCTACTCTTCTCATGAGGCTGAGTATATAGTTCATATCAGTTGTTCTATACACAGTAAGTACTTACTGGCACTCAAGGACTCAACACAACGACTGTAACTCCCAGCAAACCTCTCCTCTTTCACAAGATGCGTCCTATGTAACACAATTCTCGGCCGGGTTTCGGGGCTCTTACATCTATTAAACATTCCAACAATTTCCGTTCCTCCTTCAAAGGATGTGTGGCGGAAATTTCATAATGTTACTGGGGAAGTTACATATGGAAAAAATTCATTACCAGGGAATACATCAAACACCTTTCCCCCAAAACAGCTCCCTCCGTATAAGCACTTCAGTGTACGATGAATTCTATTAGAAATTCCAGGACATTATTCCCCACGTCATTTCTTGTTCCTCATCCTTCATACATTTTTACCCAACAACTCATCTTCCAGATCCACAAGATTACAACTATACTGCTCAACCCTTTTCTGTACAAATTTTTGAAAACTCTTTCCAAAAAATATGGCACAACAAACGAATTCACTTTTTTGGAGAAAACAAATGTCAAAGTCATATGTAATTATGTATATAAAAAAATAAGAATATCATACACAATTTATTCCTACAAAAAAAAAACAAATCACTGGAGAAGTAACGGACCAATGGAGGATGACCATAAGAGAAAACAGGACACAGAAATATTTGAACGCTTAAAGCTACATACGTGATACAATATATGGCAGTATTATAAAGTAGTATAGAGAGTTAGATATTTACACAAAACAAAATCGAAGAGTACTGACTAAAATGCTCTTATTTAAAAAACAAAATTTTGAAAAGCGACGTCACTTTTTTCCTTGAAAGGAAACCCTATGCTTCAATTATCACTATCTGTATCTATTTATATGCTTCGTTACTACAGTATTAATAATATTATTAATCATAAGTGAAATAGAATTTCCTATCAATTTTCCTTCAAAATTTTGAACAAATTTTGAAACACCGGGTAAATTAATTATAATTCACAAGTTACCTTTTCTCATCTGCCTTCAGTTACTTTACAGTATTAAGTCTACAGTAGTAATGTCTCTAACAGTTAGTTTTGTATCCACTAGTAACTTATTTAGTACGCACCACACGATTTAAAATTGACATCTAATAACTACCAATGTTAGGTACATGAATGCGTTCACCAAAACAAGGAATAATTAAAATATTGTGGGGTTGTACGTGCAGATGTAAATAATAGTCATATGTATCTATTTCTTCATGCTACATCTAATACTTACGGTAGAGTAGTTTAGTTTTACGCATGTCATATTAATTACATACAATTAATGTGTTGGCATAGGAGTATACTTCCTTACATATAAATCTTCGATATCATGTTAAAATGTTGTAGTAGTAGTCACCAGTAGTAGTAGTCGTATTGTACGCATCTGTATTAAGTAATTAACGTTGTTTTATTATATATGTATGTATGTATAATTGTATAATTGTATAATTATATATATTTTTTTTTACAAAACTGTTGTCCAAACTGTGCCCTTTTCCATTTCAAGGATTTCATTAAATATTTCCCAATAATTTAAATTTTGGTAGTGCAGATTAAAATTTTTATAAAAATTTACGACAAGTTTTGTGGGGTAACACAACCAAAACAAAAGCTATAGTTCCCTCGTAAACACGACTATACCGACAAGCTTCACTTAATTGCTAATAATCCTACTACAACTATATCTATCTATATCCTCTACATGCTAAAAGACTCTACTTCTATGTAAACAATTGAAATAACCACATATATGTGTGAGATAACGTGCAATATCAGTTTCCCTTTATACTTAATCAAATAATTATTAATTTAAATTGAAAAAATAATGACGTGTGTGAATAAAAAAGTCTCGTATTAATTGAGCATATATATTTGATGTGACATTTTTTCCTTTAGAATTACATGTAAATTTACATAATTACAATTAAGTACATTTATGTAAGTAACGTGCATCTCCATCAAACTCCCTCAAAAGGAATTCCTGCAGTTTTTTTTAACTATGACTGAAGTACATAATTAAGTATGTATGAGGCAAGCACGTTCTTGTGGGGTATACAAGCGATCAGACTGGAAAAATGAACAGGACGGGAAAATTGCTGCAAGTTTTGCTTAGCAATAAAAGTCCTTTACTTGCTGTCACTGTGTATGGAGTGATACACCGACCATCGTGTACTATTTGTATAAACTCCCAATCCGCTATATAGTTACATACTCCTTTCTAAATTACACCCTAAAAAGTGCTATCCACACACATGAGAGAGAGAGAGAGAGGGGTAGTCCCTACAACATTCCCCAATATTCTATTACTTCCACAAGAATGGCATTGCTGATTTCACGCTCACTCGGAAGAAGCCAATTTTTTTTTACAAAGAAACCATACCGAAAAATAGTTCTGCTCTTTTGAAAATTGCATAACTAAAAAGGATAAGACTGCACGTAATGCTGTTGTCAACAGTCTTGAAAATTGGGTTTTTAGCACTCATACAGACCCTAGTCCTACATATGTATAACTTTGCCGAATTCTACACACATCTCAGTTTCCCGAGATATAATGAACACCGGTAAAGAGGGAGAGAACCTCAGAAAACAGCTGCGGTTTCTAAGCTACAATATTATTCCCATGTAATGAAAAGCGCTCGAGACTTTATATTTTTTTTTGGTATCATGTACGAGAGAATGAATTTTGTACATGTAAATGGATTCCTTTGCAAGTTCATACTAAATAAAGAAACCCTTCCTCGTGTACAATAATTAGAGTTGCTCATGTCATTAAAACTATTTTTGTATTTGGTAAAAGTTTTCACTCACAGGTGCTAATTTACGGAGTAAGCGTATTTTTTTTTTAAAACCTTGTCGGTTCCTCACTTGTCATATATTCCACATATTTGCGGAACCCAAGAAGATTTTGCGCGAGGATCTTCTCGTTTCACAACACTCACTGGGAGATAGAGAGAGAGAGAGAAAGAGAGAGAGAGAGAGAGTGAGAGAGAGTGAGAGGGGGGGAACCCAACGCACAGTAGAGGGTCAAACCTTCACTCACGAGTGGTTCCACAAAAACCACAAATTACATGAAAACTACTACATATGTATACTATAATGTATATTGATGCCCTGTACACACAAACAAATCCCAGCCAATGTTAACAAAGTAAGGAGACTCTCAAACATGTGTGTTTTTTATGCGCAAAAACTGGCATGGGAATTTAATTCCGAGTATTTGTGGCCACGGACTAATTATGTACTTAGTTAGGCTGAATTTCAGCACGGGGTCTATATACTCATTGAAGGGCTTACACATATTGGTATACTAATACTTGTTCCTTTGTAAATCTTTTACCTTTTTGACTATCGTAAGTATAACAACAAACAAGAGTTGTGTTCATATCATCTTAACTACGTAACGTTCACAGGTTAATTTGGTTTGGAAAAATATTATATTCGAAGTACTTCATATAGAGGGTTTCTATTTTTTTTTATCTCATATAATTACATATCTACTGTCTTTCTGGGTGAGACACTACATTTTCACAGGGAGTTTAATTATTACTCTAGCTATATAGCTACTAAGGGGAACGTGCTAAAGAGCCAAATACAGTAAGTATACAGTAAGTATTATCAATGTCATACGGTTTACAAAAAGCTCTGCTGGGCAATATGGGAAAGAAGTAGACTCTATATTCCGACTTCTGGTACTTGATTCAATTTCAACGGGTTTGCCGATAAAATTTGAGATGAGCTGGTAAAAGTACACATTGGTGGCAAAATGCACTTTTCAGGTAATAAGTTAATCATAGTCTTTATACTATACTTAGCTGTCAGCTATACCTACAGACAAGTTGTATGATACTGGGAAGCATCAAGGAAGGTATACTTTTTCTCGCAAAAATGGTGTGAGTATAGTGCTTAATTGTCGTCGTGTAATAATGTATGATATAAAATCGCAGGTACATGTCAGCTTCCATTGGTTATAATTATCTTGACAGAGAAGCAGCTAGAGAAAATAGAGGAAAGCCCCATACAATTTGAATATGTATAGATAGCTGTGTTTTTTTTCAAGTCTATTTGGTTCAGGTTTTTAAGTGTCTGCTATATTGCAAGAAGTAAGTGATTTACAGTCCCATGTATACACTACAGAGAGAGAGAGAGAGAGAGAGAGAGAGAGAGACGATGAAAAAATAAAGATGGGGCTAAATTGGATTTTTTTTCCCAAGCACGGCAAAATAAGCATGCAAGTAAATTACGCACGCATTCAATCCTTTGCCATGCATTAAATCCTAACATCTTCTTCGATTTGTTCTACCTTACCCCGATGTGGGTGATTAGAGGTTTTTCGTTTCAGTTAAGGTTACCTACTCGTTTGGAGACAGGGACTTTTCCCGAATCGACGGGAAATGTTGGCTTGAGACCAAACCGAATCACCATGTAATAATATCAATCTCATGCGACATGCTGTTTATAAGAGAATCTAATGAGCGTGCAGTAACTAAATTAGTGGTGAAGTTGTGTACTTTTTCTGCACTGACTGATCATTAATTTGATACGGGGAAATTCAATTTCTCACAACTTTGCCTTCCGCAACAACACTTTGATCTTTAGATCTTGGTCTCATGACTGTCCATTAAGTTCTACCGAGGAGGAATAAAGTGTTTGCGGAAGTAAGAAAATTTACGGTTCCCTCCGATTCGGTTTCAAGCCAAACAGGTAATTGACATTTAACAAGAACAGGGATTGCAAAAACAGAGGGAAATCCTATTGATGCTCTACTTTTATGACGCACGAAAATGTGATTTAATATTACGGAGTAGCCACAATCCTGAATTGACTACCAAGTCGGAGATCCAGCCTCCAGAGTACAAAAAGACAAGCTTTGCACTGATCAAGATTCGGCTACAGAACAGCAACGAATAGCACACAATACTGTAGTACAAAGAAGCAAGAAAAAGTGTGTATCATACCGCTTGACAATGGGGCAGGCTTGTTTGTTTTTTCCGCAAAGTAAGAATAACAACTCTTACTTACGAAGGTTGCCCTAAAATATCTAGTCATGAGAGGTGTTCTAGACATTTTGTGAGTGACACCGCTTGTAGGAGAATTTTCTAGTGGAGAATGGAGAGACTTGCTGAAAAATTTAATCCCGACTAATCGGCGGTGGCGAGTGAACTGAGAGGGAATTCATACTTAAGACGGGTGAGAGGGGCGAATCAGGAGCGAAGCTTGACGATGAGGATGGAGGTCTAGACTGTTCCACTTTGGGTGAACGATCTTCCGTCATGGAATCCGATAAATTTGTGGACGTGCTGCTGAGAAGGTCAGAAGATGAAGACGAACTGTTTCGAGTGTGAGTTCTCAAATGACGTGTTATCATGTCACGGCGACAAGCTGAGTATGGACACTGCGGACATTTGTATGGCTTCTCGCCTGTGTGAGTTCGCTGATGCGTACTTAAGTGGTCGGATCTGTACATAAAAGAAGAGTTCACATTGAGTTAGAATTTTTGCTCAAAGAAACCAGGACCTTTCAGATATGACTGGAATAATTTGAGTCACAAACTGCGATGATGAATCCCATTCTTTAAAAAAAAAACTCTTCACTCATAAAAAAAAAAACACCACAAGAGTTTAATAATATTTTCTAGGAAGACAATTTTATGCTAAAAATAAATCTGAAGAATATGCGCACCTAGAGAAAACTTGACCGCATACACGACAAGTATAAGGTTTGACCCCGGTGTGTAGTCTCATGTGACGTGTAAGCATGTCGGATCTGGCGAAGGATCTGTGACACACGTCACACGGATAGCTCTTGTTGGGATCGTGGGGCTTGCTCTTGTGTCTGGATGCCATGTGCTTGGCCAGTCGGTCATGTAGACTGAACATTTGACCACAGATGGGACACACGAATGCCATGTCTGAACCCGGAGGCATTTCTTCTACGACTGGGGAAACTTCCAGGTTGTACCTAAGGGCTACCGAATTCCTTGTCGTCGGAGACGCAATATCCCCTCTCACAACCGCTACACCTACATAAATAATTTTGATTGCTCAACAACAAATTTTTCATGAACAACCGCAGTCATATCCCTGGAGACTATCAGGAATTGAAACTCCCAACTTGTTTCACATACCTGGAGAATGGCCGGGAGAACTCTGTGGAATGGCCAGACTAGATAAAAATCGTGAAGTTAGACTTTCACAGCTTGTACTACTCCCAAAGCGCTCACGACTTCCTTTCACAGACAGATCGAGGGGGGAGTCCTGAGGGGAGGATTGGTCCGACTCTAGTGAACCTCCCTTCGATGGTATTGTCAATGGATGAGGAATTGGCTTTCTGGGACGGGGATGAGACTTTGCATTCAACCCGGACTTTATTGACAAATCCGTAGGCTCATGTCTAGGTGACTCAGGTAAGAGCGGAAGGTCCGAGTCCGAGTGACATCTAAAAATCATCACATTGATTTCAACCATTTCCTACAAAACTCCTCCACATCTTTGATTTATCTCCATCAATCCCACAACGTCTTGACACCCAACTTCAACCTCAACACACCTAATAACCCTCAGCACTACTACAAACCAGTCCACACCAATTCAGTAGCACTATAGCTCGAACCCTACCTTTATCCAATACACCTTCGTTGACGCCTATCTACACAAAAAAATATAATCCTTGTTACACCTCCAGGAATAAAAAATAAAAAAAAGGGCAACGCAAACCCATAAAAAAAATTCTTACATAAATAACACATAAAAAATTTGAAAGCAACACCTTCAAAAAATTTTCAAAAAAAAAAAAAACCTAAAGCATGCTTAAATAATTATATTACCCACACTTACAGTATAATAATACCCATCTAACCAAATAATGTGCCAAGTTATTCCCCCCCCCTCGCCCAACTATACCCTCTGACTATCTATATATAAAAACTATACATAAAAACAAACCCCATCACCTAAAATATCAGCCTATCTTAACGAGTAACTCCAGATCCAATTACCAGTAAAAACTAAAAATTGTTGACAAAACCCACTCCCATCAAAAAAACAAATTAAAGGAAACATGGCTAGACATTTACTAATTAACCTATTGTTACTTCCCCATTAAATACATGGATGCAACTGCTCCAAGAGTTATATTCCTGGCTCTACATATGAAGCTATCCCAAGTATGCAATTACATCCGTGTGTGTGAGCATTTACAACAAATTTAACATGAATGAGCTTAAAAAAGGTGTCTGAGCTGTGTCGTTGAAAATGGTATAGTAATTAATGGGACAGAATGAAAACGTTACCTTCGGCGATAAAGTTCGGCAAGAAAACCCTGTTGGAACGTTTGGTCGGAATTGAACAAAGGTGACGGTGACAAGGGTGTGTTAGGTGTGAGCGGGGAGACGGGTGATGAAGGAACACCGAAAAGGCAACGTGTTTGTTCCACCGTTGAGGAGGGCAACATGGCTAATCCAGTGTGAACTCGCGCCATGAGACGATTCTGACTGTCCATGGAGACGGACGCTGGTTGAGGAGGATAGGGAGGTGTGGGGTCGTCACTAATGTGCAGAGGACTGATGGTAATTCGGGGTGAGTCAAGGATGATGTGAGGTGAGTCGTAGGATCGGGTGGAGGAGGACGGTGAGGGACCGGGACTGAAGACTTCCTCTTCCTCTGATATGGCGTTGCACAGGTACCGTTCTCTGTCGGTGCTGTCAAACCGGAACACTTCGCAATGGAAGGTGGTGGGGATTTGGGGGGCGGGATGAGCGGAGCCGGTTATTCCTGCTGTACCTGACAGAATGCTATTATTTCCAGCGGGAGTAGTAGTGGTGGTGGGTTGTAAATTGGGTGATGCTGGTGTATTTACAAGAATATTGGTCCCACATAGAGGGGAGAGGGGGGATTTCGTCCCAGACGAGTACAATGCTTCCAGACGACCTGATGACGGGGGTTGAGGCAGGAGGTCAAGTGTTGTGTGCATGGAATCTTCAGGAGTTCCTCCACTGTTCGGGGGGAATGCCGCTCCTGTGAATGTTGTTGACGGAGATGGTCCAGTAATTAGGAGGCAATTACCGGTCACGGGCAACAGTCCTGACGATACTTCTGTGGTGGTCGTTAGCCTGCTCACGACCGGTAAGTATCCACGCCTGGCTTTTCGGAATTTTGAATGAAATAAATTACTGTCGTCTTCTACCACATCCATATCACAATCAAGCTGAGAATCCCTTGTGAGTTTCTACTGCCAATCCTGGCTGTCCTGCCAAAACCCTGGTGACGATCACAGTTTTTCATTTGGGAGTCTGTAAAAACAACCAATTCCATCCCGTCAATTGAGGCATTCTCTCTCATTTGCTAAATATATCTATCTATACCTGATATGCCAATATTTAGACTTGGGGTGACACCGCAACCCGATCTTTCCACAAACAATGCTCATATTCAGCTTTCATTTCGTCTCCAGATCTATATTCATATCACCTACTCTCATCCAAGCTGCACTTTACCTTTTGCATCTCTAACTTTCCGCAGTTCGTCTCCATATATAATTTTTTTTTTCATTTATAGTAAATTTCAGGGGCTTTATAGCTAGACAATTACTGCATCTCCTTCCTCCTTTGTTTACATTGATAACATATCTTGCCAATAGGTAGACTACAAGCACTTAGTACACTCCACTTATTTATATGTATGTACATACATACATACAGATTCCCCAACGCCTGGCCTCACTCATTCACGACGTGCATCCATCCAGCCTCTTTTACTGTAAACAGCCATGTATGTGTGTGCCTTCATTCCTCCGACAATATCCTCATTTGCATTCCGATACACTTCTGTCTCAACATAATATGTACATGGGAGGAATCTTTTGAAAAAAAATACGGCCCCATATCAGGCTTAAAATTACAGTGCTTCTCAGTCTTCAATAAAATCCAACCTAGTTAAAGTAAAGAAACTTCTGGGCCGATTTGATATTGACTCAAAACTCTCTCTTAACTCCAGAAGTCCCCTGAACCCATTACGAGCCTCTTGTGACAATAAGACCAGCAATTTTAATGAACGAATCAACTTTTAAATTTTAAATGAAAACGAGTCGGTATGTTACAACCATAATTTTTTTTTAAGTTTCAAAATCTTTCATTTCAGGTTGAATTGTGCTTGTTCTCAGCCAAAGTGTAAACTTCGAGGTGAAACGATCTAAAGCAATGCTCAGCATGTGCATGGTCGGTCCCTGTGATTTAATTACATATTTAAAAATTTCGGAGAAGTCTAAGCCTACAAAAGGATAGTTTTTACGATGCTCTTGTTGTTTCATAATCTCAAGTTTTATCAAATGTACTTTCAATACTGGCAATAAAACTTGAGTGTAGATTACGCTTGCAAGTGTTCATGCGTATGCTGAGATACTGAGATACGGACGGGAAAAATTGCATACTGATGAGTACTGATTGTGTACGAGATTTAATTATTATGCATATTGGTGACTATATCCGATATATGTATATATAAAGATATATGATTCCAGGAGCATGCATCAATACTGGGATCAGTATCAGTGCCGTTGTAAATATGACCAGTACAGGGAGTATAACGCCGTCCATATGGATTCATGTCATAAACGAGATCAAAGTTTTCCCTTTATACTCTCTACCCTTATCGCCAAAACTGTCTGACAATTACTCCCAGTCATAAAAATGCAAGACTACCGCCTCAAAGACGCTTACAATAAGCATCTTATTTCCATTATATCGTCAATATGAAACGTATCTCGTTTTAGCGAGCAAATTGTGCAACCTTTGCTTTCCTCAAGGAATGAGATAAAGACGGAGCTCAGTTGTGTATAATGTATGGTATAAAGTATATATATATATATACATAAAAAGTACACATAAATAAAAGTATCAGTGAATGGTATAATTTTTATCAGTTCATGACGTCCATGCTGTTGTGAAGTAATGTACATAATAAATACCGGCAGTGACTGTCAAGATCGACTGTCTACTACTCCTACTGATGTCACTTGAGCATAATCCTCCCTTGTAGAAAATACTCTTTTAAGTTCGACCTGTTAGATCAGATCTAAAAAACTAGCCCGTAAGTACTTCCAACAAACGAGTCTATGAAAACAGGATTAAGAAAATAAAATATCCAGTTATGTTTTTTTAAAGCAAATGCAGACCTTGGAACTTTCTGTGCGAAAAGTGATATTGAATGCGGTAAGAGTCGTAGTATATGAGTATTACAAAAAAAAACATGAAGAGATGTATGGGAACAACAAAATAAACCTATTTACGAAAGGTATGAGGCATAAGTTACTTGAGGCCTTGTATCTGTACAGTGGGGATTATAGAAAGAAACCCCTTTTCGTACTCTACTTAAAGTAATACAAATATAGTGCAATATAGCTAAAAGCAATACTGTTAGTGTACGGACTTTTCTCCATGCCCCGATCATGTAAGATTGTTTTGTTCAAACTGAATGATGTCAAGTGGAAAGGAACACAGTGAGACATACCAAGTTTTTCCCCCCTTTTGGTTAGTGTTTACATAACCCGAGCTCCAAGCATTTAAAGGCAATACTGACATTATATGCATCAAATAATAAATTCAGCATGGCAGATTATTAAAACCATTCCGTTCCTGCTCATCTCTGAGACTTGTGCTGCGTTCAGAGATATAGCCCAGATAACGTGAGACAGGAGAATGTTTTATGGAACGAACAAGAGCTCATACTAATCGGAAAAGATTTCCAGGAAAGTATAGAGCCTGATGTAAGTTGTCCAATAGCAGCTGTTGCAATACTTACAGCAGTACATGATGAACTTGTTCCTACGAGCGAGTCCTCCTGCATTGTAGACGGAGAAATAAATGAAAATGAAACTCCAGTATGTGGAGCTGGTCCTGTTGTAGGGATGTGAATTAAGCTCTATAAAATAGGTGGAATAGCCTAAAATGTATGCGTTTCACCGAAGGTAATGGTTGAGGAGTGTGCGAGGAAAGCGTGTGTGTGTGTGTGTATATATCCTGTTGTGTGTGCGATCCGTGAGGTTCGAGTATTGCGTATATGTAATTAATATAACTATGAAGACTATAACCATAGCACAATTCATGGTGGAGGTATGGTAGGTAATGTTTGCAATGCCGGGTTTCGGTTAGAAGCCAAAAGCTCTGTAACTGCACGAGTTCGAGGAACTTGAGCGTCATGCGATCAATATTGAGGAGGTGGAGGAGAATAGGAGGTCACAGCCTTGAATTTTTCGGCCTTGCAAAACTTTTCAGTGATCGATATTCGTCACTATTTCGCCCCTTTCCTCACTCGTGTCTTTCCTCAAAGGCTTCTTTACACTGGAGGGAAGAAAGCATGGGAGCCTCAACTTGTATGCATGTCTAGAGCTCACACACACACACACACACACACACACACACACACACACACATATACACACACACACACACGCTCAAATGTACAACTCAGCTAGTCCCACTCACTTTTTAATAAATAATCGTTTGTTTCACATACAGCATAAATGTCGTCGGGTGTAACGTTTCAATATTCCTCTCCTTCTGGTACGTTATGCCAGCTCTTGCAAATAATTATTAAATATGTATAGCCAACGGCCCACTTTCTCCATTCCAATTTTCTCGCTGTCCTCCGCTCACGTCATGTATATATCATTCCCCTCATATTTTAATTTCTAATATTTCATTTTTAGCCCAACATTTTTCTACACGATCACCCTAACAATGGGCCGAGACAACAACACACCAAATGAATCTCCAAATTGATCAAGACTTTTCTCTGTTTCTGTCTCTCTCTCTCTCTCCCTCTCTCCCTCTCTCCGTGACAGCTTCCGTTTCAAAGGGTTTATTGTTCCAATTAATTTTCGATGGTTGAATCAAAACCCCCATTATGGAGACATACGTACACACACCAGATATTTTTCTTATACCCCACAATTATTTATTTCCACTATACTTCGACAATTTTGGGAAGGATTTCAGTGGGAGTTTACTGACATTGGTTTCACATTATCATTAAAGCTACTTCAAAACGAATTTGACAAGCTGGGCCCAGTGGTACTGATGTGCCGACACTCCTTCTTCCCTTGAAATTACGGCAGCTCAACAAGCCCCGCAGAAAACTGTCACACCAATAATTGGTAGCATCAGTAAATTATATGTACATGTCAGTCAGTGACTGCTTGTCCCACCAATCGTTATCGTTCCAAAAATAGTCCTTCGGTGTATGCAGAGCAACCCACAAAAGCACAGGAGGACTGGAGAAAAATAATGACCATATTTTCCCAAACTGTTTCGGTTGATAATGCCCTCATCCAAACGCCCCCAACCCGCAATCACAAATAATCAATTCGGGTTCAATCCTCACACCCAACACCAACCCACTAGCTCGTCTGATCAGGGTAATTGAATTTTAACTTGCCCAGACACAATACATTTAAAAAAAAATTTAATGTGTCACCCAAAAATCTGTACCATAGTTTAAGTCATCTAATATACCACCTTATTTACTCCAGAATTTTACCCGCCCTATGTACTACCCCTCACCCGATTTATACAATTTAAAAAATCTATTCCCCACCCAACTTACATATCGTATTCCTTGTATATATTCGTGGAAATGTCTCTTGACTAGAATCATTTTCCAGAGACGTTGGTTTTTTACAGACTTCAACCATAAAATTAGCACGAAAGAATAAGATTTAGAATTTTTCAAGGCGTATGATACATACGTTCAGCTCTTGAAAGGCTGTGTGTTCTTATGCAAACCAGTTCACTTTAATAATTACAATTATTACCATGATTCGTTTCGGCATGAGCAAAGTACAGCTCTGCTTACAGGAGGGTCTAAGGTTGTATATAATTTTGAATTTGTCCTACAGATTTGAGTTGGGTAGTAGATATTTGAGTGGTATATTTCCAAGAGCTGGGTGGTACTCAACATGGTACATACTTGGTGCCGGGAAAGTAAATCTCAGCCGGTAATGTGCTCCATAAATTTGAATAGAGCAACAGTGCGCGTTTGATCTATCGTTTCACCTTCATCCCATTACCTCGAATCTTACAGCAGCTTTCCCAACGTGACATGGAACATCTTTGAATTAGTGAATTGAATTAATGTGAAATATTTAGGTTATTTTCTCGGGATTGAACACTAATTGTATTACACATAATTGAACAGAGTTACCTATAGATAATTACTTTTAAATAATACTAATTACAAAACTGTAATTACTACAGAGTTTGATTTCCAAAAAACCAAATTATTAATTACTCTCGGAAAATGAGACAAATCATTTAACTAATGGTGTGGAATACAAAGGGGAAATTTATGATGTGCATCGACGCATATCTATACTTTCGAGGAATTAAAAAGAAAAGGAAGAAGCAAAGAAGAGTAACAGATACATACATACATACGTGCTCGGGAAATGCTGTAGCTTTAGGTAGTTCTACGAACTGGATTATAATTTTTCGAGCTAATAACTACTGTTTGAGTTTTGTGAAAATCGGAGTTGGGGATCCTTCGGCGATTATGACGCACGAAGACTTGGGTTTCTGTAACAACTCTCTGGTCGCATCAAGGACCATCCACATCCACTTGGATTATTACTTTGCTATCTCCCTCACATGACCACGATGGGGTGATCAATGTTCAAGAGAGATTTACCCTGTGTAAGCTCAAAATATAGGGGGGAAACATATGCAAAGACTTTGAAAGGAGCACTGAATGTATAAAAGAATAAAAAATGAAATAATTTCCAGAAAAATCTCAATCTCGAGGTCGACCTTTGATGGATGAAAAGGAAGAAGAGAAAGGGAGTTTGTTTAGAAAATAGTCGCTCAGACGACGGAGTCCTGTATGGTAAAAGGTGATCCGTCCAGGATTTTCGAGTAGCTCAACCACAGAAACCTTGTGCTCTGCCAAGTAGAAAACGATACTGACTTTCCTTCTCTTTTTCTCTCTCTCTCTCTCTCTCTTTCTGTAGCATTGTCAATTTGAAAGTAAAGCAGCTCTTTCCTGGAAAACCTTTCAACGTTCCGTTGTTCTGTCTCTTCTATCTCCGAAATGCTCACTCATGGAACTCCGTATTGTTTACCACAGGACATACTAATCCCCCCGTTAGGAAGCGCCAAGTAGTGCTGTTGAGCAGAACTAAGCACATATGTGTTCTTACACAAGGACCCCCAGACTTTAGTGAGCACTTTTAACCCGGATCCAGCAATCAATGCCTATATTACTTAACAACCCAAAACAAAATAATTGGAGGGAAATCACTACAGCGAACAACTCACTCAAATCTGGAAAGCTACATCTACAGTGAAAGTTTCGGGAAAGTGAAATCTTCTATTTATTTATTTACATCACTTTCCAATGAACTACTACCCAAGTCGGATTCTCCAGGCTAATAAACCACTGCTAAACAGGTGAAAGGAAGCTGGGATACACAGCTTGAGGACATGACGTACTTGAGTGCAAATTTCATCTAAACATTACACAAGTTTGCTTTCCTCCCTTAAAACACAATCATTGTATTTCATTACAACTGTTCCTCCGTAAATTTAAAACCTCCTTGACTCACACAGCTCAAGTGACACGAGCTGGTGCCTATTTATTCTAAATCATTCAAGTTCTAATTTAAAAGAAATCCATGGATCAAAAAATACTCCTCATTTTTAATTCTTTTTGTAGTAAGTATTAGTTTAAAAGTGAAGAAGGGGAAGATGCATATGTCCGGCCCTGAGAAATGACAGGATTTGTTGAGCATCCTCGTAAGAATTATAAATAATTTAAAATCTAAAGTTATTACGATTTATAGACTCCTCGAAACTCGTTGGAAATTAGAGAACTTTTGGAGGTATAAGTAGCGTCCGCTCTGGCAATAATCCTTTTTAGACATATGTGCATACATTGGGCGGGAAGAGCTTCATAGGGTAGAATATTCATATGGTAGTAGTATTCCTCCCGTGAGTATAAGGGCTTGTTTCTGTGTTACAAAAGCTCTTTAACCCTGGTGATTTTTTAATGGGAGCAAGAGCTAGAGAGTGGTGGATTGGAAGGGAGGGAAACTTGTTGTTTGTAGAGAAAAGTGTTGGGATTCTAGGAAGGAGGAACTTGCATTGACTATGAAGAGAGGAGGAAGAAATCCGAGTTGGAAAATTTATTCTAGGAAGAAGTTGTTCATTCGATAATCATAACATTTGCTAAGCAGTTCTCTTCAAAACTCAATCCCTTTGAGCGTAAATATTTCCTGGGTTGAGTTCTGTATTAACCTTGTGGTTCTACCTGAAGAATTATAATTTGAGCATTGACTGCATTGAAAGTAGCCACATAGCCGTGTGTAATTATGTATGTATGTAGATATGCATGTATGTATATGTACGTACCCAGGAGCGCTCATGGCATATGTTAAAGTTTCAACAAATAAGACTTGAAATAACATGTTACGTTAGATATACATAAGGTGCACTCTCCTAAAGGTACTCCTATGGAAAGTTTCGGGGGCGGCAGTCCTCAGTTGACGAGAGTTTGTTGTGTGTAGGAAAGTTGTGTGCCGAAAACAATTGAGAGGGAATTAATGGATGCAGACTCATCTAGTATGCAAGAGTGCTCGACCATTCCACTGTTTTCATCAGCATTCCATCAAAAACTTCATTGATATAATAATGATGATATTGTATATACAGAGCCATAAGACATGTTCGGAGGAACCCAAAAGCTATTTATAGTTGATGAAGCCTACTTATTGGAAAAGTTGTTCCTATCATCCATCTCATCTTCTCTTCCCTACCCCGCGAATATGTACTTTCATTACTGACAATCAACCCTGTTACAGTCCAATCTTTTTGACATAGTTGTTTTTGCTTGGTGTATTTTTATACAGGCATAGATATACACACATATCTATACACATACACACACACACACACAACACATACTCAGACACAGACACACACCTTATAGCCTATATCTACGGCAAACAATGGCTAAAGAGCTCCTTGCGCATACAAACCAAATTACATCCACTACCTGCACTTCTTACACCTTGATACGTTCATTATTCCGACTTGAGAATTTATGCATTGAATTGGCATTATGCATTGATGCTGATCGTTTGCTATCGTCCACAAAATGTAGTTTGTTCTATATTACAGCCGGCCAAGGCTCACCATTCATCATGTACATACATGTCAATTCTTACGGCCAGATCCTCCTTCCTATATGAAATTCTGACAGCTTTAAGCAAAACAGATTCCATCAATAGTTGGGAGTACGCGTGCATGGGGTGAGTCATTGATCACTGCAGACGTATACATACTTGGGTGAGAAGACGGAATGTACACACCCTTCTGTAATGTCATTCCTCATTATTGTTATTCTCCACCTCGCAATTCTACTGTGCACCATCCAGAGAGAGGGCCGAGCACTTGAGTTTTGCATTTGAAATTGAAGATGCATTGTTTTTTCCTGTTACAGCTCCAATCTTCAAACCCATTGTTGTATGTACACCTGCAGGAAAGTGAGAAAAACAGAGAAACTGGTACTCATGGCCACTCTGGCCATGAGTACCAGTTTCTCTACGACTGAAGATAGGACGGCATGATTTGAAATACATTGCTCATCACAGCACCAGAGGCACCTCATGTGGACTCCTAAGTCCAAGGGAGAATCCTGGTGAAGAATCTTTCATTCGATAGTCTTCTACGCGGAACCTTTACCGCAACCAGACTTTCATGGAGCCTTTAATATATTATGCAGGATGCATTCAAAGAGACTCCTCCATCATAATGTACAGTCATAAGCCTTTAGCACCATAAGATACAATCACTGAGCCTTTAGTACCATAACATGATTTATAAGAGCCTTTCGTATCACCCCATATCCCAGCACATGTTTGAGCCTATTTAGATACCTTGATATAGACACATACACGCTGGAACCTAAGCCCGAGACCGGGCCCGCACACACGCATTTTCTGACGACAGCTGACAATTCTGCACCCTGAAAAATGTCTAGAAATCTCATTCCAAGATTCAAAATTAATACAGTAAAAACTTATTTGTTATTTTGCCAACTTCTGTTTAGCAATCCTAAGACCAGATTTTATTTCAGGGAAACTATCAGCATTGAATTTACTAGTACTCACCGGATGCCCCATTTGAAATGGTTTAGTTGAGGGAATGGGATTTCTTAGAAACAATTTCCTACCCTCACGCTTTTCCTACTACCTATGCCCTTTGCCTTGACTGAAAGGATGAGGAAAGAGGATTAAAATTTCAATCTCCGAAAATCAATGTGGTCCTGATAAGAGGAGAAATAGCTGGATTTAGTGTGCTTTGATGTTCCACATAAGCTAATAAATGGGTATTTTAAGTGTCCCACATTATTTCCTCATTGAAAAATTTAATTCCACTTCCCCCCATCAAGGTTAGAAGTTGCAGAGGAAATGTCAGCCCTGAGCGCATGTTCACAGTTGACATTTGAACTAATAGAATTTCACTCGGGCCAAACCAACAATTAGCTTTTCCATTACGAGGACCCTATAAACTTAAACCCAACAAAGGTCAGGGATGCGGAGGGAAGTGTACGCAAATAAATACAGTTTAGACTGACTCTCCATACAATTATAGCTTCATGTACCCCACACATACAGATACTGTATGTGACATTAGCCTCAGCGTTAAATCTGGAGGAACCCATAAGGTAGTAGTAGTAGTAAATGAATAATGTGATAAAAAAGTCTCGGAGTGATAAATTCTTCCCGGACACCTTTTACAGTTTCCTATTTTGTTGTACCTTGAGGAGAGTGAGTGTATTTTTACAGCGGGAAAATATTTTTTAAGACCCGTACTTTAACCCCTTTTCTAGACAAACTGTCTGGGACCGTATGGACTAAAAATGTGTCCTAAATGTGTGTAGGAGAATTGAGAGTAAGCGTGGTTTATTCAACGCTCTCAAGTAGTGTGGTGTGACGTAAGTAAAGGACTTTCCGCCTGCTTGTACTGTAGTAGAGAGAGGGAATCGATATACCGTGAAATGAAAACGCAAGGACCTTCGAGTTTTACGTCAATGTACGTTTTATGCTCTGCCCGTAAAGGTAAACACTTAAAGCTACTCCACCCACGCCTTTCCTCCTTTTCTCCACTGTTCACTCCGGCTTTATCTACTTTTTCCTCCATGCTCTCTATTTAGCTTTCTCTCTCTCTCTCTCTCTCTCTCTCTCTCTCTCTCTCTCTCTCTCTCTCTCTTTCCAATGCAACAGAACCATGTGTAACATTTTATGGTCCATTAACAACCACTATCTGGTACGACACGATTCAGACAAGTCCTTTGAACGCCTTCAATTACCTAGAAAATTCTTAGGTGAAATTTCCTACCTTCTCTTCAACTCCTTGAAAATTCCAAAGAACTAATTGAATTTCCAAATATCCCCTTTCCCAAATATCCCCTTTCCCATATGTCTCTGTGAGCGTCTGAGGTGACGAGAAATGTGAGGAGGAGTAGCAACAAATGCGGGTGAGAGCAAAAGGGTTTAATGTACTGTAAAAAGAGTAAGAGAGCGGATGAGTGGAGGAGCGGAAAGAGAAGGAGAATCAGAGGAATGAGATGCCTTAGAGGAAGAGCATGATCTGAAAAGCAATAAAATATTTTGTTCAGCCATTCATGAAACAAAAGAAGGACTTGGGAAAGAATGCACTTGCAAATTATAGTTTGAGGAGGTGAGCCACTGTATATGTATACAATCTGAAGACACGGAATAAAATTAAGCACAAGCAATGGGGACCCTAAAGCCAGTTTAGAAGAAAAACTTGAATGGAGAGTATATTCATTGAAAAGTTCAGTGTAGTAATTTTCAAACCTACATATCCTATCATACAACATAAATGCCAGATGCAGTTCAAATGCTCCACAGGAATGTAGTCACGATAGGGGAATAGGTATATTGATAATTGCATACGTTATGAAACCAAAATTAGGTCAATTGATATCCGGTAACTTGAAACGTCTACTCCTATGTGCATTTGGTAGCCGAGGAGTGTATGTAACTCCAATATACAAATTCCCCCCTACTTGAAGGTTACAAATCCCTTGCACATTGACTTGAACACATACTGCACTTGTTGGCATGCTTTATCTCAACTTCGTGCTACATTACTTTGTAAATCGTCCGCTACACTTTCAATAAATTATGTCCTCTCTATAGATCCTCGTATGTAATGTACAAGTCAGAGGTGTGTACTACAGTGTAGGACTTGTCGCGTGGAATCGATGCCCGACTCAATCAACCTCACGTTCAAACTTATCCCATAGCACTGAACTTCATAATTTCCAACTTTACCTCTCTGACCTCTTGAGCTCCTATGGCCTTGAAATCCAAAACAATTATATCTTGCTGAGTAATTCAGCCCTTCTATGTTAAATGCATTTAAAAAAAAAATTCCCTGACCAAGTTTAAAAAATTTACTTCCTTTTTAGTCTCTTGGAGAAGTTACTAGTTCGTTCACACCTCCAGACTCTGGGACCTTCCAATAATTCAGAATGTGGGTCTCTCAGGAGTCTCTCTTCCCAATTTGAAGATGTGAAAAAGTTTCTTAAGGATTTGAATGTGAAGGATCCCAAGTTAGAGACTTCCAATTGAAGAATTAATTAATGTGGAGCCTCTCGAAATGCTTATTTATATCCCTCGGACCTACCCCAAGCGTAAAGTGTGGATGGTACTGGGACTGCTGGGACAAGTATCTACAGTGAGAGTATTTTCGTGGGAGGATGACTGACTCAGAGCAATAAAATCCTCCAAAGTAATTCCAACATTCCACATTCAAGTTGGAACAAACAAGCCATAAATTGTCAAGCAACTCGACTTAAAAGGCATGACCACCAAAAGCAAACATTGTTCGGCGCTCGGAAAGCGACGCTGATTGTGAGACGGGGAAGCCAAGCGCCTTTGGAAAAAAATGAACCTGTCCTCCTCCACCTCCTCCACAGACGGAGAGCTGGGGAGAGAGACAGAGAGAGAGAGAGAGAAACCCAGGCGGAAAAATGTTATAAATAAAAATAAAATCAACCTCATAGATTCTCTAGGAAGAGGTGTAAACACTCATAATTTACTTGATGAGAGTGTTGGAGGGAATTATTTATAAAAAAATATAAAGTACTAAATCCAAGTTCTAATTTCCAAATCCACTGTACATCTGTCCAGATGACATATGAACTGCGGAATGTCTGAAGACGGAGGGGAGGGCGAAAGGAAAAAAAAATTCAATTTGCTCCGTCAATAGTTATTTTCCCATTAGCCCAATATTTGAACCCAAGTAGCTCGTCCCTCATAGTGTATACATACAGATTTGGAGGTACAAAGCCAGCTACCTACATAAATGTAGGCGGACACACCACCCGAAGCTACACACAAGTATCTATTAACTATTGCATTGTAACCTCTTGCCGATGACTGAGTGTTTGAAATGTCAAAAAACTGCCGGGAGTGTCCCACAACCAACCTGATTGAAACTCTTCCACCAACAGCACTCAACAGTATTTTGAGACACAGACCGTACTAACTGTCCTTCTCAGGCAGCCTGTTTACACGTGGGAAAAATTGCCAAGTACACAGTAGAGGGATATATACAGCTCTCTGATGTTTACTTGTCACTTGTACTTAGTAATTTTATAGAGCTGAGGAGTGAAGGCCGTAGTCAAAGTCTATAATTTCCCTATCAAAGTCTACGTAAGCTCACTGGCCCAAATTGCATTTGATGACTATCGCCTGTCCCCGTCATACTATTTCAGGTTTCCCTGTTGAAAGCTCCTAACTCTGTCGGGACAGAAACATTGATACTTGTTGCTGCATCTTTCACTTCTTTCCCTGTCAAAATTTTTCCAACTGTTTTACATGCTCCAAATCAGCTCCAAACCCTGGCATGTACATATATCTAGAATTTAGTCATGCCAAGGAATGAATGTCTCCGAATTTATGTAATAATTATTATTATATTCCATACAAACAAAAAATGACGGGAAATGACACCCAACTCTCGGGTCTCTGTAACTGTGCGAGGATGATAATTCTCGTAAATAATATTACTTGCACAGAATAGGATCTAAATTACGCCTGTATACAGATATATGTACATAGCTACAGGTAGGGAGGAGAAATCCAAAGAACGTTATTCGGAACGAATTTGGAGAATAAAACAAATTCCTAAATTCACCTCCTTCTTTCCTACGGCCTCCATTTCCATACTGATTAACATAACAATCTCCACTGAGATTCTGACTATAGAATAGTAATTAACGAAAATGAGAACAAGTCAATGCGGAGGCTGGAGAAGCACCTGGTAGTCTCCAGTTCCTTCTCAGGTTCTGGGGACTTTTGAAGTATCTACTGTAGTAGAGGAAAAACTGGAAGTGCCATGGCAGTCCATGTCGGACGGAGCCCAAGTGTTCCGATAAAATTGTAAAGCAATGAGGGAAAAGAGTGTGTGGGAGTAGGGAAAGAAGAGAGGTCGGAGAAATGCAAAGAATCCTAAATTTCCATAATTGATGATGAATTCAAAAGTGACCTTCCCAAGCCTGAGACTCAGCCTTTGTATACAAACTGCTCCGGGGAGACGCCGTACACTTGCTAATATATTCTCGATCCTCGACGGAGCGGAGATAACGCAAAACAAGCCCAGTGAGTTACTTAAACACTCAAGTATTTCAGCATGTGCAGCAGTCCAGAAATGAATAAATGATGTCCATACAGAGTGCTAGGAGGTTAGAGATGCTGCCTTTGGAATATCCCGACCCGATATTGCAGATGATGCAAGGCTTGGAGAGTATATTTTTACTCATCTCTTTTTTACAGGAGCTAAAAACCTTCCCAAAGGCAGAGGAACCTCTCACAAAACCGTGTATACATCTGACCAGGCCCCAGACTTAAGGGTAACGATAAGGAATTCAACTTACTAGACCCAGTCTCCTCTAACGTATGTACATACTCAAGGCACCAAGGTCAGACTACCAAGAAAAGCAATGATGACAGTTGAACAATTTTTCAAAACACTCACCGCATGCTGATGTAGTGGCGGAGGTGGAATCCCGGCAAGTGGAGGGAGACCATGTTGAAGAGATAGTAGTAAACGTTAGGAAACAACTTTTATCTAATCTAGGAAACTATACTCTCTCTCTCTCTCCCAGAGAAAAAAAAATTTATTAGAACTCGCAATTTTTTTTCCTTCTCCCTTTGAAAGAAATAGGGCGATGATATTTAGTTCTCACAATCCTTTGACAAATTTACGCTCCAATTATAGGATTCCCCTGTCTTTGATACCAGACAGCACTCCTACGCTCTGGAAGTCGAAGTTATATGGAGACACTAAATAGACATTTTTTTGTCTCTCCTGTTGGCAGTAGTAATTAATAATTATCCTAATGACAACTATTCTTTTGAGGATGGAGGGAAATAAAAATTTTCAAAAGATACAAGTAGTTCTCTTGAGTGTTTTTTTTATTAGAAGGGAAAACTTTGTCTCTAGCCTCAGTTACGCCCTTGATAGCTGCTCGGAGTGGAGCTCTGTGTACTTGTAAGGAACAAAAGTTTCGGCTTGATGGAATAAAAAGGGAAAAGGAATATCAACGTGAGTTTCTGGAAATAAAACACCGGGCGAAGAGAACTGCAGAAGAGGAAGGGCAGAATTGTACTGGAGACTCGGAACAAGACACCAACTTATAAATGTCTACTCTCCACGGCCTCAATAAACCGTATGTATGTGTTTGTAGGAGTGTAGGTTTGGTCTACTAATAAGTGAGTAAAGTGAGTGAATGTGTGTGTGTGTATGTGACAAGTCTTGAACCTCCACCGCAGTACAAATACAAGTAGGAGAGCTGGTCTCCGTCTATTTAAACCGCCGCCGGAGAGAGGAGCAGCGAGCATATTACCTTTTCTGAAGGAATATAGTAATAGGCTATGCGTCGGTCTGACCCGATAAAACCCGAGCCTGTCCCAACAACCTATTCGGCACGACTTGCAAAAACATACCACTATACTACACTCCAAGGATCGGCAATATAATCAACGTATCCATTTCACTATGTCGGTACTCACTTGCTTCCCACTCCTCCATCCTTGTACTTGACTGGAGTCTCGATGTATGTGTGTGTGTATGTGTGTGTGTGTGTGTGTGTGTGTGTGTGTGTGTGTGTGTGTGTGTGTGTGTGTGTGTGTGTGCAAAAGTGGATGGGTACGAGGACATGCATATGGGAAGCCTGCATACAAAATTCCGTCTGGATCTGGAACTGCATAAGTACACATTACGAATGTCACCTCCACTGCTCCTACATACTTACGCACCACTCCTTCGCATATAGCGCCTATCCACGATGTACATACTTGATTAGGGTATTTCTAGATGGTTATGTTTCCCTGGATCCGTCTGTGGTGAACTGTCAAATTTTCATACGTGGCTTTAGCATGGAGCTCTTGAGACTCATCGCCGACGGGAAATAAATTTAGGCTACTTTACTCTCTGGCATGTCAACTATGCTGCCCGATCAGCTATCAGCATGTTGGAGGAGGCAAAAGGAGACAAAAAGTCCACTAAAGTTGCTCGTCGGCCTCAGCTCCTCTCGAGACAGCTCAGACTGAGATACGTACATACGCACGTAGCATATATTAGCTACGTACATAATTTAGCTCCCTTTCACACACACACATACACTCACACACACACACACACACACACTAGGAAAACTATTACTATTACCTTTTCTGTAAACCTCTTACCTTTTACTCCGCTATTCGTGCAGAGCATCCTTATTGTTATGTACGTGCTGGGTTATGGCAGTGTTTTTTACTGCAATTCCTTCAGTGTCAGGATGTACATACGGACTTTAGATACATGCTAGGCATAACTCCAAGTATTGGTTCAGGTCTGAGTTTGGAGCATTACTTTAGGTATTAAATTCTTGTGTTTAATTTTCCTGCTACAAGTTTTCTAGAGATGCATTAGCTTTTGGTCTACCTCTCTTGGCTCGGCTCATGTGGCCGAGGCATTCATTTGGAGACGGAGTTCTGTATATTATGGACAAGTGCTCTGGCTATACAAGATCCCTCTATAACACAGGAACTAATTGAGAGAGAAACGGTTGAATAGAGATTGAGTATCACGCACCTCAAGAATTTACTCAAGATAAAATGTAAGAGATTGAAATAATAATGAGTGGATGGACAGTGTGGCTTTAGAATTCCCCTCAGACAGGGTTACGACGACGCTCTGAAGGTAGGAGAGAGTCAAAGTGTAAATCTGTGCGGAGTTATTTAGTCCTATTGGAATGCAATGATGGAAAGATAATTAGGATGAGGATGTTGAAGCCAAGCGGGATTTACAGCGATTGTTTCTTTCGAGGGAGAGAGAGAGAGAGAGAGAGAGAGAGAGAGAGAGAGAGAGAGAGAGAGAGAGAGAGAAGATGAAGTAGAAAAGAAGAGAGAGGGAGAGAGATAGAGAGAGAGAGAGAGAGAGCGAAGGAATGCTGACCAAGAGCGATGCCCACCTCAGAGCGTTACACACCCTCGCCACCCTCACAATAAGTACACACCAGCTTGTTGATAAAGAAAGAGAGAAATGGTAGCAAGTGGAAGAGCCGCAATTTAACTATGTAATAACCAGGAGGCCCAGGAGATGCAGGGAACAGAGAGAAAGAAGGATGAGAGAGACAGGAGTTAAATACGGACGGACTCTTCTGTGGTCATAAGGATGTAAAAAGTTTTTCTCACTATAAGTAGTAAATGGTAGGCAAAGTAAGTAAGTAAATAAGCAAGCCAGAGACCAAACCAGCAAGAGAGGAGCCAGTCGAGATGCATCGAGCAGGTTCCACACTTAAATACTCTCCACATGTACCTTCTCAATCTCATCTACACCTACTACCTCCACTCCAACGTACATACTTTTATACTCATTTAAGCCCATGTATGTACGCTCATGTCCACTTAGGTACACTCTTGGATCTGTGGATCTATAGGTGTCTATATCTAACTATGTACCCTTATGTGTGTCTACACCTCACAGGAATTCTCATCTATACAGATATGCTCACTACTGTATGCACATGGATACGGATACTCATTTGGAGGGATGTACGCTGGTGGAGATACATAATTGTATCCTCATCTGTGGGATTGTACCAGTAAGTATCTACCTATGGCCTATGTACGTCCAAATGGTACGATGCAAGTGAAGCTATGTACTTGCTGTGGTGTTCGGAATGCCAGGGGCAAGGCGAGGTGCGGGTGGTTAGCCACAATATACATCTTGCTCTGACTGTACAGAATGCTACGAAAACTTTTAGCCCCCCTCGCCCATGTAAGAAAGAAGGCATGGTAAAAAATACGCATCTCCTCATCCTTTATCAATTCAAGATCTTTCAAAATTTGTTTAACCCCGCTAGCCCAGAAACTTGAGATACGGCGGGGGCGGCAGCGGAGCAAAGGCGTCATATTTTTGGGGAAAGCAAAATTTTAAAGTCATAAACATTCACTAGAATTTTATTTTCAGAGTCTTTATTAACTCATTTGTAGTAAACGGGCGTTTCTTTTTATGAACGTCAAAGCTTCCATGAAAAAATGGCAAGATCAAAAATAGCTCCATTTCCGCATCTTTCTCTCGTTTACTCCTGGAGCTTGAGCTCCCCATCGTCACTCTTTATCCTTGATGGTCAAACCCACAAATCTCAACACAGGACCCTTTTTGAAAGCTCATTAAGTAGCCCTCAAAATTTCGTAACAAAGTGCATCAAAAGATATTTTGAAAAAAAAAACAGTCGAGAGTAGACTATTTCCGACTTTGTAAAATCTCATTTTTCTAAAAGAAACCTGACTATGGATTGCTTCCGTCAACACTGTCTCCAGAGTTTTTGGGCTAGCGGGATAAAATAAAATTTGATAAAATCTGCAAAAAGATTTTTGCTAAAACATAGGGGAGGTGAATATTTTTTATCACGCCTCCCCGTATGTGCAAGGGGGCTGAAAGACTTCATTTCACCCTGTATCTAGTAGTAAAATATGTTGTAAGGGTGGTTCAATTGCCAACGGCCCACGGCTGCCTCACCTTAAGGTCAACTCTACGTCCTTGCCCAAATACCTTTTTCCTCACAGCTCTTCTTCGCTTCATTTGATTATCAAGGAATACGGGTTAGAAATTGTGAACATCCTCTCATCTCACTCAATAAGTGGAGGATTATAATACTACCACAACTACACACACACAACCACCATGCATCCCAAGCACCCAGACGTCATTTCTTGAATCTAGATTCTCTTGTTCTTATATAGACAAATTACCACTCCGCATCTCTCAGTAAGCCTTATATATCCTCAAAGCGCCCCTACTCCACTCATACTCCAGAGAGAGAGAGAGACAGAGACAGAGAGACAGAGAGAGAGAGAGACAGAAAGAAACGCATACACATATAATTACATACATACACACGTTATACGCTTGATATCTAGGAATTCCTCATGAAAAAGGTCTATAGTGAAAAACTAACTAGCACTTGCTCCTGTTGTTGCCGTTGAAACAAGATCACCCCTGCCAATTAATTTACCATGCATTTGAATGCGCAAACCCCACAGCATGAGTTTTACGATGGGTAGAGATATATATCCATACCTAAACACATCCACAGATACGAACGTACGCAGAGATTATGGGCTCCAAAGGAAGCACTTAGTATATAGGATGTTATAGGAAACAGTGACACTTGTCTGGCTTTGCTATTCCTCTTCCTCACATTCCTCAATCGTCCCAAAGGTCCTGTGTGCATAGCCCAAGCCTGGGTGTAAGTGCCTACCTTTCAATTTTTACTTTTGAATATTTTAGCCATTTACATTATATTATCTCCTCATTAGACTTTTATACTCACCATATTAACACCAGGGCTACCAGAGCACACTGGATCAGTCACACTTCCATGCGAGCCTAACAATTGCCAGAGAACCATAATGTTATTGTTCTAACACTACATTTACAACTTGTACTTTACTACAGATTTTACATCCCAGCAAATGTAAATACCTATGTATGTTGGCACTGCTCATACCTATGTAAACATGTGAGTGGCTGCATAAACCTACAAACATTTAAATACATTTCAAATGACTCTCATCTTGGGACAATAGTATAGTACTCTCAAGTACTTATTTCTGGCAAAAACCCAGCCAAAAAACTTCTCGCTCGTAACAAGGGCTACCCTCCTCCTCCTCCCTTGAAGGAAATTTTTTTTTCTCCCTCTGTTTCTCCACCAGAACCTCTTTAATTTTCCTCTGACGTCCTCATACATTTGCGAATCCCAGTATGCTACAACGAATAATTTAGCAAAAGTGGGTTTCAGTGCAGGGTTTTTTTTTTCTGTTCTTTCCCTTACAACACAAGGCAACCATCCTCGTACTCACTGCAGTCCTGTCACAGTCCACAAAACTTCTCTTCCATTTTGCCAACAGAATTGCAATCTCAGAGTCACATTTACCTTCTAAGAGCCTCCCTCCCTCGAGCCCTTTTAGGTAAACTTGGAAGCACCCAGAGACGAGAGCACTCATGGAATGTAAAATAGCACGGAGTTCACTTATTGGGAGAAGATAAGTCGAGATTACAATTAGGTATTAAGTGTGAGCACACACACACACACACAAACATTATTTCCTATTAGACAGGACTCAGTTTATAAACTTGGTCATATATCTTGAGTTCGCGAGTCCGTTGGTCAAGTTCCTCGAGAGCAATGCTAATGCTCTGAGTAATTATAGCCCGAGCGTATAATGGAATAGTCAGTCAACTTGGGAGAGGGAATCCTAAAGTAGACATAATCATCATATACAGAAGATGATTGTGAGGGCAGATGAGAGGAAGGGTGAGAGAGATGACAACCACCTTCAAAAATGGACAATAAGGAACATATTGTAGCACTGCCTTGCCTAAAAAGGAGTCTAAAAACGAGGATGCCTTATCTTTGCATAACCTGACATAGAGTCAAACATGGACTGTAATAAGGCAGCAGGCGGATATGTGCTTACGAGCCATTCGCAAAAAAAAAAAAAAAAAAAAATCCTGTAACCTTTCCCTCTCTCATTTCTCATTTCATTTAATTTCATTTAAAGGAGTTTCAGAATCGCCAAATATTTACTAAACTTATTTCACTCAAGAGTTATCCAAAACCGAAGAGCTCCGTTTAAACTCAAAGTATTTTATAACGCGGAGGAATGAAGGTTGACATAATTATAGGTAGAGAATTTGCATCATCCCACATATGAAAATGTATTATAAGCTTGCTGGAAGTTATTTGCTCATTTAATATATATTTATATATTTATAATTATGCAAATATGTACCCATCTCCAGCCAGGGAGGGAATCTTCCTTTAAAAGGGGAATTGTCAGAGAGCCAGGGATATATGGAAATTGGAAATGAGATAGAAGTTCTGGAGTGTCCTCCGGCATCATAAACTGTACGACATATGAAATCTCCGGAGAGATGAGGTTTAATGAGAGCTGAGAAAAGGGAAGAGTCAGAGAGAAAAGGCAAGGACGGATTTATGAGGTAAACACGAGAAAAGATAAATACGGGGAGTGTATACAGAGAGGCAAGCGGATGGAAACCACACATGAGATCCGGTAAAAGAAGTACTAACCTTTCTTTTTTGGCGAGAACAGGGAAAAAATAACCGATGTGGCTGTTTATGTTTCTTCACACTTAAGGCAACATAAATCTCAATGATCTCCAAACACCGGGAACTAACTGCCCTTAAGAGAAGATAACACGGGGAAAATCACTCCAGTCTTGTTCTTGGCACTGACTTACACCCGACGAGGGATTACATTATTGAGCTGTCTCATGTACCTAATTTTCACACGAGTCTCGAAAAAAAAAACAACTCCAAGTAAAAAGCACAGTCACTATAGAAGGATGTCCGCTGATCTGTAATATTTTTGTACTGAGAACAAACACCCGCCGCCCTTTACTATTACGGGTGAAATGGTAGAGGTGGAACTTAAACTTGAGGAGAATCACTTGACCACATAGTGTGTGTGTGTGTGTGTGTGTGTAATAACACTAAAATTCCGGAACGGTTCAAACTCAAAAGTTTCAATCTATGACTTTAGTCACCACTCGGTTCCGCACAAGTCACAGGATGTGTATAAATGTAGGAGGTATACTGTGCGAGAAAGAGTTCGGATGTGCGTTGTGACAGTAATATAAAAAAAAGTTCACGTGAGTAATTACGCTGGCTTTTGCAGGATAGTGTTCACATGTGGAGCCGGACTAGTCCGGAGCTATCTTTGGCTGTCGGCTTGACTGTTGCTAAAGCAGTAATGAAATGCTGAGGAGAGGAATCAGATGAAGAAGAAGAACAGAAGTGAGTGCCACCCTCACTCCTTCACTTGATTTCAGCTGGGATGTGTTTGTGTGTGAGTGTATGTGTGTGTGAGTGCGTGTATGTTAGGCATCTGGCACGGAGCCCCTAAAAAGTTATCACCCACCTCAGAAGACGAACAGGTATTAAAATGGGCCTAGCAGGGCAGTTTTTCGGAACAACCACCACCGGCACTACCGGCAGCCAAATGAAGATGACGACGATGTGAGCAGAGAAGAAGAAAAGAGTGTACCCGCAATCAGCACACACAGTCAGAGACATAGATGAGATTCCTCGATGAGCCAAGTTCTCAAAGTCAGACTGACGGACAAGGGTGTCCCAAATCCTTTCAACTCTATTGCCACTTTTTTCCTCCGTCTCTCTCTCTCTCTCTCTCGCTCTCTCTCTCTCTCTCTCTTCCTCTCTCACTCTCTCTCACTCCTCGCTGGGTCTATAGAGCTGAAGAAGCCTTTTCTCTTGTGCTGTAACCTCCCTCTATCTGGTCACCACAACAGGTCATTATTACCAGCAAGTGAGCTGCTGCTGAGGAGCGAGGGGAGAAACGTGGGAAAATATCTTTCGCCAAAAGATCTGGTCCAGGCTCAGCATCCCTACCTTTACTTCCGAATTATTTCATCTCATCCCATCCCATTTCATCCGAGTCTCGGATCATTATTGCTATTCAGTCCCCTCCTCACCTTTCATTCTTAAGAGGGAGGGAGAGAGATGAAGGGGCCAACACAATGCACACCTTTACTCTGTCCTACGTGGGAATGTGGGAACTCGGCCCGCATCCACAACTCCCTACCTTTTCACTCTGTGAGGAACCCACACTATCCCACATCTCACTATTCAAATCCTACACCTTCTTCCTTCCTTCCTTCCGTCCTTCCTGAATACCTTCTCTCACACATACTTGACTTCCCCCTCCATCCCAATCATTGGAAACATGTTCTCTCATACCCAGGTATTTATGACAAATCAACTCGTACATATTCCTTGGGTTTTTCAAAACATTAGGCCTTGCAGTATTTATTGGAATCATGTTCATAAAAAGGCTCGTCGGGGAGCTAAAAATACCTACTATGAGTATGCACCATACGAGTATGTGTATACTGTGCTCCTTCTTTTTGTATCCAGAACCAGCAACTATTTTTTTTGACTCAACGAGTATCTACCTATGCATATACATACTGTTATATGTCCGACAGCTACTGTTGAAACTTAATCCGTGTATAGTTAACTGCTAAGTTACAATTTAAGCAAATATCTACACTGGATACTAAAAAACCTTTTTCTCACCTCCCCACACAAAATCGCGGGACATTACAAAAAACATCTAATCTCCCCATGATGTAGCAAACTTTTTCCCATACTTATGACATTTCCCCCCAAAACTGTCAATCCAGCGGTCATGGAAGTGTATTATGGATTAAGCACAAAAAAAAAAGAAAAACAGACATTAAAAAACCAAATTCTCCCCCATAAGGACATATTTTAATATATTTTATTACACACTATACACCACAATGCCAACTTTTACATATGCCACCCAACCAAATACACAACCTCAAGTAATAAAAAAATATTGCACAGTTGGCACAGTCTGATGGCATTATTTCACCTAACCTAACCAGAAATGAATACTATAGATGAGTGCATAGTGGTAATGGTGCCCAGGATGTTGGTCCCTTAAAGTATTGCTCTGATGTGGTGCAACAAGGTGCTGGTAAGACGGTGTGAGTTACACAGTCTTGTCCGTAGCTTGTCGTACAACAACTTAAATCAACCCGACTTTACTGAATTTTAAAAATTCTAACATCATACATCATAACTAGCTTTACGCAACTCAACATGGGCTAATTAAATTAAAACAACTTAATTACCTTGCCCCAAATTAACTACCATGTCCCAACCTAACTTACTAACTTTTTTTTGTCTTGAGCAGTTATTACTTGGCAGATATGGAAGGAGGAGAGCTGTTAGCAAGAGATCAACTGGGATTACTAATGTTGGGAGTATGTAGGTCTGTAAAAGAACCGGGGTGGAGGGGAACTCCGGAACATGAGGCTCGTCCATGTGAATCCTCAACTGATTAGCAATATGCCATGTACTTATCTTAATGGCTAGAAACGTTATCAGGAGAGAATATTTACACTACATTAACTGATTCCGTTTCAAATTATTGCGCCCCATCAATTTTACACTCCCGCCCTCCTCCTCCGTCTCCGCCGATAATTTGTCTCTCGACACTCCATATTTCTATAGTGTAGATATATAAACCCTCTTTCTATTTTCCTTCAGTCGTAGATTTTGATTCCTCCGGGTTTTTTTTTTCTTCAAACTCTTCATCATGACTTGTCCTTGCAGTGATGAGTTGGAGGGACTGGGTAAAAGTAACCAGGAAAGCTGGTGACAAAGGATATTTTGAACTGCTCGAAAAGCTCTCGAAAGGACACATGAGTAGGACAATAGAATGTGTAGGAAAAGTACGTGGAATGGGAAGGAGTAAGTTTAATGATACAAAGATTCCAGAAACTACAGGATCACTACAGGACTGCCTTTGATACTATGTATAATTAAATAAGAGAGAATTCTTGGAAAGCCCAGATGTGAATGCGTGTGAGAACCGTACATAATAATCTTACAGGACATACACAAGGGCTATAAATATGTACAATCCACGTGCTTCACTCTGCCAAGTGTAATCATATTCGTATCCTCTAATGTTCACTGCTCACTCAAGTATTCCAACTTTTAGCGTTGCAATTGGTATTGCTCCTATATGTAGGAAGGATGTATGACTCCCTCCTCAATGTGAACTTCCCAATGACATCCCCACCGCTCCTAGGTCTTCTCTCTGAGACTTCCCATGTGTACGTATAGGTCGTAACACACAAGTGTGACAAATTCCATGTTACACCTTTCGGTACGCATTGTAATTCTCCCTCGTCTATGTCACTTTATGTGGAGTCTAATAGTAGTCATTAATGTAGGACTGAATGGCCGATTTTTGTTTGTATAATCCAAAGTATCATACTAATCTGCACATTTCCTTTCTTATTTACTTGTTATTTTCCCATTATCTCCCTCTCTCTCTCTCTCTCTCTCTCTCTCTCTCACTCTTGCGAACTCTTGTGTAAAGTGTAAACTCCCACGTCTCAGTCCCAGGATTTACTCAACAGAAGCATCCATTGTTAATTTAGTTCCCGAAACTTTCCTATGAATGTTCCGATGAAAATTCTGAGTAACTTCTTGGAAATTAGGAACCATCGTCCTTTCCTGGGAAAGGACTTGTTCACTGTACAGGAGTGCAGTTTGTACTCGGGTGATTGTCGTGTTACAATTTTCTAGAAGTTCCACAGATACCCTGCGAGTTCCAGACAGACTCATTCCCAAGAAGTTTACCTTTCTCAGAGACTTTGTTTCAGCAAATAATTAATTTGGGATTTCATCTAGTTATTGTTTACTGGAGGAAGTTCCAGTGGAAAAGTAAAAAAGGTTGTGCGTAATTATATATGATACAGGACATATTTTTATAATTACTTACTTATATAAAAACATGCTAATAAATAATTTGCAGATGTTTAATTAATTGCTTCATCGGCCCCAAAGGTTGGGACCAAATGGTGGTTTTGATAATTGCGAGCACAAGGTGTACCAAGATGACATTATTTAAGGAGTGTCGGCAGAGGAGGGTTTCAATTGTCAGGATGAAATATCTACATACATAGGAATAGTCTTTTGCAAAACCTGCCCCCAAAAAGTGAAAACACAAGTTGAGGTCAGTTTTTGTTGGTTCCTTGCGGAGAGGTTTGCCGGGGAGATGAAGAAAGTCCGGTATGGTGAGACAACTTGGCGGTAATTTGGTGATATTTTTTATGGAAGCATAACCATTTTTGGCCACCGTCAGCGACAGATAATGTTTTCTGTGGTATGTTCCCTGCACCCACGCATTGTTCCTCCGAACGACATGAGGAGATGAGCCGAGCGACTTGAGCTGTGTGTGTTTCTCCCTCGGAGTATATACTAGAGAAATGTATAGAGAGAGAGAGAGAGAGAGAGAAAAAATATGCTCAAGGGATTTGGCAGTCGGCTCAAGAGAGTTGAGTCTTTATCTCGGGCAGATTTCTCATTCTTCTCCCTCGCCGCCTCCACTTGCCAAGCCCGAGATAGAGAGAGGAGACAAAGATAAACGATAATATGAAAACCACGTAGTAGAAGGACAAAATAACTACATAGTCAATCTTCTCACTAGGTTTTGCACACGAAAGATGGATAAATACTTTTCTCTCTGCGTGCATCTTTCACAATGCAGACTTAATGATGAGGTGCACACATTCAATACTTCAAACGAAACATGTACAAGGCTAGCTATATCCTTCATGTGTCTCTCTCCCCAGTACAGAAGTTATGCCCGGCTTCCTACTTGAACAGCCAAAGAGGCGCTTATTGCCAAACACCTTATTACAGCGTGGAAAGCTTGTGGGACATTCGGTCGGAGCTGATCGCTAAATCAACGAGCGAAACGTCAGGATGTCACTCTCTCGTTGTCTCCTACTCTCCCTTCTCTTGGGTCTCCCTATGCACTCAATTACTATCTAGTGTTTTCGGTGGACTAAAAAACAGAGTGATTCCTATTAACATGTAGTAAGCGTGACTCCTCCGCACCCAGACCTAATTTCTTTGTAGGAGCAAAATAATAGGATAACTCTTGAAATTCCTCTTCGGATTCCTCTTTGCCGAGGCGAAAAAAGAGCTCTTCATTCTTCCGCATGCATCTCTACTCCCTCAGCTCAGGTATGGCATTTGACGAAACGAGGAAAGGGAGAGACGACAATGTGAAGTAAATGAATGAGCAAACGGGCGGCAAAAGGTACCGGGACCAGGAGTCAAATCCTATCTGTTTATTTATACCACCATAAATATATAATAGGATATGCGTTACTTCCGAAAGTCCCTACTCCACACCCATACAATGTATTCAATTCTATTAAATTGTAACGTCACTTAACTGTAGGTACACTTATGTATATATAATTATATCTATCTACAGATATAGGATTGAGTCCTAGACGCAAATCCTGCCTTTAGCACATCCAGCATATTTACGATTTACAAGGGAACCTATGGGTCCAAAAGAGACATCGTCACTTGACTAAGTATTAGATGAGTATTGACTACAGGGATCGAAGCCCTGATACAGAGTTTGTGGGGAGACAAGCGTACCTTGGAATAGTTTGAGGAAAGATATAATTAAAGCTTGCAGCCCGTAAGAAGTGCAATGGTATCTAGTTAGGCAATTATGCAAAGCATAATGGGTGAGCTTGGCTATTTCGGTATTGCAAATGATAAGGACAACTCCTACGATCTCATTACGAAGAATAATAGTACTAAAAGATGTCAAGCCCACCTAAAGGAACCGTAATAGCAGGAGTTTGGAGCCTGGTAACCGTTTGCTACTTGGGAAGCTATAGATATACACACGTAAGTAGCATACATTAGCTGTACGTACATAATTTAGCTCCCTTGCACAAAACACACACAGACACAGACACACACACACATACACACATACATATGTACATACATACATACACACACACACACACACTAGGAAAACTATTACTATTTTCTTTTCTATAAACCTTTTACCTTTTACTCCGCTTATTCGTGCAGAGAATCTTTATTGTTATGTACGTGCTTGGTTATGGCAGTGTTTTTTACTGCAAATCCTTCATATCAACTTGTAGTATCCTCATGCTAGGAGACTTTAGATACATGCAAGGCATAACTCAGCAAGTATTGGTTCAGGCCTGAGTTTGGAGCATTACTTTAGGTATTAAATTCTCGTATTTAATTCCCCTCCTTTCAGGTTTTCTGTGGAACTAGCAATGTACTAGCTTTTGGTCTACCTCTCTTGGCTCGGCTCATGTGGCCGAGGCATTCATTTGGAGACGGAGTTCTGTATAGTATGGACAAGTGCTCTGGCTATACAAGATCCCTCTATAACACAGGAACTAATTGAGAGAGAAACGGTTGAATAGAGATTGAGTATCACGCACCTCAAGAATTTACTCAAGATAAAATGTAAGAGATTGAAATAATAATGAGTGGATGGACAGTGTGGCTTTAGAATTCTCCTCAGACAGGGTTACGACGACGCTCTGAAGGTAGGAGAGAGTCAAAGTGTAAATCTGTGCGGAGTTATTTAGTCCTATTGGAATGCAATGATGGAAAGATAATTAGGATGAGGATGTTGAAGCCAAGCGGGATTTACAGCGATTGTTTCTTTCGAGGGAGAGAGAGAGAGAGAGAGAGAGAGAGAGAGAGAGAAGGAGAAGATGAAGTAGAAAAGGAGAGAGAGGGAGAGAGATAGAGAGAGAGAGAGAGAGCGAAGGAATGCTGACCAAGAGCGATGCCCACCTCAGAGCGTTACACACCCTCGCCACCCTCACAATAAGTACACACCAGCTTGTTGATAAAGAAAGAGAGAAATGGTAGCAAGTGGAAGAGCCGCAATTTAACTATGTAATAACCAGGAGGCCCAGGAGATGCAGAGAACAGAGAGAAAGAAGGATGAGAGAGACAGGAGTTAAATACGGACGGACTCTTCTGTGGTCATAAGGATGTAAAAAGTTTTTCTCACTATAAGTAGTAAATGGTAGGCAAAGTAAGTAAGTAAATAAGCAAGCCAGAGACCAAACCAGCAAGAGAGGAGCCAGTCGAGATGCATCGAGCAGGTTCCACACTTAAATACTCTCCACATGTACCTTCTCAATCTCATCTACACCTACTACCTCCACTCCAACGTACATACTTTTATACTCATTTAAGCCCATGTATGTACGCTCATGTCCACTTAGGTACACTCTTGGATCTGTGCATCTATAGGTGTCTAATATATCTAACTATGTACCCGTATGTGTGTCTACACCTCACAGGAATTCTCATCTATACAGATATGCTCACTACTGTATGCACATGGATACGGATACTCATTTGGAGGGATGTACGCTGGTGGAGATACATAATTGTATCCTCATCTGTGGGATTGTACGAGTAAGTACCTATGACCTGTGCACATCCCAATGGTACGATACAAGTGTCTAGCTATGTACTTGCTGTGGTGTTCGGAGTGCCAGAGGCAAGGCGAGGTGCGGGTGGTTAGCCACAATACACATCTTGCTCTGACTGTATGTAGTAGTAAAATATGTTGTGAGGGTGGTTTAATTGCCAACGGCCCACGGCTGCCTCACCTTAAGGTCAACTCTACGTCCTTGCCCAAATACCTTTTTCCTCACAGCTCTTCTTCGCTTCATTTGATTATCAAGGAATACGGGTTAGAGATTGTGAGCATCCTCTCATCTCACTCAATAAGTGGAGCATTATAATACTACCACAACTACACACACACACACACATACACACATACACAAACCACCATGCATCCCAAGCACCCAGACGTCATTTCTTGAATCTAGATTCTCTTGTTCTTATATAGACAAATTACCTCTCCGCATCTCTCAGTAAGCCTTATATATCCTCAAAGCGCCCCTACTCCACTCGTACTCCAGTGTGAGGGAGACAGAAAGAGACGCAGACACATATACATAGATACACACATACACTTTATACGCCTGATATCTAGGAATTCCTTGTGAAGAAGGCCTATAGTGAAAAACTAACTAGCACTTGCTCCTGTTGTTGTCGTTGAAACAAGATCACCCCTGCCAATTAATTTACGATGCATTTGAATACGCAAACCCCACAGCATGAGTTTTACGATGGGTGGATAAATATGCATATAGAGATTCGAACGTGAGCAGAGATTATGTGCTCCAAAGGAAGCATTTACAGTAAAACCTTAGCACATAGGCCTCCCCCGTTCACAAGGAATCGGTTTCAGGCTTCCTCGTCCTACTACCTATGGCACCTATCCTTTAACATTGGGAATCCCCTCTATATAATGGTTGTCTACATCTTGGTAACCTGCGTTCATAGTGGCCTAATTATTGTACCCCTTCAGCATAAAATATATTTTCAATCAGTTTTAAATACTGGCTGACCAGGCGATCGAAGGTCCCTTCACACGCGTTAATATGAGGCATTGACATAGACCTGTCAGTACCATTGAAACGACGCATATCCTTTAGGTTTTTTTTTTGTTTCCAGAGATCGAGCACTTTTGTGTGTGGACGTATTCCTAGACCTCTATTGCTGTAACGAACTCACAATTAGTAAAGCTAGGATTCGGTGATATCCTGAATTTAATTAAATCTTACGAAAATTTCTCAACCAGAGATATGTACAACATCCAGCATACATAAAAGTTTCGTTTGTTGAAAATATTTAGAACATGTTTTCAGCAAAATTTTATTTGTCAAAATCATTACAATAAAAAAGCATTTTTGATCGAGGAAGTAGCAAGGGAGGCCTTTACTAGGGATCGAAATTTGTAGATTTCCGTACTGTGCTTAAGGGACTAAGACTACTGCAAATGATGGACAAGATTTAAGCCTAATCCTCCCTTATAACGACAGTTCATTGTATTTGTATATTGGTTATGAAATGCGTTTTTTGAGGGTAAAATCAGCATTTATTTTAGAATGAAGTAGGTTGAGGTAAAATGTGACCAAAATCATTCGGCCCTATGTATGGGAATGTCTATGAAATATTTGGCTCCTTGAGTTTGGTGGCAAAACTTTTTCCAGAATTTATAAAATCGATTTCATCAAAGTTGGTCAACATCGTCATTTTATTCATCGGGTCAAAATTTTCGGTGGTCACAAATATGAGAAGCAAAATCGGATACTTTCAAGATGTTAAAATTTCAATTTTTTAAATCCTGGGACAAATTTATTTAAAAATAATTTTCACCACTGCTTTGTCTGTAGGGAGTTTATGGGTTTTTCGAAGATATACCTGGTGAGCCTCTAAGTTGAAAATCGTGCGCAAATTGTGAGGAAGGTTAGGAGAAAGTGATTATTATATAGAAAGTGAGGAAGATGCGATTAAGGAAGACTTCTGACAATATTTTGAAATGGTAAACTTGGCTTTATAAAATCGAGTCACTTGGCTTGTGGAAAATTTCAAAGGAATTCTAACAAGTGTGAATTCAACAGCACAAATCAAATATTATGGTCATAAGAGACAAAGTCGTGATACGAAGTTTATTTGACTTGTGTCAATGAAATAAAGCGTGAAGCATGACAGAATTTATACAAAATGTTCTACAAGCCCAGTGTTTTCATGTTTGTTATAACGGCTAATTGTAACTCACGCATACAAAACAATAGCAGCAGAATTATACCAAATCGAAGTCTCATTGTGCCCCCAAACTTGCTCCCTACTTTTACGGGCAATTTTTCAAAGACGGTGAATTTGTAATGTGTCCAAAATATATGCATATTACGAAATATATGTAGCTTCAATAAATTATAAAAATGTAGTATTTCATTATAAGCATTTTTTTAAAATTTGGGCTTACATTTGAACGAAATGCTTAATGGCTCAATAATAATTGCTTTCATAGATGTAACCAACAATAAGCTTTACATTGAAATCGTAGATTTTATTTAACAGCGCTTGGAATTATAATTACCTATTTCATATCAAATGAAATTAAAATTCTTAAAAATTAAGCCATTCAAGAGTTTAGAGGTATTTTCATTATGATACTAGACTTAGTAAAAATTATTTTTTTTACTGTAAGACTCTCTTGCCAAATAGTAGTTAGTCTGCTAAAAAGTAGGCATCTGGCAGATTTAAACATATAGAGGGTATACTACGGGAGTAAGAGTTCGGATGTGCGTTGTGACAGTCATATAAAAAAAAGTTCACGTGAGTAATTACGCTGGCTTTTGCAGGATAGTGTTCACATGTGGAGCCGGACTAGTCCGGAGCTATCTTTGGCTGTCGGCTTGACTGTTGCTAAAGCAGTAATGAAATGCTGAGGAGAGGAATCAGATGAAGAAGAAGAACAGAAGTGAGTGCCACCCTCACTCCTTCACTTGATTTCAGCTGGGATGTGTTTGTGTGTGAGTGTATGTGTGTGTGAGTGCGTGTATGTTAGGCATCTGGCACGGAGCCCCTAAAAAGTTATCACCCACCTCAGAAGACGAACAGGTATTAAAATGGGCCTAGCAGGGCAGTTTTTCGGAACAACCACCACCGGCACTACCGGCAGCCAAATGAAGATGACGACGATGTGAGCAGAGAAGAAGAAAAGAGTGTACCCGCAATCAGCACACACAGTCAGAGACATAGATGAGATTCCTCGATGAGCCAAGTTCTCAAAGTCAGACTGACGGACAAGGGTGTCCCAAATCCTTTCAACTCTATTGCCACTTTTTTCCTCCGTCTCTCTCTCTCTCTCTCTCTCTCTCTCTCTCTCGCTCTCTCTCTCTCTCTCTTCCTCTCTCACTCTCTCTCACTCCTCGCTGGGTCTATAGAGCTGAAGAAGCCTTTTCTCTTGTGCTGTAACCTCCCTCTATCTGGTCACCACAACAGGTCATTATTACCAGCAAGTGAGCTGCTGCTGAGGAGCGAGGGGAGAAACGTGGGAAAATATCTTTCGCCAAAAGATCTGGTCCAGGCTCAGCATCCCTACCTTTACTTCCGAATTATTTCATCTCATCCCATTTCATCCGAGTCTCGGATCATTATTGCTATTCAGTCCCCTCCTCACCTTTCATTCTTAAGAGGGAGGGAGAGAGATGAAGGGGCCAACACAATGCACACCTTTACTCTGTCCTACGTGGGAATGTGGGAACTCGGCCCGCATCCACAACTCCCTACCTTTTCACTCTGTGAGGAACCCACACTATCCCACATCTCACTATTCAAATCCTACACCTTCTTCCTTCCTTCCTTCCGTCCTTCCTGAATACCTTCTCTCACACATACTTAACTTCCCCCTCCATCCCAATCATTGGAAACATGTTCTCTCATACCCAGGTATTTATGACAAATCAACTCGTACATATTTCTTGGGTTTTTCAAAACATTAGGCCTTGCAGTATTTATTGGAATCATGTTCATAAAAAGGGCTTTTCGGGGAGCTAAAAATACCAACGGAGTATGTACTGATGCACTGATGCCTGTTTCTATATCAGTACCAGCAACTAATATTTTGACTCAACATGTACAGATATAAGCTGTATAACTGTATAAGCTGCTGGCTGTCCGACAGCCATTGCCGAAATTTAAATTATGTACGGTAACATATTAGTTTACAGAATTCAACTAATTAATTATACAGAGTGATGCAATAACTTTTTTTTCCCACCCCATATCCTATTGGAGGGAAGCTGGAAAAAACATTTGTGTCCCTGAATTTGTTATATGTAGAAAATATTTGGATATGCTTTTTGTTTTGTGCCCAGTGCCAATGCAGTGGTACAGCGGCTAAGATGATTGAAGCCGAAAATGCAAAATCAGCAGTGTATAATTAAATCAACCCGACACTGATTCAAGTTTAAAAAATTTAGCTCCACACAACATAACTAGTTAGACCCAGCTTAACATGACTTGATGGGTGAATTAACGTAACACATCTCAACTACCAGGTTTTTGGGGCAAATCAAATCATAGGTATACTTTAACGGGAACATTTCAATCATAGCGAATTGACAGGCCTGGGTGATTATTAAATTGCTCCTTCACTACAAAATCATTTGACAGTGATACTAAGACATTGCTTTTAAAAAAACAACGGAATTTTGTTCATTTGCCTGTTTTGACACACTATGTTTGAATCCAACCCCGTGTCTCACCGTGACTCACACGGAGGAACTTGGCAACCAACAAATTATGGGTATTTTAAAAGGGACCCTGACAAGGAACACATACTTCTTCCAATCTTCTTTGCCCTATATACAACTATAATGTTTTAGTATAAAAAATTATATTGGAATTACTTGAGTAACTTTCATGGCTGGTGCATGGTGCAGCGGGTGTAACAAGCGTTCACCAGATAGGTGTTTTTAGTGTACGTGCGGCCTCTGCTTATTGTATTAAACTAGTATTTGAGCCCTGCACGCAGGTCTTGAATTGCTTGAAAGTCTAGCGTGGTTCCTGTCTCAATGAAAATGTTCTAGTGGTGAAATTGATTTGAGTCATTGCACAGCCTGTTCAATATCCTTTATCCTATGTATGCTCTCCAAGATCTAGTCTTGCTTTATAATTGTGTAAGGTATTATTTTGCACAGAATTTTATTAATCGGTTTATAAACGAAGAAGTTATGACCGATTTTCTAATCTAAGTCAGAAATATGAGTAACTGCAGAGGAGCCCCCTTCTCCATCTACACGGAATTCGGATCCTACTTTTAGCTCCACTCAACCATAAGGATAGGATGTGATTTGGAAATTTCTTGAGATTCTTCTCTTGAGATTGAAAACTTCCGGTAACTTTGCTGCGGAATTCCGATTGTCATCTGATCAGAAATCCGTTCCTGAAGAATCTCGATAAAGTCATTGACCCCGACGAAGTCACCTTGCGCTTTGACCGTGTCCTATAAATAAAAGTAAGATTTTCTGCTGGATAATAAAATTGGATTTCTTGGGAATTTAGAATAGCCTGGAAACACTCATGATTTAAATCACTTGAGAACTTAGGAGCCATCCGGAAATACAACGGACAATTTTTTCCCATCCGTAATAAAATACTATGTAAAATAATATATTTTGTAATAATTGTGGAGCGTCATTAAATCTCTGAGAATCTAGAGAGGTTAGCTAAGGAAGAAGATGCAGTTTGCAATGATTTGATTCACCTTGAAATTTTAAATCATTCTAGGTAAAGGCAACAAGGCTCACATTGAGCGTTTTTAGTTGGAAATGGAGGTGTGCCAATTACCATTGTGACCATTTAAACTGCTACAACTCGTAACGAGGGAGGTTAAAATGGGCATTATTTTATAACCATTAAGTACCATTAAAACTTCGTCATAGGTCAAGATTTTTCGTTGTCTTGGCGGATGGCTTGATTGCTGCGAGGATAAAATCATGTGTCGTCACTACGCACACTTTGCATGTACACATGATCTACAGTTAACTTCAGGACTTGGGATTTTTCTTGGTCCCGTTTTCCCTGCTCTAGAAGAGTACAGATCCGACCGACCCTTACAGATCCCATGAACGTCACAATCACGATTGTTTCCAAGAGGAAAAAACCATTGTACATACATATGTACTGTCCGGAACGAAAATCCACGACATTGATAGATGTTTACGGGACGGAAAATTGCCTATCAAAAATTCAGCAATAGGGAAAATATTTGCAAAGAACTAATTCCATCAAAGCTTTCAAACGGAGTAACAGATTACAGCAAAGCTACATTTGTCCATACATTTACAACCTCATGGGAGAATTTTCCTCTTTGGACTTTTCTCTGAGTTTTCTAGGAAATGATGCTGGAAAATGAGTTTCATCGTTTCCGAGCGGGGAAACCCTGTCCCATGCAAGAATACCATAAAATTTAATGTCATACTGTCTCAAACAAATGTTTCAAGAGTTTCGTTCCAAAATTGGGCAAAATTGATCGCAAAAGTGCATTCATTTCTTGAACAAAGCTTAAATAAAATAAGAAAAATAAAGATTGTTTTTATTGCTTATGTATACAAAGTAATTTGCAACAAGAGACTGAGACTCGAAATGCTGCTGTAATTAATTACAATGTCCAATTCGTACTTACTTTTAACTTGCCCCTGTGTATTTGAGAAGTTGATTTAGGAGATTTATAACATCCTAATTTGTATTTTTTTAAAAATAAAACCAGTTGAAATATTTTAAGCAGAATCAAAACGATTTTATAGTTTAAAAAAAATTGCTTATTGAAATAGAAACCTAATAATAATTGTAAGCTCAAGAGAGTTTTTTTTGCAAGCCTTCAAAAACAATGCTGCTTTTTTGGAAACAAAATTCTCCAGGCGGGTTGGTAATGTATATTTATTTCACATTAATTTTTTTTAAAACTTTTTGTTTAAAATAAAAAATTAGAATTGTCAATACGAATTTAAATTGTGAAGGATATTTGCAATGTCAAATGACGATTAGGCTATGCAGTACGAGTAAACATTGGGATATGGGTAAAGAGGAGTTCCCTGAGGTGCAAATAATGATTTTAAAATACAAAATCCAGTTGAGTCTACACGTTCAAGTTTTAGTCAGCGTCAAGGATTGTGGTTCATTCATGATACTAATTTTTCAGAGAGAAAATTCGATACCCAATCTGATCAGCTCCGTTCGAAATGTGGAAACATTTGTGAAAAACCTTATTGTTTACAGTTATTAACCTTCCTCCCTCCGACAATGATAGATGGTTACGGGACGAACAATTGGCTGTCAAAATCACAATGTGAGACGTCGAGACTCTTTCCATTGATACCAAACGTCGGGTTACCTGCAGTCGTCTATTACAAAGGAAAGGAGTATGAGTACGCAGATATTTGCATACACCAAAAACAATATTAATATTCTGCTGGCAAGCCACCTTCCATCAGGGTTTCTTACTATCATGGACCAAGGAATACAAATTCTGTCAACTGAAATGACTCGCCCACAATTTATCTTTAGATTTAGTTAGTTCATTAACTACACGCTTCATCTTATTGTAAGTACGTGTGTGGATGGGGAGAGATAACTTGGGACGTGAAAATTGCAATGTGTAGTGCAGAGCATGCTTTTTAGAGATATCACATGGGGCATTCAATCACTTGAAGAAAAAAAAAATCAAGTTCTTTATATCAGTATACACTTGATGCTACATATTGATCAATTTTTAAGCATCATGAGATTCGTTTTGATTGTTCAGCCTCCGTCTTGATGCTTCAACTTGTAGCAAAAAAAAGTGTTAGTTAAGAAAATTCCTGAGTTTTTCCAGAAGGTCTGAGTAGGAAAAAATACTGTTGAGGTCAAGTGATTTAGTTGGGAAGCTATGATGGATCGAATTGTATCAATGGCTCTAGGATTAGATACATATATAAGTTTGTGAATAATATATGAACTACTATAATTATTTCCATTATTCACATTCCCAGGAATCTCCCACACGTTTTTACTACCTTCTGGCCTCCAGTGTTTTCCTACCAATTCAGAGATGTGGAGATTAACACAGTCATAAAGATAAATTGAAAAGTTGCTGCACCCTATTTTATTCCCCACGTATAGGCATCTGCTGGCTGTAGGTCATACTCCGTCAAATTCCAAGTATCAGCTTTTGCTGACTGTGTGTTAGGTGGCGCTTCTGATAGTTTCTGACATTTCCTTGACACAAGCATACGTTTGCCGTTACTTTTTGTTTGCAAAATGTTGGGCATTTAAATATTGCAGGCTTCAAAAAAAACTACCAGACCTAATTTTTCTAGAATCATTTTGGTTCCCAGGTATGAATTCTGGTCAAATTAAAAATTCTAATAGCCAGATATTTACTTTTTGCTATGTAGCTCGTAAATGTACAGGCAAATGAAGCGGAGAGAAAAATATTATGAGCCAAAGGTAATACAAATATCATATCCATTCTGGAAAGTGTGTTTGGCGGAAAGCTAGAAGTAGTGATGATGACGGCCTAACTTTAGCCTTATTTCATTAAAACAAGCTCAAAATTACTTGCTGTTGTTATCTAGTTCGCTTACGCGTCTTGGTATTCTCACACGGTATCTTGATGAAAAGAGTTAAATATTTGTGGGGTAAGTTAATATTTTGAAAATATCGGAAATATATTTTTGAGAAATCTAAAATGCTATTCGAAGAAGAAAATTCGAACTTTACCTCATTTATCAATTGGGTCACGGAGGTTATAAATGCTGATCAAGCAATGCGAAAGAAAAAAAGAAGAATTTGTTGTTAATACAATAAATTAGTGCTGCGCTCGGGTCAAGTATTTACAAAGATCCGACCACGAACTTGACTTGACCCCGACTTCTCAAGTACGTATTTCAAGATTACCCGAACTTGACATTTTCAGTTCAAGTAAAACGTGAATGAAACAAGTTCGGGTTTTCAAGTAATTCTCAGATTACTTGACCATGATTTTATACGCGCGTTTCGGGTCCAACTTCAACTTGACTTGACCATGACCCGAACTTGACCATGAACTTGAACTTTCAAGTACTTTCATGTAATCCATTAGACATCAAAATACTTAAATTTTATTGAATTTATATTTATAATGAAAGCAAACCTGGGTTTCTAACACACTAGGTTTCACCCTGCATTTTGCGAGCAACCGCCTCTAAAAATAATAATTATTGTATTTTTTATTCCTTTCAATGAATGTAGAACGATGGTACACTGCAGATATGCTCTGATTTCGTGTAGCGGGTGGGTCTGGTGACTCAGTTGATATTTTCGGGGACACAGAACTCCTCTTGGGTTTTGTTGCCACATACTATTATAAACATGGGTGCTAACATTTTTAAATCAATTTCCACGGAGCCATATGAATGTTGAGCTTTCTTTTGTATTTGCGTACACGGAACAAATTAACAAATGCCGCTTAAAGTGATGTATTAAATGCCGTTTTAAGTTTCATTTAGTACAGTGAAGCGTAAGTGAATTGAAAACTCCCTTACAATCAGTCATGAAGAATTGCACAAACAAAATTACTTGAACTTGTACACGAAAAACTCAAGTTCGTGGTCAAGTACTTCTTAATATTTACTTGAACATGACCAAGTACTATGGTTCAAGTAAAATAATTATACTTGACCACGAACTTGACTTGAGGTACAAAATCATGGTCAAGTCCATGAAATACCTGAACACGACCCGAACCGTTCATGGTTTTAAATTTATTTACTTGACCACGACCCGAACGCGAACTTGACTTGAAATACTCGTGGTCTACTTGTACTTGTGCGCAGCTCTGCAATAAATGTGGAATCTCATTAAATAGAAAGCCTATTTTGTTAGAAAATCTTGTAAGACTTGTAAAGAAATACCTTTGGAAGTCAGAATTACGTTATTTTTGGATTCATTCAAACCTATAGAAGGAAAAATACTTTGTTGACAATGCTTCTCAATAGAAATAACCCTCATACATCACTGGGTTACAATGTTGTAATTATTTAAGTAATTCCTATAATTCATATTCTATAGAGATGGTTATTACAAATTATTACAATTTTACTGACTCGTCTATAACTTTCGTTGGTATCCTACACCTTTGGATCGATACAAAATATTTTGCATTCGTTGTTCTAACTCCTTTAATCGTTTCCACTTCTTTTAAATTAAATTTAGATTATTAAAATTAGATTAAATTAAAATTAGACAGAAAATAGCGGATAGATGGATCATAAATGGATTTCTTCTCTTGGCTGATATTTTCTTGTTGGTGTCATTATACAGTAAAATCTGTTTATAACGGAATCGCAAGGGAGCTTGGATTTTTGTCCGGTATAAACAGTATTCCGTTATATGAATACAGCGGACATTATGTGCTTACACAAGTACTTTTGGTGGGGATGAACAAATGTGTCCGGTATAATGAGAATTCCGTTATAAAGCGGCCGTTATAAAGAGATTTTACTGTAGCTTCTCCATTCGTACAGTTGGATCTAAAATGTGACCTTTTTTTAGCTTGGTTTGACAGTCAGAATGTCAACTTTTCTGCTTTGACCTTTATTATCTTGGAAATAAACTTCTTCTTGGCAAGGAATCGATTTGCTTTTAGTTTCGAAGCTAGTAATGGACGAAGGCTATGATGTCAATTAATACGGAATAATTGGCTGAGGCATTTACCAAGAATGTGATCTAAGGCTTTAAACTCATTGTAGTACTGTAACAACAACGACTACTGCCCTGACTGAGCCCGGGTTTGATCTATTAGGGAGTGCATTTCCCTAATACATTCATTTCACTTTGTTGCATTTATCCATTCATATGCTGACAACACCAAGTACTAATTAGATGCTACTAAAAGGTTGCAAAAATATGCATTTATGAATATTTAAATTATTATTATTAACCCCATTATTATTAAACTCTTTATGAAGACTTGAGCTGTCAAGAATTGGCTAATTGCAAAATTAACTATGTGAATTTAAATCCCAAGTGTTACTGGGGTCTTGTGTAATTACTAGTCTTTAGTCTTGAAGTACAGACCTGGAAATAGTAAGTTAATAAAGTCGGAAAAGAAATTTCATGTAGATATATGTAACAGTGGGTTCACCACATGCAAAATAAATTTCACGATAACGTTAATGGCTCCCTAAACTCAGAAGTATTTTCCAAATGGAAGTATCAAGAATTTAGAATTTAAATGATGAGGGAAGCCTCACGTTTAAAATACTCTTGCGGTTATGAAATAACTAAATTATTTTGCAGTTTTCTATAAAATGTCAAATTTCTCTCATTTGTGTCTATACTCGGGGTTGCACAAATGAAAATGCCCTAGGTTTTATGCCTGCCCTCCTGAAAATGCCCTGAAAACGCCCAAAACGCCGAAAATGCCCTGAAAATGCCTTACTCTGAAAATGCCCGGCATTTTGGACATTTTCGGCAGGCATTTTGGGCATATTGGGCATTTTTACAGAAACTTATACACTATGACCATTATTGCTCCTTTAGCGAATATAAGGGAGTTTTTCATTGCATAATCAAACCCATCCAGTTTTAGAAAATGTTATAGTTGATTTTAAAAAAAGAATTTAATTCTAATTCGTTACTTATGGCCACTGGTTATTTCAATAATCCTTAAAAAATTTTAAGCCCCAACGGAGTTGCAAACATTCAACGCTGTACAGTATAAAAAACTTTGGGATTTGGAAAGACCAATTTGCACAGTACCAGCATAAATTCCGTATTTTGATAACGGCTTGTAAAGTATAAAAAAATTTACACTTTCATTAGATACATAAGATGCGACGGTTATAATATATATATGTCAAAACTTGGAGCTTCCGTAGCAAATTTTGTGTCGACTTTGAAAATTGCGTTTAGCCGTAGTAAATCAGTGTAATAATTCTAGGAGTCCAAAATGTAACAATAAATACATTTAGATGATGACGAGTTTTGAAGCTCACAAACAGAAATTTGTAATCTTTTACCAACTATTTTATCGTTTTGTGTTGTATCTTTGCCCGAATATGTTTGTTCTTGAAGTCTAAATAATTACAGACAAGTAATTTTTACAACAAAATAAGTAAAATAGAATTATTATTGTTTTTCCATAAATATGTCTATATCAACTTGCTCCAGGTTTCAACCTTTTTGGAAACAGTTTGTTTCTATAATTTTATCATGTAATCCAGTTGAATATTAAAATTAATTGCAACGTATTGTTTTGTGACTTTTTTTGCAGAAATAGCAGGTAGCTAAAGCCATATATTTAAAAAATTGGAGCGAATATGCCGAAAATGCCTGCTCTAAGCTGAATATGCCCAAAATGCCGTGAAATGAAAATGCCGAAAATGCCATGGCATTTTCAATTGTGCAACCCTGCTATACTTTCAGAATTTTTCCTTAGATTTTCCTCTCGATTTAAGAGACACCTTTAAAAAGAACATTCCGTACGGAGGAAAAAATTATTTGATACATTCTCCATTACCAGCTGGCATCTTAATTTTTCTCATTCCCACAGCATTCTATTAAACACCGGATTTTGCAATCTGTCTAAATGTAAGCACCAATTCAAATGTATTCTGCTCTGTTACTTTGTTTATTCTTTCCATGAGTTGCTAGAATCATATTATTTTAATTATTGTAGGTCAAATATTTGCCACAAAAATGAGTTTCATATCGTCTTTGAAGAGTCAAAATGATCTACATGCTGTACAAAATCATAGCATGCAGATCATTTTGCCTCTTCAGCGACGATACGCTTATGTAGTTGCCAGAACCATGCAATCAATAATCACGAGTCACCAATTTTAGCTTATTAAGTTAAAACCGAATTACTCGGGAAAAGAGCATCCAAACCGCCAGAACAGCCTGGGCCACATTCAATGTTTTATTTTCAAAGAGAAGGAAGGAAGGAAATGAAGTAAAGAAAATGACTAAGGGCTGGAGAATCGAAGGCGAATGGGAAAAGGGTGAATCAAGGGAAACGTTAATCTAAAAAGAAAATGAAAAGTGGAAAAAAATTTATGCTGTTAGCTCCATCCAGTTAGACGAACTCAATAAGGTTTTTACACGTAAAAGAAAAACAAGTATACAAATAGAGAAATCAGATTGAGTTGAAAAATACTGTGTGGAAGCTTCAAATAAAAAGAGCATTGCAGAGACTCAAATGCATTTGGAAAATTACTTTGTGTATGGTTCTTTTCTGAGAGATTCTTTCAACGAGTCACTATCTCATTCAGATGGGTGCTATATCTCTACGTTAACAAATTATTTTCATTACTTCCCTCAAAGCCAGCCTCAATTCATGGGGCACACTTATTATTCCCTTTCAAGGGAAGCTGCATCGAAGCGTGGTCGACTTGCCACAAACAAACCTGCCGTGTCCTCAGCATAAAACGGATGCTCAACAGCTCAACCTTAACCATAATATAATCCCATCTATGGTAGGGAGAATCTGAAGATGCCTTTTTCGCATCAGGTGCTATTTCCAACCTTTATTACATTTTCACGGAACGTCCCCACACTACACACAGACATCAAACGCTATGCTATAGCATCCGCCTCGAAATTTGTATCCGATCCGTATGTATGTACATACATCCAGTAATATAATAATGTACATACATACATAAAATCCCTAAATATCACCCACTGCTTCTATTTCCCCAAGTAACATTCCTTCCCATTAAAAAAGACTAGAGAGAGATAGAGTTGCTGGAGGAAAATCTAGTCCTCTAAAAAATAACTGGAGCATAAATAGAGGAGGATACTTATTGGAAAAAATATCCTCGGATAATTTTACTCTCCCCGAAAGTTATCATTCATGGACGACTGATTGAAATGGATGACTTTTCGTCAAAGCATTACATCCCTGTATGACGTTAATATCCAATGGAAAAATAACAATGAGACTGGAAATTATGGTAAAGGAACGTGCGTGCTCCTCCTATGACAGAATCAGGCTTGGAGGACTAATAGGAATGCATAGGAAATCCTTTGAGACTTTTCCCTTGTTGAGTCCCATAAAATGTGTTTATGGAAACGAAAACAAACTGTAATGAATGACAAAAGTGATATTTTCTCTTTGGGGCTTTGTGTTTATGTAAAAAGTTTATAAATGATAGTTGTCGCTGACACAGAAAGAGAAGACGAATTAATTTGTTTCTCTCTGTGAGAATCAAAATCAAAGGGAAAAAGGGTTTTCAACGATACAAAAGCCGAGAGAAAAGAAGATGAGAGAGAGAGACAGAGAGAGAGAGAGGGAAAAATGTGTGTATTTCCCGTAACAAATTCACTCGGTTCCATATGAAACGTAGAGTGATGTGATGATCAAGATTTGAAGATGATCATCAACATAATTCACGACTGAGAGAGTACAATGTTGTCTCCAGCCTGGGACTTGAAAACAATCGTAATCGTTCGGCGACATGTAAAGTCTCTCCGTCCCAATCAGTCTTTGTGGCCTCTACCTTATTTTAGCTGATTGATTAAGTATGAGAGGAGCCGAGTATCACTATGGCTTTATACTTTACTCACTTTTACATTTCCCATATATTAAAAAATTTTAAAGCGCAAACACACACACACACACAAACACACACACACACACAAACACACACACACACACACATAACAACAACCAGGAAACACAATCAAAACGGAGTGAAAGACACACAACGGCTTGTCGTTGTAATCTCAAAATCCCTCCCTTTCCTTCATTGTCTCCTCACATTTTTTTTCGGGTATCTTTGCTAAAAGTTACTGAAATTAATAAGTTGGCTTTGTGCTCTAACAACTTCCAACATTCCTATTTTTTCTCTCGGAACCTCTGAGGAATGGGAACCATTCTCTCTCAAGTCCTAGCTCCCAAACTCCTTTATTCCTCAACGAGGAGGACTGTTCTTCAATCCTTACCCTTTTTTTTTACATACCTTCAAATAAATTATGATTGAATGCTTGCCCAGTCCTTATGCCCTGAAGATTCGTACTTTCACCAAACTTCTCCCTAAGAAGTTCTCCCCATACAAAGTTTTAGATTCTGTATATGAATCAGAATTTGTAATTAATTCCTTGGAACTCAATGTGTTTTTGCTTTGTCCAGTTTTTAGCTTTTCCCATTGGATTTTTCAAGCGTGAGGGGAACCAGTGGAGAGAAAGTTCGGTGAAATGGATGCTTTCCCATTGTGCCTCAATAGCCTCACTGGACGTTGTGTCTTAATGAATGATTGCATTGAGTTGGTAAATCTCCTCATATTTACAGAATAACGAGAGGAAAAAATTTCCTAGGAAGGGTGAGTTTTTTAATTAGAGTTCGAGAGAAAAAAGACGGAGGATGGAAGTCAGTAAAAAAAAACAACAACATTGATTAGGGAAAGAATAAAAGATTCAGCCAGTGAGTCCAATCAGACAAATTAAATGGTTTGTTCGTATGAACAAGGACAAAAAAATAATGGGAGGAAGAAAGGAATAACTTTTGGGGATGTATGTGCACATGAGCATTGTTTTTCCCAGAGAAAATCTAATCCTATAGAAAATTCCACGTCCGTGGATATCCCAACTCCACTCTCCATTGTTTCTTTTCCAATGAAACATTATGCATAGTAATGAGGGCAAAAATACAATGATAATCAACGAGAGAGTAGAACTTCCACGCTATTAACATAGCCCTGTACTGGATCCTACACAATCTTATTATACACACTCCGTCATAGGCCACTCCTTACACTCCTATAGGCTCCTATCAGCTATCCTCTGTGCAGTAGTAGCCTTGCTCTCCATATAATTCTAATTTCTCAAGAATTCCCTGTAATTATGGAACATACCAGGAGCACATGGTAAATAATTGTTCTTAATATCATACAATTGTAAACAGCGAGTATGGTATCCTACGTTAAGATTTCTATACTATTACTATATTTTAGTACCCCTCTATATTACTGTAATATACAGTATTACTGTACATTATGACACAGGCCCTTATGTGAAGGTATGTTATATTCCATGGTATTTTTTATGTGCCTCTGGTAAATACTACTGGCTGTGTGAGTGTGATAATTTATCACAAAATCAGGATAAAAAGTTTGGAGGAAATGTAACGTACGTCCTGAAAAAAAAAGAATTTGTTTTGTAGACTAGTCTATTTCGAAAGAAGGGGTCTACGGAATTTTGACGGGAGGAGCAATAAGGGAAAGAAGATGGAGGTTAGGAGAGATGCTGTGAGAGAGTTATTATGTGTGGAAAGATATGAAAGCATTTTAATATTCATTTGCATCCATCCGTTTAGCCAGCGATTCTTTTGTGTCTTGATTTGCCATGAGAAATGAAATATTAAATGAAGACGTTATTCATAGCATGAGGGTCCAGGATGGTACGCACGTCAGAGTGAAGTTGATTTGATTCCATGCCTCTCCTCCGTGTATGCTCAAGCAGAGGAGAAAATACAATGCGAAGTTAACTGTGCACTCCCTTTTCCTAATGATATGTTTTCATCATATTGGATTGGATTTCTATTCATGAAAGCGTCGCACAGTCAGCTAACCATTATGATTACTTTTGAGTATGTACACTCCCAGTGGGTATTTTATACGCATTTTGTTTTCTTTTCCTAAACCATGCCTCATCCCACCTTGGAACTATATATATATAGAGATAGTTCGAACCTCTGAGAATATAAGCACACGGTAAATCTCTCTTGTGAACATCTCTCACAGTATCTCCGTAAGTACTCCCAGCCTCCTCCGCTTACTATTGATGACAGAGAGCTGCTTGGCCCCACCTATATTTACCATATATGATGATGTGATATAATGAGATGTACCTTATGAGGGAACCTACAAAAAAATCCTCCACAATGCATGGAGGAAATGAGACAAGCGCAAGACTCATGTAGTATTTTAATAACCTAACATTGTATACAGGGAGTTGTGAGGCCTAGTCCCATCACTCTGGTCGAATGAATCTTGTTTCGAGTAACATTTCTAGAGATTAAAAACCGTCACCCTGATGTGTAAACTCTGTTTTCTACTTCCGAGGCACATGCATGCACCCATGCACATTTGTATGGATATTTTCATTATCTTTTCTTCACAAATAGCACCTCTTCTTTGTTAGCAAAATTACTCAATGCGGATAGAAGGATTTTCCTTCCAGTGTCATAAATAGGGAATGAAGTTTCATACACTGCGTTTCCCCATTCAAAAAACCAAGGCAAACTTTAAAGAATGTGTGTGTACATATTTAATTACTACTTAATTTATATATTTTCCCCCATTCAGTAATTTCTTCTTGGGGAGTTACCAACGACTAATTATCCCAGTATTAATTAAAATTTACTGTACGCTCATGGGAACTACGACTATCTACTTCCTAGCAGGAGTGTTAATGTCCCTATTAAAACACCACTGCCCATAATCCAGTAATTTTATCAAATGCCACTCAAAGTTAGACCAACTTTACGCCTATTTAATTCTACACTGTGAGAGAGTAATAATTATTAAATTCTTTATTTACAACTGACATCACAATGATGATTACCTGCAGACACAACATGATTTTCTAACATGTCCCGGAATAAATAAAATTTAAATGAACGCTATTTCATAATTTTAATGCAAAATTGGAGGTAACTTTTTTTGCCATAATCAACTAAGTGCCTCATAAATGTGTGAGAATTGTGATTTCATGAGCTTAACAAAATTACAGAAAGGACAGACATATTCCACCTGAAAGGATTGTTTGCTTAAAAGCTGGAATGAATTATCAAGCAAGAGCTTCACAGACATTGCTCCAACTCTTAACCTTCTAAGATGAGGTAGCTGTCCGACTGTGTCCATGCTGTAGGTGGGAAGTCCGCTCCAGACTATAAGCTATATAAACTATTTATATAATTATACATGTACTATTATATGTACACTCAACTTAGTCAAAGCAAATACAGATGTCATGATACAAGGGAGGTCCTAGGGTACGTCCCGAAATAAAGTTCACTACTTGGTAGAGGCGTATAGACGCACGAGTCTAAGTAACTGGACCTAATTGGCGGTAAGCAGGGCACTCCGCAAGGCAGTGAAAGGGAGCTTTGTTGGTCCTGTGTTTTGTGAAACTGTCGGTGAAAAGCTAATTTATTAGCTCTTGAAAGAAGATTCTTAAATTAGTACGACAGCTTGTTATACGGAGGCAAATTGAGTCTTGAAAATATTACAGTATAAAAGACGTGCTGTGATTCGACTCTGATAAAAAATTTCACTGATTCTTATCTACAGGGTTTTCTGTAGTTTTTCATAAACATTTTTAAATACCTTGAATGTTCTGTAGAGAATCATTATTATTTGGCTTTTAACCTTTGACGTACCAAGTTCAAATCAAGTTATTATAAAATTCGGTAAGCACAGAAACGTAAGTACAGAAGCCCATTTTTGTTTCTTTAATGCGACAATTGTACAGTTCTTTACTATTTAATGCCTGAAGATGATAAACTCATTATTGTTGCCTGATGCTGTTTGCTGTTGCAAGCTCACAAATAAATAAGCTTGTCAAATTATTTTCTATGTAATTCAAAGATAAAGATTCCTGTAATTATAAACCTGTCTTCGAGCTCCGCACAGGATAAACAGTAAAAGGAAAGGAGGAATTGTACCATTATGAGTATTTATAGGAAGGAAATATGTGCAAGTATGTCTTTTGAATGAGACTGGACAACCCTTCTATGGGGTCCATTGTCGGTACAACTGGCATAACTGTCTGTACTTTTTTAGCAATGCTAATACTTACGCAGGACTACTTTCACTCTCGTCATCAGTCATTATTTACAGCTTCCGACCCCCTCCAGAATTCTAGTGGGCGGTTGCTTTTGGTTGCTAATTATTTTAACTTGTATGTCCCTATTTTGAACAACACAGGACTTCCCATTCGATAACAACTGGCAGACATATACATGATTGAGAGAATTGAGAGCTAAAAAAAGCTCCCAGTCCACCCTTCATAAAAGGCTCTCGTGATTTTCAAGTGCATCTCTTTGTACTTCACTTCTTCTTACAATGCCCTTAAAAAGCTCCATTAAGTACTTGTAGCTTCTGAAATACATCAAATAATTGACATTGGGAATATCAATAATGTTGATTAATCTCATTTCTAATCTCACAAAAATATAATAGGGATCTTTCCGGAATAGAATCCCTACTTGTCTTTCATAGGAAATCCAAGAGTGAGTTACCCTATTGTAGTTTCAAATTTTATTTTTGAAGGGAAAAATCCAAGGGATTTTGATTAATTTTGCTTAGCCTAAAATTAGTGACGGTACAATTTATTATTTCAGATATATTTGTAAAAACAAATAGAATGAATAACTCACATTTCATTGAAATTGAAACCACCGAGATAAAAAAACTCTTGCAAAGAATTTCTCTGTGGCTAAAAATATTCTCCAGTAATTTTCCAACAAGTTCAAATCCGGAATCTGAAATCCTGATATTACCATTTGTGGAATTCATAGTGCAGGGATACACCAATTAATTAGCGTGAATCAAAATAATTTTTGTCCCATCTGTCGATTTTTCCCTCAACAAAAGGTTCACATAAAGTAATCTAGACAAATTGATTTGAGTTTAAACATACAATGATCCCATTCAATTCTCATTCACTCAATGAGATCAACTCAACCGCCTGTGTTTCCTTTCAACCTTCAACGCGCTCAGTGCATTGTTGTTAATGGGAGGACACACTTATACATGCTCTGGATAATAGTCTCTCAGCTTCCAGCCCGTCTCCCATCAACTCCCCTGTCAGTCAGTCAATCACGGTTTTATCATAGTACAGTAGATTAGAGTTTAAAAAAAAGATTCTAAACATCAACAATAATAATTATTATTACATCATGGCTAAAACGTTCCAGAGATTTTGAGTACTTATTTGCTTACATGCAGAATGTGATCCATAAAGAAGTAACTGGACAAATTTAAAGGGAAATGCTCAAAACATTTAAAGGCTGAACTCAATGCTTTCAAATGTTTACATCTCTCTGCAGTAAATCAAATGAATATATTTGGGAAAGAAAATAAGTAAAACTAAGACGATGAATTCAGTTTTACAACAAAAAATCTTTGTATGTCTCAACGTAACATTGTAGTCAAAAATAACAATTATTACTACAGTCGTGCCAAAAAAACTGAGGTGAATTACTCACCTCCAAGATCCGAGATCACCCTTATTTTAACATGATAGACAGAAATCAGGAAATTGTAATGAAAAAAAAAGATAAATAAGAATTTTGAAGTCCTACTCATTTTGAACAAACTCAGGATTTTGAGGGGAACTGTGAGACATGTGAGCTGGAGTTATCATAATAATTAATGATTTATTGTAATGCCATTAAAGATAACAAAGAATGGAAGAAGGTAAAATACCACGGCGAGATGAGAGTTTAATGAGGAGCTGGGTTTTGTTGGAGAGATTTTGGAAACCAATCGCGATTACGATATGAAGGATAAACTCCAGAACCGCCTCCTGTTTCCCTCAAGTTAGCTGCGTGAAGGCGTGGACCCAGCTACCTCCTCTGGGAGAGCACATTTAGTGGTAACAAGTGCATCACATAGGCTGGGAACTTCCTGACTCTGTCTATACAAACAGCAAAACTCCACATGTTTCCTACTCCCAAGGACCCTCCCCTATATGAGTGGTTATAAAAAGCAGAAGTCGGATGAGATGAGCCGCAAACGGGAAACCTGTTTGTTCCGGAAATTATTATCTTCCTAAAAAAAAGAGAGATAAAAAGATCTCATTGTCAAGTTGGAAACGTGCGTGGTAGTAATTACACATCTCATCATGGCTAACAATTTCCTTGAAGGCTCTCCTCTAGCCTCGGGTTCCAACGAACTTTTCCTCGAGGAATATATGTTCGGGAGACGTCGACAGGTAATAAATAATAGTAACATTTTTAAACGTACTTTCATTGGATTCATTTATTAATAACACTATTTTTTTAAATTTTAAAAGTGTATTTTAAATACTTTCTTATTTATAATCGTAGGATGTTTTCATCCTAAGAGGGTGACTATTTTTAAAATACTTTAAAAGAGTAGTTAGCTGAAGACTGTGTTTCTATTTCCAGCGCCGGAACAGAACAACTTTCACAGCCCAACAACTCTCGGAACTGGAGAACTTATTCCAGAAAACTCACTACCCAGATGTTTTTCTCAGAGAGGAAGTTGCATTGCGAATAAATCTGTCCGAGGCAAGAGTCCAAGTGTGGTTTCAGAACAGGAGGGCCAAATGGAGAAAACAGGTAAATACGAGCCTTGGATTTGAAGCTTAGCTGACAAGCTATACTAGAAATAGTAATCCCAATAGTCTGCTTTTTCCTTTTGTCTTTTCTTATTGAGAATTTACTTAGGTAAGAAAACTATTCAATAGATTTCATATGAAAATTTATTATTGAATAAGGGTAAAGCCTGGCAGCACGTGCTGCATTGTGTGGAATAGAACTGCTCGTTGTCAGAGTGTTAATTCTTTGACGATTCGTATTCTGTGCTGAAGAAGTTCTGAGTTACAGCTAGCTCCTAACAACTTTTGTCGTTTAGCGACAAACTATCTACTATTTAAATCGCAGTAAATTACAAATTAGTGTGCTTTCATCTACAACGATATTTACACGAATTCATGCAACCAAATCCCTGCTACTTCCTTTCTAAAATTTTGAAAAATGAATTACACAATTATTACCATTATTCATTAAAAACTTAATTAGTATTGGGGAAAATGGAAGTTTCAGAGTTACCCATTTATCCTGCCTGTCTTTCATTAAAATATTTCAAAAAGCTTAGGTTCTAGTGCATTTTAGGGGAGTCACTTCCACCGTCTTTCAACACCCCAAGTTATCTATCGACAATGGGGTCAAAATTGTACGACAAAATTAAAATATTACGAGGACCTCGCTTGAAACTTTTGGTTCCTTTGGTCAGTATATTTAACTGTGTTTTAAAAGAAAGTACAAATGACTCCCCACGCTTGTTGTTACACAAGCGATAGTGAGCAGGTTGAAAGGGTGTAGGCCACATCGCCCCTTAATAAATCTATCTATTGACCGCACAGCCACAATGCTAATTAAGTTTATCATTTAAACAATAATTTATAGATATTAATTATAGTGAAACTCATTTTTCATAATTATAAAAAGGAAATACAAAGGAACCTATGTGAATTTAAAAAATACTCGTTGTACATAGATGACAGCTCAAATAATTTCTAGTGTATTGTCTAGCTAGGAAAGTAGGGAAATGACAAGTTGTTGAGAGTTTTAGCAATAGTGCAGAATATGAATCGTCCCAAAATTAAAACTGTGGCAATTGGAACTAGTCTAAAAAATTATATTGCGCGGAGTAGGACTTATTATAGTTTATATCAGGAGACTAGCACGTAAAAATAGGAATGAGCGCTTTTTGGTTCTCTAACCACTCCGTACACAGTTGCATTACAATGATGCACTGCTCAGCGCTGAAGCGTGGAGCATATTCATGAGCGCGGCTTTAAATATGTATGTATCTGTATTTGCCCATTGATGGGTTACACCTGCCATTCATGCACGTACGGTTATCGGTTATTATAGTAGACCAGCATCATGTATAATTTAACGTGTATTCACCTTGCATATAAAGGATTTAACACATGTATACATGGGTCTGGTACAATAGCGCCGCGATTACTATAGGTCAATACTATTGAATTTGGTATATCTCACGGGATTTCTCCTTGCCAGCACCAATTTAGCTTCAGCTTATACTAACGATTATTACTGATTATGTCAAATTTGTGCATGCCAGGGACAACTTACGGGATTCCTTGAATTTAGTATATCTGCCTGTCACATGTACTCAGGGTGCAACAAGTGTGTGATACATAGATTAGATATCGTCGGTGAAGAGGCAAAATGGTCTAAGTGCAATTTCGATTAGGATCAAAATGGTCTACATGCCTTTTTCCTTAAAGGCAAAACGGAATAGTTGCAAGCCTTCATAAAAGCAAAATAAACTACATGCAGTTTTCACTAAAAGCAAAATGGTCTACATGCGTGTATACTTTCATAACCATTCTGCTTTTAAGCGAAATTGTGTGTAGACCATTTTGCTTTTAGACGAAATTGTATGTAGACCATTTTGCTTTTAGACGAAATTGTATGTAGACCATATTGTTTTTAAAACTTGATGCATCTATTCCATTTTGCATTTAGTAAAACTACATGTAGACCATTTTGATTTTAATCGAAAATGCATGTATTCCATTTTGCATTTAGTAAAACTACATGTAGACCATTTTGATTTTAATCGAAAAAGCATTTATTCCATTTTGCCTCTTCAGCGACGATATGTACATGCCAGGTATTTTTGCTGGTACAGCCAACGAAAGTTTTCATAGTGTGAACCAACCTGTTTGCACCACGTCCACACCATATATGTATATACATATATATATATATATATATATACATATATATATAATTATATATATACATATATATATAATTATATATATACATATATATATAATTATATATATACATATATATATAATTATATATATACATATATATATAATTATATATGTATAGTATATATAGTATATATATAACCTATTATATATATATAGGGGAGGTTCTTGGCGTTATGAAAATTGTAGGACATTCGCTCCTGCGCGCGTAGTCGCGTAGTGCAAGTCTCCAGCTTTCTAAAGTCTCTGAATTTCCAATTTTGTTTGAGTTTCGTTGCTACAGTAAACTCTCTCTATAAGACACTGTTTTAAATAATTTTTGGGGAAATGAACCGGGATTGCTCAGCTTTACTACCTGTTCTTCTGATTTTAAACAAGCCTGAGGCAAAAGTACTTATAAATGATTTTGTGAAATCCAGGCAAGGTTGCAGTTCATGCAAGAAGCTTGGCGAATGCGCTATTTAGGCCTCGGAGCTCCTCCTCCACCCGCACCACAAAGTCAAGGTAAATTAATAGACAACTTTTCTGAAGATATGAGAAAATGTTGATTAATACAAATAAATTAAATAATATTTGAAATTTAAAATCATTCTACGACAGTTACAATCCTTGCTGTGATCTTTAGGTCCACTTCCAGTTCCTGAGAGCAAAAGGATGACAATTCACCCACCCGATCTGACTTCACCCCAAGGAAAGTCATCTCCACATGACAGCCCACAAACTTCCCTGTCAACAGCTTTGATGGAGCAAAGGCAGCAGATCCTTTGTGCGGAGAGATTCCGTTTAGCAGCCCAGACGTATGTTTTATTTTTTTGTGAAACCACTTCGTGTTTTAACTCGAGGGTTTTCAGAGGTTTTCTGGAAAAGAAGCAACTATAGATACATACAGGCATTCGCTTTGGCTGTACCAGACAATACACTCAATTTCACGGTGCCTAGCAAATTCACCTAAATTGTTTCAGTCCTCCGAACTTGATAACTGGAAATATTTTGAGAATGTTTTACTATGAATCTTCTATACATAGTTGACATATTGTAGACAATGACATCATAATGTTTCACTGAAAACATTCATTTTCTGCAAAACGTTTCCCGAATCGTCTCATAGCCGTTCTGTCAACCACATAAGCGTTTCTAGTTTCAGACTGTGGTAGTTCCAGTGTTTTTCATGTTAAAACATTATCGCAATGGTTGTACATATGTACATACTTCAGGGATAGAAAAAGTAAAAACTTATTAAACTAAAATTATTAGTTTTCGGAAGACGGCCATAAGAAGTTATATTCAAGCCTCTGGAATTACAACGAATCAAGCTACAGTAAACTAATTTCAAGAAATCTTTAATCACAGGGTTCCAGGAAAATTTGTTACTTCCTCGTAGTGTAATTAAGCCAGTGAGATATTTAATTTGATCTCTCGATTATATAAGGGATTTATCCTGATATCCCTTAATATCCGTATTTACTTTGATTGACTTTGTTTCTTAGGGCCTACTACAATTTTTGTGATTATGATACTAAGCTATAAAAACGGAAAGGGTTAATTCACCTTTTGATTGTATATCACAATGTAAAAATATGATATTATAATTCATTTTTACCAAAATACGATAATTAAATTGTAACCTAATAATTGATTTTTACATTAACTACTAAAGCATTTGTCAATGATAAAAAAGTTGATTGTTGCATGATTGGTTTCAGATTTTCAGCAGCCATTAACCAACCAACTCAGCAGAGTGGGATGAAAGGATTTTTCTCCCTGATGCCCTCTTTGTGTCAATGTCTTCCAAGCAGATCTGAGGATTTACCTTTAGGAAATTACAACCGCAGTCCAACATCGTCTTTAAAAGCTGAAGACTTTTCCAATTTTAGCAGTGCTGAAGGTCGGCAGGACCACGGGAGTTCCAAGAAATCCAAGGTTAAAATAACCTCTGCCCCGGATCCCAGTGGAGATGTCAGTTCCAGCGGAAGTAGCGACGTGTCTAACGGCTGCTGAGTTATTTGTCAACACCATAAAAAGTATTTATGGAAGTCCCAACTATAGTCATAAGAACCAACCATGCTTTTACTTATACATGCAAATTTTTCAAACTGCCAAGACTGGTAATGTTTATTTCTACATAATTTCCAATATATATTTCCTGTCAAGTTGTAGTGACGTGTACAGATGTAGTGAACGGTAGTTGTAAAAGGTTGCGAAGCTACTTAAAAATTCTTGTAATAAATCGTGTACCTATTTTATTTTGAGTTTTTGTTTATCATAAATATCATTTTGATACAAGAAACTTACCAAATTTTTCAATATTTTAAATAATTTAATCAAGTTTTCAATCAACAAACTTCAGTATAACTCTCCGCCCCGTAGTGACTTTTAATTATCCATGTTTTTTGATAATGAATTGAATGAACTACTTGATTCTTCCATAAATCTGATTTTCATATTGAAAATTCTAAAATAAACTGCTTTAAGTTGAACACGGTCAAATCATTTCTAGTAGCTACACACAAATATTCCAAACAATTAATCATTGTTATCATTGTATCAATGAATGCACTTTTGTTTCTAACAAATAGCTGAGAAAGTATTTGCCTGGATGGGCACAATGACAGTCCTTCAGACTGCAATAAATCTTCAAGTACATTTTCCCCACATAAGTCGTTTCCACCTCCTCGAAATTGGTTAGCGATGGAATGAAGAAATGCTTCGTTTCTTAATTAAAACGGATCATTATTGTGAATCAAACCGGAGTCAAATGCATTTTCAGGCCTCAAGAATTACAGAATTTCGAAAGTGTCTTTAAGCTACAAATACTTAACAATTATTTTTGAATGTCTTTATTTGGTGACGTTGCTAATTGTATATGAAAAGGAAAGCTGGAATATGAATTGACTGTCGGATAATAATAAGGATAAAGAAAGTACAATACTTTTCATAGGTTGGACTTCCGAAATCGAACTTGACATCCGGGTCCCGGAGCCGAATTTGCTTCAACTGTTGTGTCATTTATAAAAATAATAGAATAATTAATGAAAGTGAGACATGTGTCGTGATTATAAGATTGATGTGTAATTACAATTACTTGTGACAATTAGATTAAATGTCACCCCGAGATTACTGAAAATCGTCAATAGCTCATGCAAAAACTTGGTTATTATCCCAAAGCCATTTCCGAAAAGTAGATGTTAATGAAACAGGATACACGAGCCGTTCTATTTTGCAGAAACTGTACTTTGTAAATTAATCGTTGGAAACGCCTAGAAATCAGAAACTTTTGCATACATGTTACATATGTTGAAAACTGTGTGCATGACCGATAAAATTAAGGAACAAGGTAGAAGAAATTCCTCTTCAGGGAAAACCATTAGATAAATGTATGACAATATTCTCACCAAAAATGTTTACTCTGTTTAGCCGGTTTTGACTTGGACTGTTGAAACAAGATGCAAATCAATCCCTACTAATCAGCTACAGACCCAGAGCTTTGATTATATTTTTAGTAATTTAATTTTGTAACAAAAAACAAAGCATGTACTCCGAGAATCTGGTTAGTTTACATTTCTACACATATAAAATTAAAAATTGGTTTACCAAAATGAGTTTCGATACATTTTAGCTTTACTATTAACTGAAAGCTTAAAAGTAAAAAAAAACACTAAACTCAAAAACAGTTTAACTAACCCATGCCCTTTTTAATTGCGACCTCGATTTCCTTATCAAACAATTGCTGTGGTAATGATGATAATGACATTGCATTAGACTCAACGCAATCAGGGGTAACATCAAAACCACTATACCGGCAACTACATCTTGTTCCCTTTCGCCGAGACATGTTACCGGAAACCGGAGCTCCCCAGTCGCACTGTAAAGTTAGAATGCAAGTATTTTTAGTACGTATAAAATAAAAATGAGAAAATTATGCTTTTAAAACCTTCTCGCTTACATAAGCTCCTTTAGACAAACACAGAACTGAATAATGTTTGGCATGGCATGACTCCTTGTGGTGGTCCCTTAACTTACAGTAGACTAGAATATAAAAAAGATGCAAATATTTGTGAAGGATTTAGTTTGTCTTAACGACTATATGTACAGATCGGTCATTGGATCATATATTTGCCAGAGGAAGATGAAATTAAGTTTTTAAGAAAAACTGAACTTCGTTATTTTGTGGTGGTTGCCGTGTATGTTTGGTTTGCCACAATACACTATAGGAACCAATCCTACATAGTCCATACAAAACAAATCCCCCTTTAGCACATATGGACAATTACACAAAGCATTCATCCAAGCAAATTATGTTACAGATATACCTAAAATTGTTTTACTGTTCTCGGTCAATAATTGAAATCACAGTCGCCATAGAAATATGTGCAAAGGTATTGTAAGTATTAAAGGTCAGTGATTAAAATTTTGTTCGTGTATTTTGATCACGGACCTCTTTTGACGCTGCTAGTAGGAAGTTTCTCTAAGAGCTACATAATATTAATAATAATTATAATTCATTATTTTATATGTCCAGTCGTATATTAATAAAATAATTTTTAACCAGGCTCTAACAGTCAGAACGGATTTGTGGGCCTTCCATTTGCAATCTGAGGGTCTTCAATTTTTTTACCCTGGTCGGGGCAGGGTGGGCTAACCTATAAATCCACCCCTGATTATGTCCATGCACATGTAAAATAAGGTGGAAGGTTATGACAACCTCAGAAGCGAAAGTGAGGAAGATGCGGATAGGCAAGAATTTATTTTTATGAATGGTTCATCGTTTATGAAAACAGGTGAAAACACCGTGCATAGTAGTAGCAAATTTTAAGACATACATATGATTAAATTTAAAACAGAAAATGTATTTCATTCACCTAGGTCAGTAACTGCATTCAGGTTCAGCAAAGTCGGAATTTTTTATGTACAGATGAAATAGACATTTTAAAGATTTTTATAGATATTTATTTATATACATACACGGTGATCATAATAATTTGGCCCTCTCACAGACATAAAGAAGTACTTAATCAAAACATATGAGTCCCCTATTTTGAACCATTTTTTCAGATTTTCTACGATTTATTTCTTTGCCCTGAGCCAATAATTTAGATCTCAGATTATAATGTGGATATGTCTACTAAAAACTACATCTGTACTAAAAAGTCGGAATATTTTACCATGTTAATGTTTTCATTGTTTTTATTCTCACATAATTCCTTTTCAGATAAAACTTTTAATCTTGTTTGTTGAAAAATTTATGGGGTTTAAGGGAAGCTATTCATAGGTGTCGATATTTCGAATTTCGGATATGACCGCTGTCGTAGGGACAAGTCTGGAAAAATTATGCATGAGGAGCAAAATAACTGAAGCAAATATGGAACGGGAAAAATTTCTGATGCCTTAATTTTAGCACTGAAGTTCTTACCTTACCTACCCTACATAAATAGTTCAAAGCATTTGGATTATAGCAAATTTCATTGACAATAATTTTAATTTCCAGCTCAAAAATTGGGATCAAAGCATATAAGTTATTTCAAGTGAATGTCATCAGTAACAAAAAGTTTTTGCTTAATTTAAAACTCCCCTCACATTTTTGGATGCTGCAGCCCCAAGTTTTGAGATGGACTGTTGATGTTAGTTTCAAAGGACTCTCGAAGTTTGCTACAACCTCAGTGCTTTGAAATAATTTTATAATGGCACGGGCTTCCATGATAAAATAACAGCAACCGAAATTTCGCTTCCTTTGCATTTCCTTTAAATATTAATTTAATATTATTGCGGTCTTCAAGTATAATTTCTCCAACCTTGCTTCCTACCTCTTCCGGTCATGTTTACAATTCGCAACATATATCTGTGGAATAACTCCCTGGAAAGCCAGTGAATGAAGAAATTGCAAATAATTCTACACCAAAACCGACTAAGTTTTAAACCCTGTGACCCCAAATATGAATTCGGATCAATGAAGTAAAGTCAAAATAAGTTGAATAAAAATTTGCTATAAACTGGGGGAATTAAGTATTTTTGTGATCCAGATCCTAACGTGGACAAATAAATAAAATGAAGGGGTACATGGTGTACGAGGAAAATAATTCTTGTCACCCTGAACTTTATTCTGCACACATAGTGTCACAAAACATTTGTTACGCCCTAGTCTGCATGAGGGACAAGTGTGACACATATGTGACTTGCCTAATTGTGTCATTGTCCTAGCCTATATTAACATTCCGAAGCAAATTCAGAATTTATTAAGGATTTAGATAGTTTTTTATTGTCGTTTCAAAATTTAAATAATTTTGTCATTACAGATGTAGGAAATTTGGTTCGCTCATGAAATTGCATGCAATGGCCCTACGTCCGTAGTAGCGGTTAAAACAGTGATCAAGGTTGAGGAATTTGAACCCAATATGAGAAGATTTTGCTTTACCGAGAATAATAAAACAATTTTTGGAATACTTTAATATATGTACAGAGCCGAATTACTTGATACATACTGTGAATGCATTTTTGTAACTGTTTAAATCTATAGATCTACATTGTAACGGAAAAATCGGGAAAATTGCCAAACCTATGCGATAAATGTCACTCTTTTTAATGAAAAACATTGCAAAGACCGTCCTCTAAGTATTCTACACGTAAAAAAAATATTGAACTCACACACCGGAGTTGGTTCTTAATATACCATTTTACGACTAAGAATGGGACGCTTAAAATCTTTTTTAGAATTATGATGGTAATTAGACCATTATTGGTCTGGAACGTTGATGGTCCAAACTGATACCAAAAATAACCTAGTGTTTCTGACTGTATTTTGTTTTGTGATTTTAATTACACTGTAAATTTGTTTGTAAATTTGTAAAACCTAATTCCGGATATTGTAATTGAATGACCCCACTAACAGGAGTAAGTTATTTTCATAGAAATTTGGAAATCCAGAGTGGGTAACAATAATAGCTAGCTCGTTAGGGGCTCTTGAGCTAATCACTAGTGATTTTTCCACTAATGTTAGTGCGGGCATAAATATTCTAAAAGTTTAAATTTCCCTAAGTGTGATATCTCACAAGACTCCCCATCGTTGTTAAACTATATGTGATGCCACCACTACCTCTGCAAACAAGCATTAGAAATACGTACGTTTCGTGTGTGTCCCCAGGATTTCAAAACAGGGCAAGAACTGAGACTGACCAGGGGTCGGATTTTTGTAAATTTCCCTGGAAGATTATTTCTGAATTTCCCTGCTGAATCAAATGTCCCTACTGGGAGATCATCAACAATTTCAAAAATCCCGGGTCGAAAGAAAGGTCAACGATTTTCAAAATCCCTGTTGGAAATGTTAATTTCCCTGCAAGTCGTCAAATCCCTGTCAAATAAGGTCAAATAATTTTAAAATCCTAACAAATTTCCCTGAAACACGTCAACAAATTTTAAAATCCCTGCCAAAAAAAGATCAACTCATTTTAAAATCCCTGTTCGCAAAATAGAATCCCTTCCCTTTGAGATTTTCCCTGCCGGAAATATTTTTTCCCTGCCAGAAATATTTTTTCCTTGGGAAGAATCTTCCCGTCTTCCCACAAAAATCCGACCCCTGGGCGTGACGGTCTGTGTGGTGGATGTACTACCGAAACATGAAGGTAATCTCAGCATGACCTTTATGGTGTGTAATATCTGCAGTGAAATGTGAAAATATTATTTAAATTACCCAACGAGATTGGAAAAAATAAAATTGTCTTTCATGAATTGCAAAACATTTCGATTCAGGATTCAGATTCTAAAATCTTTTATAGAGGGTTTTTTCCAACCCTTTTTTAGGTTAATTGTGAAAGAAATCAAAAATTATGTCCTCCACTTCAAATACTACCACAATTATTTCAAAATGTTAATGGATGTTAGTTCACTTTCACATATTGGACAATAAGAGTCATAGGCGGAAGCCAATAGGACCTACAATAAACAATACAATACAATACAATACAATATTGGACAATAATAATAATTGAAGAAGTTTGCAATTAATGGGTTAGCTGCTGTAAGAACTGTATTAAAATGCCGCCACAAACAGAATTCATCAACTCGGGGTATGAGGGCATAGGGAGTCATTTATAATAACCATAAATGAACACTTCAACAATGGTGCACTTATTGCTACTCAATTATTGCATACAAAATGTGAATACAAAAGTTTGGCAGTCAATATTTCAAGTGAAAAAAATCAGTACTGGGTGTTGACGGTTCGTCCTATAAAATCGTACGCAATTTACACTCGCTATAACGGATCCCCTTATGAGTAATTTATCTCCAAATACAGAGATGTATACAAAGACGCTGGTATAGTTACAAGATGCGCACCTTCAATGATACTGCTATTGTTTCTGCAAAAGGGAACTGCATTTGTCAAATCAATTAATATTTTGTTAAATGAATTTCTAAACATTTTGCTCGAACAAACAGTATCTACAACTTATTTAGTATCACTAGATAATTTTAAATATATTGAGCAAACAAATTTTACAAAATAAAATTTAGAAACATCGTACAAGCCTAAATAGTTTTGAAAGATTTTACAAACATTGTAAATAATTTCTCGAAGGTTTACAAACTTGTGAATATGTTCCTCAATTTTTTTCAAAGGTCAATAATAATATATACACACATACAGGCACAATTCCTCCGATTTGGAAATAGTACTTGTACAGTAATTGTACAGACTTAATTGTTAGGAACTTACTGCGTAACTAATGAAGTACAATCTGAAGGTATTCAGCTGAATACAATTATTTCTCTCAGGAATTATTTCAGTACAAAATCTCATTTACCTTTCAAAAATTTCCATTCCATGCATAAAATTATTGCTAATAATAGAATAAACGATTAGATTGACACAATGAAAGTCTCGTGTTACTCCAATAATTCCTCAACGCACACTTTTCCCACATTTCGTTTCAGCGTTTCTTAATTCAGTCGCTAACCAACTTCGAGGGAGTTCTGCAATTGAGGATAGAATTCCATCCTTACAGTAGGCATTTGCTGAAGACACAATTGCGTGGAAGAAAATCTTGGAATCATGCGAACAAATAACAGGTGACCCCCAGTCATGCTGCAAATGCAAAATTTTGTAGCATTAGTTTAACCTTAACGCACGAACAAAACCGTAAATACCGCTTCAGTACCGAAATTGAAAAAATGCTAAGGAGGAAGTTATGATATTACCAGTTTATCAAGGACGATCTCTCCTACATAAACAGATTTCAAAACGCTGCGCTTGTAGAAAATTTTATGCGGTTTTATTATTTCACCTTTCCAAGTCAAAAATTGCACCCGTATGAACCAAAAGTGGGAGGCAAAGTTTATGGAAGAATAGTTTTGAAGAGTTGGCATGTGATTATGTCCTTTTTGCTGCATTCCAAACTTACTGCTTTTTAACATTTTTAGTTCTTCCTATTGAGGGATTTTTGAATTGAAAGAATTACTACAAGCTAGCGTTTTGAAATATTTTTGCAAATGACAGATTGTTCATGCAAAAATAGTTAACTACGAAATAATTCCTCCTCTTGTGCATTTTTACGAAGATGCTTTTTTTACTCATTCGCAAAAATTAGAATTTTCAACTTTTGAAAAAATTCGTTTTCGTAAAAAACGCAAAGCATAGATATCGTCGCTGAAGAGGCAAAATGGACTAAGTGCAATTTCGATTAAAATCAAAATGGTCTACATGCAGTTTTACTAAATGCAAAATGGAATAGATGCATCAAGTTTTAAAAGCAAAATGGAATAAGTACAATTTCGTCTAAAAGCAAAATGGTCTACATACATTATGAAAGTATACACGCATGTAGACCATTTTGCTTTTAGTGAAAACTGCATGTAGTCCATTTTGCTTTCAGGAAAGCTTGCAACTATTCCATTTTGCCTTTAAGGAAAAAGGCATGTAGACCATTTTGCTTCTAGTCGAAATTGCACTTAGTCCATTTTGCCTCTTCAGCGACGATATGCACTTACCCCCCTTGAAAAAAATTTAAGGATAACTTCGACACCCATTGACCAAATCCGAATATTAAGGGCTTAAAGTCAATGACAGAATTTGTACAACGTCCAATGCTTAACGTACATCTTCAGCGTGTATAGTTAACGAGATCTGAAGCTGTTTATACCTTAGTTTTCCCGTGAGTCTACGGAATTGCCTATCCTAATACATTGCAGTTTTTTTAAAGGTCTTCCCCCACAACAACTTTGATAAAACTTGCACACATGACTGTCTAATTATTGCAAGCTAGTATGCAAAATCCTATGATGTGTGACCAAGGGCTTAGACCCTTAAAAATTAATTACTTAAAAATGCGAATTGTGGTTGTCATAATCATAACGTTCAATATTCGAGACGTAACTTGAAGTCCTTCTAGTATTAAAAACTAATTAAATTATTTGAGCTTCATGAAAATTTTAATATTGAATTACTACTATATTACTATGGACTCATTAAGTCAAGAAAATTTTGAAAACAATGCAATAAATAAATGACTTAATGACAGGGATGTCAACGATTAATAATCACGATTAATGATTAACGATTAATGATTACTAATTATTAATCATCAATCGTTAATTTAGTAAGCTTGGATTGTTTGAAATAATCATCAATTGTAATCATCAATTAACCTTTTTGCAAAAATCAATCATCAATTGTAATCATCAATTAACCTTTTTCAAAAATCAATCATCAAATGTAATCATCAATTAACCTTTTTCAAAAATCAATCGTCAATTGTAATCATCAATTTACCGTTTTCAAAAATCAATTATCAATTGTAATCATCAATTAGCCGTTTTCAAAAATCAATTATCAATTGTAATCATCAATTATCGGGCTGGCGACGTCTCCAAAATTCTAAGCAGTCTAGGGTTCGAAGAAGTTTTTACTAAGCAGTGTCCGGTGTATCTGGCTGATAATATAAAGGATATAATACACTCTGTTTACGATCAGAGCAGTTTACACGACATGAACAGAATCCTGAACTCCTCGTCTCACCCTTTGTACAAGTTAGCTTATTAAAATGATAAATGCAAGCAGTATCTAAATACCCACATTACATTGTTAATTGCAATCCTCAATTAATTAATTTTCAAAATAATCGTTAATCGTTAATTGCAATCATCAATGAAAATTATTTTTAAAGTAATCGTTAATTGTAATCAACACGGAAAATTATTTTTAAAGTAATCGTTAATTGTAATCATCAGTGAATAATATTTTCAAAGTAATCGTTAATTGTAATCATCAGTGAAAATTATTTCTAAAGTAATCGTTAATTGTAATCATCAGTGAAAATTATTTCTAAAGTAATCGTTAATTGTAATCATAAGTGAATAATATTTTTAAAGTAATCGTTAATCGTAATTATTAATTATTAGTTATAAGCCCAGTAATCATTAATTGTAATTATAAATTCATTTTGTTTTCGAAGTAATCGTTAATCGTAATCACAAAATTGGAAATTGACATCCCTGCTTAATGAGTCCATAATAATATAGTAGTAATGTTGTGTAAATAAAAATTCAATTTAGTATCAAAGTGTGTGATGCTACTTTTGGAATCTCACTGCCGGTATTTGGGTACAAAAATTCCAAAAATTCATAAAAATTAAATGCATTTCAACATGGCAAATGTTTCATGGAGAAATTAAGCTTCAGGAATAAAACACAATAAAAAATGAAACACATAAGTATACATAATGTATTATTCGGTAGCACCCGAGATGCTTTGTTTCGTTCATTATTGCTCTAATTCCTCTCATACCAAATAATGCTAGTTTTTCACTTTTTAGAGTCGTAAAAGCATCTTCGTTTTGGTTTTTTTAAAACCTCATTTTTTATTATGTTTTATTCCTGAAGCTTAATTTCCCCATGAAACATTTCACCAGTTGACTTTTATCTCTATTTTTACCTGTCAGGCTTGCGATTCTCGCAAGTACGACCCAATTGATAGCTCGTCGAAAAAAACCCATTTCCTAAACAAGTGTCATAACATAGACAGGATAAAACTAGACGATCAAAAATTCGAAACCTTTAAAATTTCAGCTTTTATAAAAAACTGACTTTCTTCCGCTTCCTTGACCGTCATCACTTCGAAAACTTGTCACCGGAGCCCGAAAAAGCGCATTCATAAATATTCGAGATATTGTTTTGTGAAGTTTTCATGAAATCTTATGCTGGAACGTAACTTATCGCAAAATATTATGACCGGATGCGTGAAATTTGAATACGAAAATCCATGAATTTTATAAGATACGCCTGTCAAATGAGAAATTTCAAATAATTATTGTTTTGCGGGTTGCCATGTTGAAATGCATTTAATTTTTATGAATTTTTGGAATTTTTGTACCCAAATACCGGCAGTGCGATTCCAAAAGTAGCATCACACACTTTGATACTAAATTGAATTTTTACTTACACAACATTCTTCAGAACCGAAGAACAATCCCACAAATCATGAGATGTTGTCTCGTTTAACTTCAGGAATTTATGTCCAGTGGAACTGCACAATTTCGCAAAACTGGAGTCAAAGCATTTTGCAACAAGTTATGTTCTAGCATGAAATGAGTTGAAGCAAAATTATTTCGAATGATCATTAGCTTCAGAACAAAAATGTGTCACCAATTGAAAGTCAATACCGGAGGACATTTTTTGGTAAGACAAATGTGACTAGAGGTTTAAATGCGACACAATTATTTGTTTCTGAGCTTTTTCCTCGGTAGCGCACTGTTGAAACATCTGGATAAAGGTTGCTTTCAAAAATGATAGCCATGTATGTACTCTCAGAGTTTCTTTCGCATTCGCTACTGAAGTGGCATCACTGTATTTAAGTGTGCACAATTCTCAGTTAGAGAAATGTCAAATAGCTCACTGGAAAGTCTATAAATGTTTCTACAAACAGCGCTAACAAATATTATAATAACCAAATATATGAATTCTATTAAATGTTATAAAAGTTTTGAGGAGCCTGAAATTCGATAAAATCTATCAACTATCTATACTTCAATATTCGGTGTAGAAAATGAAATTTTGCTCACCAGACAAGCACCTCCTTCCACGCAAGTAATTGTTTCATGAACATTTTTGCAAGTGCTAGGGTCTTTGAATGTCACTTTCTGTTCTCTTAGCTCTGTCTCCGAATAATTTTGTTGCCAGGCAATTATGCTGCATTTCTCTTTTGGTTTATCACCTGCTGGAGCAAGGCTAATGGCATTCACGTGCTCGTTGAAGAGAAAGGGATCAGCAAGGTGGATCAAACCGTAGTCAAATGCATTCTCAGGCCTACAAAATTTTAGAATTTCAAAAAGCTTTGATTTCGAGAACTACTTGCCTTCATTTTGTGAATTTCTAGATACTGTGAGATTGATAAGAGTGGGAAAGCCTGATTGTGAATTAATTTAGGCTTAAAAGGAACAAAAATATCTTACTTTCCGATGTTTGGATGTTTCGATATTGAACAATGAGCCCGGGTTTGCTGAGTGCCTTCGTACTTGCCAAATAAATGTTTCCCTGCTGAAATTTTTCTGACACTGTCAATTTGACGGGCTGATGTTACAATAGTGTACGCGTTGATTAGTACACCAATGGCAACTTGTTTAGAGCTCTCCATATGAATCTGAACAATGAATGGTCTTGAGTGAGGAACAGCAGGATCGCCATTTATGGTGTCGCCGTTATTGCAACAATCATTTGGTGGTGGTGGAGGTGGTGGTGGTGGAGGTGGAGGTGGAGGTGGAGGTGGTGGTGGAGGTGGTGGTGGTGGCGTAGGTGGTGTTCCTAAAAGAGTAAATATGTCATAAATTTATCAGTACGCGTTGTGTTTATGATTATCTGGTGGAGTTGTTGGAGGTGGGGTGATGAAGGAGTAGTCCGGGGTAGGAGTGGTGGAGGAGGTGGTGTTCCTGAAAGTGTTAATATGACATCAATTGATTGTATAGTAGTCGTTATTTTTATAATTATTGTACATCTTTGAGATTTGATAGCATAATAATCTATAATATAATAAATAACAATAATTGAATCCAGCCAACCTCTTACAGGTGTTCCAATGTATTTTAATTTTTATACATACAAGATTTAAGGTAACAACAGTACAAAAACGTCCTTGAAAGGGTTTTGCGGTTGAAAAATTCCATATTACAGTAGTTTGTTTTCAAACCCACGCTACACATTTGATGACCTTAAGATTTCTGTAATTATTCTGAACTTATTCATAAATCCCTATATTAAAGGGCCAGCGAAATGCAAAGATAATTTTTCGGCTTTACAGAAAAATTGAAAGTTCTAAACAGCTGAAAAAGTAAACAAACTATCAAAGTATTTACGAAGTCAACTTAACCACCTTGCCCTTCATGTAATGCAAAAAAAATTTTGTTGTTAAAAGCTAATGCAAGCAGATTTCAGAAGCACAATTCAAAGGAGTCCCTTTCCCATATGTTACAAATTTACTTGCCCGAAATTCTAATTTTTAGATGAATACTTTGAATACTTAAATTAATATAATAAAACCTTAACTGAAACGTAGTCAAATTGTCAGCTAAATATAATCCAGAGATATTTCATAGGTCACTACGTTCAGAGATCTGGGCATAACCGGTAAAAATGGAATTGGGGGAAATTCAGCATCTGGTACAAAAAAAGGTAGTAGCAAAAGGAGGATTTTCTTATGCTTTTTGTTTTTATATATAATATTGAAGGAAGGGATTACAACCAATTTAAATTTAAGTCGGCAAACTAAAAAAGACACGAAACATGCTTGATAAAAAAATTAATGGAACTCATGTGGATTAAAAATTTGAAAAACACCAATAATTTCTAGCTAGGATGTCAAGTCTCGATGGTCAAGGGTTCATTGAAATGCTTGTTTTCGCCCTTATCATATATTCAAAAATATTCTGCACGAGCTCACTCGTGTTACAAGATAGCCCCATAAAAGGAACACTTTACGCTATTATAAAGGTTCAGGCAAGAAGAAAAATTAACAGATTAAATGGCAATGCGTCAGAAAATTTGAAATACATCTTCCGGGAGTCTATTTCAGCGAAAGTACATTCACAGGATTAAATAAAGTCAAACTCAAAAATGGTATAACTAACCCCTGCACTTTTTAGTTGCTTCCTTTATTTGCTCATTAAACCAGCCCTCTGGTAAATGCGAGAACGAAGCTACCCACATTTTCGTACAACTTGTGAACACAGCAGCAACACTAGCAATAACTACATGTTGGGTCGAACTGCCACAAGTAACCGGGGCTCCCTGATCATACTGTAAAATTAATATTTTATGCATAAATACATAACCTCTATGGTAGTTGGTTATTGAAAGGGTTCAGACTTTTAAAATCTTTTCCCTTACTAAACAAGCTCCTTTAGAGATACAGTGAAGCGTAGAATGTTGAATGTTGCAATCCGTTGGTGGTAGAATTGTCACGGAGGTTTCCCGCAATTCTTCAGACGGTTGGTTACCAGTTCCTTCTGTAACCCTTCCCCAACCAGCGATCTTACAGTTCTGGGTTGGAAAATCACCCCCAAATTTAGGAAATTTTCCAGGCTGGACGAACTCGTTGAAAATCAGGGGAACACTTAAATGGATAATACCATAGGAGTAGGAGCCTGAGGGGTAACCGGAGCTACAGATATGTATATACAACATAATTTTTTCAGCTTATCTCCTATACCATTACAATGCATCCGATAAACTGGTTGGCTAAATAACTTCCTTTATCTCCAAAATATTTGTTTTACTGAAGTTTTATAAAATCATCTAGTTTAATATTAAATCTGCAACAAACCCATCGAAGTTTGGATGTATTGAACGCATGCAAATTTCTCGTTCTTGTTGGGAAGTCTCATATTTTGTGCGGTAGTACTTGCCAGCAAAGACTTTTTTCGAATTTTTAACAGAAAAGGGAACAGTAATTATTGTCCATTTATCATAAATGATGCCCGGCACGACAGTTCCACCATCATATTCTAATTGAGCAATGTATGGGCGGGAGTGCGGAGGATTCACAGGTGTCCCGTTCCAAATCTTCTCGTCGTGATCAACGTCATTTAGGCTCCCGTTCGTTTCATCTGCCGCCCATGTGAGGTACATCCCTTCTCAAAAATCAAATATAAGCTTAGTTTAGGTTTATCTCATAATGACTGCACCATTTGTCTTAATCATGGTTTTACTTGGCATAAAATTAGCCGAAACTGAACCGATTTTAAAGTTTAAATCGTCAAAATTTAATGAAGAACTACTACAAAAAACTTATTCTCGGATAATATTACGATTTTGTAAGCAGTTACGGCAAGGTCATACGATCATTCTACGTTGCCAACAATTTCGTTATCTCAAACGATATCGCACCAACATTATAGCTACGATTGGACTTAAAAATTTTAACCCCCTATGAGGCAAGGCAGGAGTTCCGATTAGCAAGACGAAACTGAAAATAAAAAATATTTTTTGAAAGTTGCCAATATATAGCATTAGCACAATAACATTCTTAATACAACACGGAACGAAAGATGTTACGCAAAACATAAGAACGATTGTCAAGAATTGTCGGTGGATTGGAACTCATTATATTCGTATACAAATTGGAAGATTGTGTATATACTGCACTTTCAATGGTATTTTTTTCTAAACGTTGGGACCTCTCAGGAAGCTCTCTGGAAAGCCCATAACACTTCCCACAAATGAGCGCCTCTGATATTTTATTCTGGTAAAAACTTTAAAGTACATCTACTGACATTTCAAACATATTCTTTTTCTAAAACAAATACGACTTTGCTCCACTTCTATCACCGCTATATGAGCATTTGTCTAGCGATATGGTATAAATGACAAAAATCTATAGAAGTTCTAAAATAATGGGAAGTGAATATTTTGTTTCGTTGCTCTTTATACTAGTGCTCCGCACGGGTACAAAAATGTTGTACCTGCACCTGAACCTGTACCTGAATCATGGGTATATGGATTTTTTGAACCTACAGGGTCGTTCGTACATCCTTGGACAGTGACGTCATGCTTCATAACTTTTAGCGCGACTACAGGACATTTAATATATATTTTGAAATGTTGTTAGCAATAACATGTACAACGTGTGTAGAGAGTTTCATTGCTCTTCTCCGAAAACTTTACCCGGTAATACCCTCCAAAGTTGAGAGGTCTATAATATACGTTTCCGGCGAGCGCTTGACCTGATGTCATGGCAGGGGTCACTTATAATTTTATAATTTCGTGTTTTTTCATAGTACAGTGACAGCTAGGTTTATTTTCGTAAAAACTAGAGGGTTGGCTCTGCCATGACAGCTTCCAGAGCCAAACAAAGATAACCTGCGGAAAAGCCCGAAATTCGGTTTTTTCTGCAAGTGGGCTTAGTGACCTCCGGGGTAAATTCATTGCGTCGAATTGAAATCTCCTAGAACCCTGAGATTCCTGTGTGTACTTTGAATGGAATAATTCACATGGATATTATTGTAAGAACCAAAAAGATGATTCGTGTTCGAAGGTCATACGGAATTCATACATGGATCATCTCCCGTGCATTTTGTAGGATCCCTGCAGGAATAAAATATATATTGTTTGCGGAAATCGAAGAAGGGATATTCGCCAGTGGCTGGAACTCTGGCCTACTAATATAAACAATATTTTAAGAAACATACGGCGACCAGCATACCTAAGGTAAAGGCGGAGGTGAGATTGTTAACAAGCAAATTCACGCCCGGGTAACTACCGGAAGGGGCTTTCTGCTTCAATTAAAAGTGCCCTTTAAAGTTCACGCCAGTGCAGCCCACTATATTTACTGTGTCTCAAGCCATTTACCCCAAGGAAATTTTGGTTAGCGCCATGAGGATGATACCGCAAGTTTTAATGGACGTGATAACAGAAAAGACTCATAGATTGCCCAATATACCCGGGCATAAATAGGCAGTCTGAAGAGTAAGACTATTATGATGAAAGTAAGTGAGGCCCACTTATCCATGAAGTCATCTGGAATATCAACACTTGCATATTTTTAATTTCGGGATAGGGAAATAATTCTTGTACCAACTAGGGTCTCGCCTAGCGCCGGACTCCGGAAACGCCCCCGAGAAGAGGGTCTTACGTTATGCCCTGTAGACTTTAACCGAACCCGAGAAACCCGGTACAACTTCGAGGGCATAGCAAAGGATATATGAGGAGCACAAAATAATTTTAATTGTGAATTTAGGCGCCTTCTTAGTTACACAAATTAAATTTAAAAATCGGTCCAAGGATGTACGAACGACCCTGTATACCCGTACCTGTACCTGAATACCTGGGTTCAATTTTCCTGAACCTGTACCTGTACTCAAACCAAATCAGGAGTACCTGTACCTGAAAAGTACCTGTACCCAAAAAGTACCCAAAAAAGTACCTGTACCCGGGTATATTTTAAAAGTACCTGAACCTACCCGGGTGTTTTCCATTGTACTAATTTAAAGGATTACCAAATATTTTACACGAAATAAAAAATTTAAATATCTGCGACATTTTGACTCAATAAATTTATTTATCAGATTAGATATATTTTTATTATTTATTTTTCGAAAGAATGATTAAGTACTGGAATTATCAGTGGCTAAAAATGATTACATAAAGGTAGAAAAAGAATAGATAGCAAAATCTACGATATGAATAAGTTCAATCCAACAATACAAATGCAGTGTAATATTTTCTAAACGTTCAATAATGGCGAGAAATTAAACGATTAAGAATTTGTTTTGCACCCTGCAATTGCTTTTGCAATGGAAAACATTTTTTTAGATTCAAACTCCTCACATTTTAACTTCAGCCAAGCTTTGAAACAAAAACATTTCCTACCATAACTCCATTCTTATATAAGCGTTTATGCGTCAGAAGATCTGGGCCATAGGAGAAGGCTCGCTCAATCTTAGATCTCTGTTCTTTAGCAGTTCCAGGAACTGATAAAAAGTCTATGGTCATTCCAGCTAATGCTATGCTGGGTAACTGGCCACGTGTTCCTGTACGGTGGAATTGTTTTCCTGACTGAGCTTATACGTATAAATTTTAATGTAAAATGTTTCAAGGTCAAAAATTCGGAGGAGTTTTTAAAGCTCAACAACACCTTTACAGGCGTTACTTGGAAATTATTATTGACTGAAAAGTACCTGAAAGTTCAGGTATTTTACATTCAGGTTCAGGTATTTACCCAGTGCGTACCCGTACCTGATGGGTTTATACCCAAAAGATTACTTTTTGTACCTGTACCCATACCTGAACCTGAACCTGGTATCTAACGACTGAACCTGAACCTGTACCCAAATTGGATGGGTACAAGAAGTATGTACCTGATACGTACCTGTACCTGAACCTGTACCCAAATACCAGGGTAAAACCTGTACCCATGAGGGGCACTACTTTATACAAGCAACGAGGCTAAAACGTCGGCACGCCAGAAGTAAAGTCGTGGGTTTGGAAAAGCGGATGCGTAACAAAGATGATCTTTTTTCAAGAATTCGCCGAAAAACACAACTTCACGACAAGGTAAGGTCCAAAGTGTTCTCTGCATGATCTTCATCATTTTCAACAACAGAGAATATTGGCAAAAGCGAAAACCCTTTAAATTTTCGAAGTCAAAGTCCTAATTTTTTACTCAAATTTTGTGAATCATTTCATACTATGGATGAAGATGAAATACTCAATTTAATAAATTGTGACATTCTGTTTTTCTGGAAAAAGTGTGAGAACTCGTCAATGAATATTTTAGATACCATCAGTCTAATATCCAAAGAAGCTAAACTGATTTTGCCTATCCTACCTATACATTTAGTTTAGGAGGGGCCTTCCTGCCCCTATTTGTGCAATTGTAGGGCCTATATCCTTACCTACAAGTAGGCACTTGCGGCATATACTGCAGAATTAAATTATCTTTTAACTGAAATTCACAAATTACATTTTGCTGTTTTATTTTAGCAAATTTATTTTGGACATATAACATTAGTTTAGAAAAAATTTAGGCCATCCCTCATATGCAACAACTATTCAGCAAACACTCGCAATTGTTTGTTACTATGTACCATATATTTAAACAAACTGATTTTGAGTACTTCTTCAAAATTAATGTTGCTCATGCATTATGTGAAACCTCGTATTGATCGGGCCTATTGCACGTTACAGTAAGTATAAGCCATCGAGCAATCACGTACAATACATGTATACATGTATTAGTTATATATGGATATTATTTTGAATAATGCACTGAAACACGTAGTCTTTAAAACGAACAATCCACAGGTGCATATTGGTTCCACATGAAAAAGTAAACTGGGGCTCCAAGTTACAGGATACCAAATTGAAGGAGAACAAGTGAAAGGGCACTTAATGTTTTGGGACACTTTTAAAGCGTTCATGGCACTCTGTATTCACGCATACCAACACCAGGGGGTCGGATTTATGTGGGAAGACGGGAAGAATCTTCCCAGGGGAAAAAAATTTCAGCAGAGAAATTTTCAAACGGGATTACAAACAGGGATTGTCAAATCTGTCGACCTTGTTTGGGCAAGGATTTTCGAAATTGGTGAGGTTATTTACAAAAATAATTTTTGGTCAGCAGGGATTTTCAAAACTGTTGACCTTTTTTCAGCAGGGATTTTTGAATTTGTTGGGGTGTATCACGGAAATTATTTTGTCAACAGGGAGTTTCAAACAGAGTCATCATAACCAGCAGGGAAAATCAAAAAAATCTTCCAGGGAGATTTACAAAAATCCGACCTCCCACCAACACTAGCCCTCAGCCCTCACTTAGGAACCTTGAGGTTTCCAGATGAAGCAGCATGGATTGACCTAAATACAGTACACTCCCACAATAAGAGCCGCCTTTTAAGAGGATTTCCTCTACCGGGGTAAATATGCGAACTTATTCTCAGTAAACACTTATTTTCTCTCTACCACATCATCTCAATTTAAGAGTCAAATTTTAGTTGATAAATTGACGGATATAATTATTTGTTCTAATGGAATATTTATTTGATTTTAAGAAAAAAATAAGGAATATAAATTATGTACATTAATAAACTTGCATTTAAAACTCTGACTTTTTTCTGTACGAAAGGTAAATGGCATCAAAATAAGCAACAAGTGAAACAAGAATTTCCTGCATAATATTCACTGCTTTTCGTTATTAAAAGGTGAGATTGCTAAAGTTATATCTTGAGCGACAGTTAACGTTGGGTTGAGGAAATTATCGGCATTGTGTTGTGTAGGAATTCGCAGAAAAATTAACATTTACTAACTTAATACACATCATCCCAAATGGTTGATCGTAGGGGCTTAGAAGTGCTTTTACTTTGCCGTAAAGTTTCATCATTGGCGATTTTTGATAACTTACGATTTTTGGAGAATATCAAAAGTTGTAACTTAAGAGCTACGGCTGAATTTATAAGCAAAGACTTACAAGAATAACCCCATTGGGTTCTAAAGCTTGGGAATTGAAATATTGTTTGAATTACCCGTTAACACTGATATGAATAAGCCAGTCTTCCATTCCATGTTGTACAAAAGAATTTATTTTTATAAAATACGAAACTACTCCTTCCGTTGATAGCACTTTGATGTGACTAAATTACAAAATGTTACACGTTGTTTATTGACAATAGAGTTGACCCCGATAGTCATCAACCATTACAGGACTTTCTACACACAAAGTTAATTCTAATACAATTGGTTGATGGTATCACTTTCAGTTGTACGAACTAACAATGCACAGGATGACTCAAAACTTGCTTTTCTATCTCACATAATGGAATCATTCCTAAAATAACTGATTTCTCCATTTTGTAGAAACTATTACAACGGTACAATTTGTGTCATATATACTACCTGTTTTGACCACGCTCAGTCTGCGTGGAGTCGCCCCAACGTGGAGTTTTATCAAAATTTTGAACACCATGTCAGGCTTGACTTTCTTAATTCTAATTACCTAACTAAAATATAACTAATGGTCCCTAAAATTATGAAACCTAGACTTTGGAACTACGATTCTCGTAATTATGAGAGGGTCCTATTTTAATAATGTTGAGAGGAGGCTCAAGTGTGGAGCCGTTGAGTTCTTGTGAGAGACTGCCTTTATTACATATAATAGCGGTCCAAGAGGACCACGAGGAGGAGAGTTGGAACCAGCCGTTCCAACTCACCTTCATCTAAATATACAAATACATGTAAGGGTCTTGTGGACCCGCATATCAATTAATGATAAGATCTCCATAGTTTGGGGCCCCATATAAGACTGTGAGAGTCACTCTCACATTTTCCCCCCACCAGGGGAATGAGTCGTCCCCGACTCTTGGCGGTGGAAATACATACATGTACCAATATACATATAATTTTGAAATAATTATTAGAATTACATTAATGGGTCACGGGACCAACAAAAATCCCCAAAAATGTGGGAACACATCAAAAAGGGACCCAAAGGTCAACAAAAAGTAATAACGCACATAAAACAAAAACAAATAGAGGGTATAAACCCCAAAAAAAGAATGATTAATCAAGTCAGTTAATACATTAAAGTAATTAATACAATGCGTATTAATTACTTAAAACATACCGTCGTAAACAGAAACAAAAGCATACATACATACCATATGAGTCATTATTTCGTCATGTAATTATCAATTAAACGTAATTAAATTGTACGATTGATGAGATGTCTTGATTGCATGGAACCGAAGGTTAAGAATCCCATTCCCGGGCCCTGTGTAAAACCCATTCCCACACATTCATGTGCATCATGCGATATTGGGCCCTCTGTATTATAGAGTTCTCATATAGCAAAGGTTCTAATATCCACAATAGTGAACCGATAATTACAAAATGTAACCCCATAAATCAAGGAAGGCAAAGTGAGAGCCGTCATACTTATAGGGTATTTTTTTACAGCGCTAGACCTTACCCACGAGTGATATAGGGTTTACACGTACGGAAGCAAAGGTTAAGTATATTTAAAGGGGCAAAGAATTTAGAGAAATTTAGCACTTCCCCTTCTCATAACCTGGCCAGCACGCCCTCAATATCCAAACATTGTGTGGATCACGCTAAAGGCCACGCAACCTTAATATGGTGCGGCTCACACATAAATTGGCCATAATTGAGTTAATAAGGTTAACAGCTAAAAATAATATTACATATACTACAAGATACTCAATACTGAGAAGACCCCATCGCAGAGGACCATAAACGTGAACGGGATAAAGTCAACATGATCCCAAAATTAGATCCTACATTCAGTCACATTACAAAAGTGCTCATACAAATCTCAATGAAGTAGATAATAAACCATAAATAAACAAAATAACAATGATGAGGTATATATATATTCATAGACACGACGCATTATTAACGAAATTGATTAAGTATTACTGCCTTGATTAAATCTTTCAAAATTCGGGGGGTCTACTTTCCTCCAGCGGTATACTGCATCTGTAACGAAGATGTGTCCTTGTCTTGACTTTTAATTTCTTATTTGAGATTAGATGACAAGACTTCTTTTTGGGACCCATTCGTGATTCCCTTGATGAGTATCCGGAGTCTGATCCATCCGAAACATTCTGCGAGGTCATGGTTTTTCCCATCCTTCTCCCCGGTCCACAGCATTGTTGGACCCCAACAATGGAAGGGTCATTAGGACCATCCGTAGGAAGTCCCTGCAATGATGAAAGAGTAATATTAGTATTCCCTTTCACATCATAATTAGCAGATTTATCGGGACTAAGTAAGTTATAAAATAGGCCCGGTGAACATAACAGAGCCGGGACACTGGTTTCAAAATCAGTAGTCCTTTGAGGTTGCGACGGTATTGATGAGAATAAAGGCCCATCAGTAACATCCTCACGGGGTCTTTTTATACACGAAGGCTGAACCGGCTTTGAATCCTGTTGGACTCGCTTAAGCAGCGATGAAGGTTTGTTAACGCTAGAATCTATTGAAGGAAGATAATCCACACCTAAATTGGCATCACATCTAGCATAATTATTATCACATTTATTTATAACATATTTAATTCTATTCTTTTGCTCTTCATTTATGTTTGGACCTAATTTTATTTCACCCTTACTAGAACAGTGTCTTGGTTTATTTACCTGAAGTACATCAGCTGTAGGACAAAATTTATTATTAGGTTCCTTATATGAGGCAAATTGAGAATCATTTATATTTTCATAAATATTATTAAAGCTTATTGCAGGAGACGTAATGTCATTAAGTATAGTCATATCAGTGTGATTGGATAAATGTTTATTATAGATCTGTGGGGTCTCCGTAATTGAGCCTTCAGATGCGGTGGTTGCGAGGGAAGGACAGACTAATTTGGTCTCTTCCCTAGAACCTGAATTTATTAAAGGTAAATTATCAACACCCAGTACTGCATTACTACGAACAAAGTATTTGCAAAGAGTATAAAACGTCTCTGAGACTTGCTCCTCTTGGGAATCTATAATATTAGGACCCAACTTTATTTCATTTTTATTCAAGGAGTGCTTCGGATTCATTGCCGAAAGAGCTTCGACTTGGGAATGAAATTGTTGTTGAGAAATAACGAGTGATTTCTCAAGGGGCATATCTAGAGGTTTGTTCTCCTTGTCAATATGGATGGATCGTATCAAAGTTGCACTGCATGGTGATTGAGTAGATTTGAGAGGAAAAGATCGGGGAATCTTTTCCATGAATTGTGTGATTTCGTTCACCCTAGTAAATGAGAGAGGTGACTGTAGCTCCGAAATTTCATCGGGCATATCTATCACTACATCCCTAGATACTTTGGGGCATGAAGAAATTAAAGGCACATATTTGTTAGGATCGTAAATACCATGACATTGAGGCCTATACGAAATATGCCTAACAATTAGAGGAGGCGCATGTTGTTGAGCCTTAGTAACCTGTAATGGAGGCTGATTAATTTTACGTGATAACTTACTTACTAAAGGAGGAATTAAATGTGGTTGAGGCAGAATAGTCTGAACACCCCCGTGTGCCAGACTTACCCGTTTCCCGAATTGCCAGGAATCTGAAAAGGGCCTTGTGCCACTGGAGCTGCTGAAGGAGCAGAGAAGAATTGCTGCCCATTCCGGCATCCTCCGTTGACCCCATAATTTTGAGGTCCCTGATTCTGGGAATTATAATTGTGTTGTGGAGGGACTGGATAGTTAGTATGTTGTTGCTGGTAGTTCGGTCGAGACTGATAGTTCGGTTGAGACTCATTAACCGGAATCTGATAATTATCCGGAGGACAGTCGTGGAACTGAATCAGATCATTTGGATCCCCGTAATTTTGAATAGGTCCATTGAGAGCTGACTGTGATTGATGGCTTGGATACTGACCTGTGTCAAAGTGGGTAGAACCTTGCACAAAATTAAATTTATTAGAATTATTATTACCAGTTGAACAGTTGGTCCGAGTGTTAAACAGACCCAGTAGTTTATTAGTGTAGCCGTTCTCAATATCCCTATGTAAGTCACGACATTGGCGCCAGGTATGACCAGTGCGGTTGCAATAATCACAGGGTTGCATTTTGACTGCCCTGATGGAACTATCCACCAGCTGTGGAGCCTGGGAAGCTGAAGTCCCGGTAGTCCAGGATTTTGCGTTGCTGTCCCCAGCTGTGGATCTCAGTAGGCCTCGGACGTTTTTTGTGAACTCCGGGATGTTCCTAGAAAGAGTGACAGCAAAGGAATCAATTGAGGATGGCAATTTGCCTCTTGCATTCTCAATGATGGCCTCGTCCGACATCCGAGGATCCAAATCCAGACAGAGATGTTGCAACTCGGCAACAAAGGACTCCGCCGACATTCCAGGCGTGTAACGGAATGACTCCAGTGCCGCCTGTTTGGCCGGTCGGAGGTTCGAGTGATCAAACCTCTGGATCAGACTAGAGGAGACGAACTGCCATATTTCCTTGGGAGGCTTTCCCGTTTCCTCATAAAGTCGGATCCGAGGGAACTCCGAACGTAACCATTCCTGGACGGCCTTATCGGGGGATTTCTGAAAGAATTTCCTCAGATTAAGGACCACGGATTCCGGAGTCACGAACATGTCCTTGGAATAAAAGTTGACATGCCGGACGAATGCCTTGGGGTCCTCATCGCTGTAGTACTGCCCCACTTCAGCCCTAAACCGGTCCAGACGACGATATTTTTCGTCAGAAGCCTTGGGGTTGGATGGCACAGTAAAGGCGCCCTGAAAATCATGAGGTGGTACATAGGTATTCATCTGGGATGGTTGTTGGAAATTAGGAGGAGGGTCCAGAAAAATATCAGGAGCAGATCCAAACAAATCTCCAGCAAAAGGATCAAAAGGAGCCCAGGGTGGGGCATTGGAAGTGGCACTCGTGTCCATATCTAATATTTATGCAACTGGGATATTTGTAAAAAATGATAACTAGGATTGTTATCAAGTAGGTAATGTATCTCTTTTCTAATATATGGAAAGCTCTATAGAAATGAATTTCAAAATAATCTTGACGTTGATATTCAAAGGTAAGATAATTGGTATTGTGATAGGGAATCTGCTTGGAACCTAAAAAGGACAAACTGGAACACAGGACTAATTAAGTAGTAATTATTCAATCCTGTAATCTCACGATAATTCAAAAAATTGGATAATTGTAATTGTGAATAGAAATGTGAACCAATTGTAATCTTGAGTTTAATTTGTAAAGATGTTGTTATCTGGTTGGCCTCAACCTTCAAAAGTTGATAAGGAGTCGGTGAACCAGAAAAGGACGCTCCCCACTATCAGTCAAGGTGACGCTTGATTTCGAAGCTCGAATGGACGTCCTTCAAGAATAAATGGAAGACGGCGTGGTCAGCCAAATACTGGACAAATATTCAAAGTCCCAGAAAATGCCGAAACTATAAACAATGGACAGCGATTAGTTTCGAATTGTTCAATTGATGTAATTATCGACCAATGTACATATATGGCTTGGCCAAAAAAGAATAATCCCAAAATTTCAGAATTAAATGAGAGTCCCGAAATAACGAATTCAAAAATGTATGGAAACGGGAAGTATGTACCGGAGGGATAAACAAGAACCTTAATTCTCGCAATAATAAGTCTTTTCCTAAGTATGAACCTGAAACGGACTAATTGTTAAGTAATTAAGTTAGGAGTCCAAAGCGTATCAGAATTGGCTAATTGGAACCAGGAACTATGGATGGAATGATAAATTATACGAAAATGTGACAGCGTGATCAAAAGTTCTCTTAATTGGAACAAAAATCAAATTGCAATACTAAGATATGTCCACCGTGTGGACCGAAAAATGAACCGGGGCAATGTGAGAAGATTTATGAAGTATAAATTCGAAAATTGGTAGAAATTACGAAAATACAGAGCAGTCAATGTGGATTGTAAGGAGTAACAATGAGTGCGGATGGATGTGGGAAATGACGACGGAACAGGAATAAAGTTCCCAAAAATAATTATGGAATTGTGTAGAAAGAAGGAACTACCTATCCAATTATTTTGAGAAGGAAAAAAAATCAATGGGACTCAAGAAGAGGAATCAAAACTGTAGATCCAAATTAAATAAGGATCCCTTGCATAATAGGCTTAAGCACCTTATGGTTGGAGCCGAAATTATGAAGTGGCATACAGCAGAATGTCTAACGGGAATAATTATTTAAATTTTGAAATATTATACGGCACCGGGATAATACGTGAGTCGAAATTCCAAAAAAACACAAGAAATAACGATAGCAAGGCCGTTCCACCGTATGGACTTAACCGGATGAAATTGTAGTCAGGGCAATGTGAGATGGGCACCAAATGAATAATTCTAGAGTTAAATTGGGCTGAGGAAAATATTCCAGTAATTATTGCTACTAAATGGGAACGGATAAATCGGAGCATATTTATTGGACAAAACTAAAGGTCCAAAAATAATTGATCAGTCACAAAAATTAGTTGGGTTAAACGATTGAGTAAAAATAATGGAAATCAAAAATAAATGAAATGCCGTCGATTCAAAATTAAAGGGGAACTGAATTGGAGGAATTAATAAAAATTCCGAAACGCACAAATAACGCAATAAGGTCACCAAATATATTCTCAAATTTTTCAAAATAACGAAAGGGCTTATAATCGGGTTCATAAATAACGGGCACTAAAAATAATGACCAATTTCAAAACTATTAATAATTACTTACGTACACCGGAATAGTCACAAAATATGAGACAAAAAAATGGAGAATAATAAATTAGAACGATACATTAACCTTACCAGACGTTGAGGAGATCCTGGTTTCTTCAGAAATCACTATTTTATAGGAGTCTTTTGACAAATTATGACCAGAGCGTAGAGGAATTCACCGAAATTATTTTTATAGAAAGAGAGTCACTTTAGGGATAAGTCCCAAAAAAGGTCAATATACAGGGTCCAAAGTTTGAGAGGAAAAACTATTGTCCACAAATATTTAGTTTTTTCACAATTATTAATATTTATTAGATGGAAACTTTAATTGAAGTCCCAGTGGATGAGGGAGTCTTGAAGCTGGAGTCCTATATTGAATGGCTGCTCCGGGCGGCGTGGTCCAGGTAGTGCCGCATATAGGCCAGCAGGAACATGTGAGGACGGCGTGAAGCAAGATGGCTGCCGTGTGTGAGAAGCCGGTCTTCCGCGTGGGAGTGGCCTTACTGCTGCTGCTTTGGTCCTGAGCCGGTGGGGCACTATGAGCCGCGTGCACGGAAAGCCTAACTTCTTCTAATTTTAATAACTATTTTCCTAAAAGCTAATTAAATCTATTTTAAGATTAATAGATAAAAAAATCGGGAGACTCGCTGGCTAGTGAGAGGACTGGGGGAAAGACTCCGCACCTCCACCAAAATGTCAGGCTTGACTTTCTTAATTCTAATTACCTAACTAAAATATAACTAATGGTCCCTAAAATTATGAAACCTAGACTTTGGAACTACGATTCTCGTAATTATGAGAGGGTCCTATTTTAATAATGTTGAGAGGAGGCTCAAGTGTGGAGCCGTTGAGTTCTTGTGAGAGACTGCCTTTATTACATATAATAGCGGTCCAAGAGGACCACGAGGACGAGAGTTGGAACCAGCCGTTCCAACTCACCTTCATCTAAATATACAAATACATGTAAGGGTCTTGTGGACCCGCATATCAATTAATGATAAGATCTCCATAGTTTGGGGCCCCATATAAGACTGTGAGAGTCACTCTCACAACCAGTAGACACGGATATTAAGTTTTTATAATCATTCAAAAACGTTGTCCTGACGGGGGAAAGTCTCAGAAGCTTCTTCTAGGAGAATGTTTTTTCGACTAACACGATTTTAACTTGCAGAGCAATTAAATACCTTTTCAATGCGGTATCATCGACCGAGATCGATGAGTTTTTTGAAAGCACTTGGGGGATCAAAATCGGCTTTTTGCGAAATTTGGAATCCCAGTCGACCTGAATGTTTAATTGTTTAAAAACTGTCATAAGACGATTAATCCTGGCTGGGAGCAGTTTTCAGAGGATTTCTTCTGGCAAAAAAATCTTCTGGATGTACATCGAATTTTTATACATTAGCTGAATCATATAATAGGGAAATTAATTAATACAGTCCATTAATTAGTCAATATATGTACATCATGGGAATGGGATGATAATGTGGACCACTACTACTACATCCATTGAAAGCACTGGATGGGTATGCATAATATTTACAAAGCACATATTTTATAAGTAATCTCCTTATGTATGCATTCGTGGAGACTAGTCATCTTAATACTCGTATGTTGTTTCAACGTTTCTCAATTCAGTGGCTAACCAACTTCGAGGGAGTTCAGGAATTGAGGATAGATTTGTATCCTTACAGTAGGCATTTGCTGAAGTCACAATTGCATGGAAGAAAATCTTGGAATCATAAGAACAAATAACCGGTGACCCCAGATCATGCTACAGAAAAATATTGAAGAATTAGTTTAAAGTAGGGCAAAACCTTTAAATTCTTAAAGTACAGAAAAATAGGGGGTAACATCAGTTATTCAAATCCGAAAAATTCTCAAACAGTAGCAAATGTTATTTACTAATTAAATAGGGTTACTGTTTATTGACATTTGATCCCAGTACTCACATGGGGGAACGACTCACTATCTCCCTCATGTTTATGAGGGCGCACAAAAATGCTAGCCAAGCCTACATGTAGGTCTACTTGTAGGCAAAGATGCTAAACTGATTTTGCCTATCCTACATCCTACCTATAGATTTAGTTTAGGAGGGGCCTTCCTGCCCCTATTTGTGCAATTGTAGGGCCTATATCCTTACCTACAAGTAGGCACTTGCGGCATATACTGCAGAATTAAATTATCTTTTAACTGAAATTCACAAATTACATTTTGCTGTTTTATTTTAGCAAATTTATTTTGGACATATAACATTAGTTTAGAAAAAATTTAGGCCATCCCTCATATGCAACAACTATTCAGCAAACACTCGCAATTGTTTGTTACTATGTACCATATATTTAAACAAACTGATTTTGAGTACTTCTTCAAAATTAATGTTGCTCATGCATTATGTGAAACCTCGTATTGATCGGGCCTATTGCACGTTACAGTAAGTATAAGCCATCGAGCAATCACGTACAATACATGTATACATGTATTAGTTATATATGGATATTATTTTGAATAATGCACTGAAACACGTAGTCTTTAAAACGAACAATCCACAGGTGCATATTGGTTCCACATGAAAAAGTAAACTGGGGCTCCAAGTTACAGGATACCAAATTGAAGGAGAACAAGTGAAAGGGCACTTAATGTTTTGGGACACTTTTAAAGCGTTCATGGCACTCTGTATTCACGCATACCAACACCAGGGGGTCGGATTTATGTGGGAAGACGGGAAGAATCTTCCCAGGGGAAAAAAATTTCAGCAGAGAAATTTTCAAACGGGATTACAAACAGGGATTGTCAAATCTGTCGACCTTGTTTGGGCAAGGATTTTCGAAATTGGTGAGGTTATTTACAAAAATAATTTTTGGTCAGCAGGGATTTTCAAAACTGTTGACCTTTTTTCAGCAGGGATTTTTGAATTTGTTGGGGTGTATCACGGAAATTATTTTGTCAACAGGGAGTTTCAAACAGAGTCATCATAACCAGCAGGGAAAATCAAAAAAATCTTCCAGGGAGATTTACAAAAATCCGACCTCCCACCAACACTAGCCCTCAGCCCTCACTTAGGAACCTTGAGGTTTCCAGATGAAGCAGCATGGATTGACCTAAATACAGTACACTCCCACAATAAGAGCCGCCTTTTAAGAGGATTTCCTCTACCGGGGTAAATATGCGAACTTATTCTCAGTAAACACTTATTTTCTCTCTACCACATCATCTCAATTTAAGAGTCAAATTTTAGTTGATAAATTGACGGATATAATTATTTGTTCTAATGGAATATTTATTTGATTTTAAGAAAAAAATAAGGAATATAAATTATGTACATTAATAAACTTGCATTTAAAACTCTGACTTTTTTCTGTACGAAAGGTAAATGGCATCAAAATAAGCAACAAGTGAAACAAGAATTTCCTGCATAATATTCACTGCTTTTCGTTATTAAAAGGTGAGATTGCTAAAGTTATATCTTGAGCGACAGTTAACGTTGGGTTGAGGAAATTATCGGCATTGTGTTGTGTAGGAATTCGCAGAAAAATTAACATTTACTAACTTAATACACATCATCCCAAATGGTTGATCGTAGGGGCTTAGAAGTGCTTTTACTTTGCCGTAAAGTTTCATCATTGGCGATTTTTGATAACTTACGATTTTTGGAGAATATCAAAAGTTGTAACTTAAGAGCTACGGCTGAATTTATAAGCAAAGACTTACAAGAATAACCCCATTGGGTTCTAAAGCTTGGGAATTGAAATATTGTTTGAATTACCCGTTAACACTGATATGAATAAGCCAGTCTTCCATTCCATGTTGTACAAAAGAATTTATTTTTATAAAATACGAAACTACTCCTTCCGTTGATAGCACTTTGATGTGACTAAATTACAAAATGTTACACGTTGTTTATTGACAATAGAGTTGACCCCGATAGTCATCAACCATTACAGGACTTTCTACACACAAAGTTAATTCTAATACAATTGGTTGATGGTATCACTTTCAGTTGTACGAACTAACAATGCACAGGATGACTCAAAACTTGCTTTTCTATCTCACATAATGGAATCATTCCTAAAATAACTGATTTCTCCATTTTGTAGAAACTATTACAACGGTACAATTTGTGTCATATATACTACCTGTTTTGACCACGCTCAGTCTGCGTGGAGTCGCCCCAACGTGGAGTTTTATCAAAATTTTGAACACCAGTAGACACGGATATTAAGTTTTTATAATCATTCAAAAACGTTGTCCTGACGGGGGAAAGTCTCAGAAGCTTCTTCTAGGAGAATGTTTTTTCGACTAACACGATTTTAACTTGCAGAGCAATTAAATACCTTTTCAATGCGGTATCATCGACCGAGATCGATGAGTTTTTTGAAAGCACTTGGGGGATCAAAATCGGCTTTTTGCGAAATTTGGAATCCCAGTCGACCTGAATGTTTAATTGTTTAAAAACTGTCATAAGACGATTAATCCTGGCTGGGAGCAGTTTTCAGAGGATTTCTTCTGGCAAAAAAATCTTCTGGATGTACATCGAATTTTTATACATTAGCTGAATCATATAATAGGGAAATTAATTAATACAGTCCATTAATTAGTCAATATATGTACATCATGGGAATGGGATGATAATGTGGACCACTACTACTACATCCATTGAAAGCACTGGATGGGTATGCATAATATTTACAAAGCACATATTTTATAAGTAATCTCCTTATGTATGCATTCGTGGAGACTAGTCATCTTAATACTCGTATGTTGTTTCAACGTTTCTCAATTCAGTGGCTAACCAACTTCGAGGGAGTTCAGGAATTGAGGATAGATTTGTATCCTTACAGTAGGCATTTGCTGAAGTCACAATTGCATGGAAGAAAATCTTGGAATCATAAGAACAAATAACCGGTGACCCCAGATCATGCTACAGAAAAATATTGAAGAATTAGTTTAAAGTAGGGCAAAACCTTTAAATTCTTAAAGTACAGAAAAATAGGGGGTAACATCAGTTATTCAAATCCGAAAAATTCTCAAACAGTAGCAAATGTTATTTACTAATTAAATAGGGTTACTGTTTATTGACATTTGATCCCAGTACTCACATGGGGGAACGACTCACTATCTCCCTCATGTTTATGAGGGCGCACAAAAATGCTAGCCAAGCCTACATGTAGGTCTACTTGTAGGCAAAGATGCTAAACTGATTTTGCCTTTCCTACATCCTACCTATAGATTTAGTTTAGGAGGGGCCTTCCTGCCCCTATTTGTGCAATTGTAGGGCCTATATCCTTACCTACAAGTAGGCACTTGCGGCATATACTGCAGAATTAAATTATCTTTTAACTGAAATTCACAAATTACATTTTGCTGTTTTATTTTAGCAAATTTATTTTGGACATATAACATTAGTTTAGAAAAAATTTAGGCCATCCCTCATATGCAACAACTATTCAGCAAACACTCGCAATTGTTTGTTACTATGTACCATATATTTAAACAAACTGATTTTGAGTACTTCTTCAAAATTAATGTTGCTCATGCATTATGTGAAACCTCGTATTGATCGGGCCTATTGCACGTTACAGTAAGTATAAGCCATCGAGCAATCACATACAATATATGTACTGTAACATAACTATGTTACTTTGTCTTTGTCATCGAATGGATGATGAACTGAAGTTATTATTTATTGATTTTCAATAATTACATTTAAATAGCAGTCAAAAGACTTTGCTAAAGGATGATTGTTATTGGATAAAAGTAAAGTACCAATCAGTTAATAGTTTGGTCTCGTGCTGCCTACATAATTGCCTATATGACCCGCGTGTATGCACGCGTGTTTTTCCTATTTATAGGCATATCTGTATTTTCTGCAAAAACCAGGCACACTAATTTGCCTATAGTTTTTTCTGAAAGTAGCTCACACCCTATAAATAGGCCTACAAGTAGGATAGGCTAACATCTTTGCTTGTAGGCCTATTTATAGGGTGCGAGCTATTTTCAGAAAATAATATAGGCAAAATAGGGTGCACTGGTTGTCGAAGAAAATATGCCTATAAAATTAGTAGTAGAGTAACATTAATTTTGAAGAAGCACTCACAATCAGTTTGTTTAAAAATATGATACAAATGATAGTAACAAACAATTGCGTGCTTGCTGAATAATTGTTGTATACGAGGGATAGCCCAAATTTTTTCTAAACTAATGTTATATGTTTAAAATAAATGAGCTAAAATGAAAACAACAAACTGTAATTATGAATTTTAATAAAATTATAATTTAATTCTACAGTATAGGGTGACATGTAGGAAGGGGCTACCACTTTCAGTCACCCTATATAGGCAGAAATGTAGGCAGCGGCAAATGCCTACTTGTAGGCAAGGATAGGTTTCCCAGTCAGATATTTGTCCCTTGAAAAATGTATTCCATTTGGTTTCAAATACTTATCCGATCCAGTCCCTTAGTTCAGTATCACCAAGTTGAGACCATCAAACGTCAAACATTTACTTAATTATTCAGACCTTTAGCTAATTCTTCCGAACTTTAGTTTATTCTTAAGATCTTGAACTAATTCTTCAGACTCGCGTATGGCAAAAAGGCACAGCAAAGAGGAAATGCGAGAATTATCTCGCGGGATTTAATACTGTTGTTCGAACTTAATGAAGACAAGCTTTTAGTACTCACCCTCGTTTTAGTACATATGTAAATTTTGCTATGCCTCGCTCTCATTATATGAGGGCCCTTCTTTTATGATAGGAACTCGCTCTCATCCCTCAAAAATTGAGGGAGGAACTCGTACCTCGTGAGAGCGCCCATGTAACTTAGCGAATTTGAAAATCCAGCCAACATTATATGCCGACAATTTTTTTAAATACCCCGCCAAATTTTAGGGCGACAGGATCTTTATTATTTTGCCATTTTAATTCTTGAAAATGATCTCTTCACTGACCACATGTAAACTAAGGGTGGCCAAATCTCAGTTGAACTCTAGTCGATAAAAAGGAGAAACTTTGGTTAAAAAATCGGTGAATTCGAATACGAAATCCGAAATGATGAAGTTTTAAATCTATTAAACATCTTAATGAAATTACTTACGGAGATGCGGCATCCAGGGCAAAATGTATTTTATGTTTTAATTTCGCTATCGCTCCCAAAATTTGTTTTTCTAAAATTTGAAAGCCAATGGACACCAATTTGATTTGTTTGTTCAATAATATTATGTAAAGACATATTTCAATAAATAAACGGATAATACACCAGTAATAACAATAACGTTTAGCAAATAGAATTAAAATCTATTCCTATTTTCCAGTGAAAAAATTCATTACTGGGTGTTGACGGTTCGCCCTATAAAAGCATATGCAATTTACACTCGCTATAATGGATCCTCTGACGATTATGTGATCAATGAAGAGAAAAGTGTTTTGCAATAATCCCTTTAACGCATGTTTTAACCTATGAAGACAGTAGATATAACGGAACCAATTATGTAAAACAATTTTTCCAACAATGCTAAAAATATGAGGCAGCCAGTTCTTCAATAGTTTATCTCCAAATATACATACAAGGACGCTGGTAGTTACAAAATCCGCACCTTCAATGATACTGTTGTTTTCTCAGCAAAAGGTCACTGCATTTGTCAAATTAATCGATATTTTGTGAAACGAATTTCTAAAAATGTATAAGAACACTAAAAATTATTTCACTCTTAGAACTTATCTAAATCTACTATATAATTTCAGAAGTTAATTTATAATGGTTCTGAAATTTCCGGCAATTTGAATAATGTCTGAAATCCAGTGAAATAAAGGATCTAAATTTTGCTCAAACCATTTATTTAGAATCACCAGATAATTTCAAATATTTTGTGCAAATAAATTTTACAAAATACGATTTAAAAAAATCTGTTCAAGCCTTAAATTTTTTCCTCAAATTCCTCCAATTTTGAAATTATTTCGGCAATTGTACTGACTTAATTGTTAGGAACTTGTGTGCAACTCCTGAAGTACAATCGGAGCTTACTACTCTCTCAGGAATTATCATCAGTATAAAAACTCATTAACGTTTCAAAAAATTATCATTCAATGTAATAAATTACAGCTACTAAACAGAATAAACGAAGCATTTGGGTTGACACAATGAAAGTCTCCTGTTACTCCGATTCTGAAGTCAGAATTGAATCCGGCCAATCGAGTTAGAAATAAAACTGGGGTCGCCCTCATTTACCTCTGGTTCACAGAAATTTAAACATTATTGAAACATTCAGATTTTCCTAAACTCAAATAAAATTGATGAAGGCAGAAGGAATCGACCATAGGGAGTCCGATTCTGAAGTCAGAAATGAAACCGGCCAATCGAGTTAGAAATAAAATCGGGGGTGCCCTCATTTACCCCTGAGTTTCAGAAATTGAAACATTTTTGAAACATTCAGATTTTCCTAAATTCAAATAAAATTGATGAAGGCAGAAGGAATCGACCATACGGAGTCCGATTCTGAAGTCAGAATTGAATCCGGCCATTCGATTTAGAAATAAAACCGGGGGTGACCTCATTTACTCCTGGGATTCAGAAAATCAAAAATTTTTAAATATTCAGATTTACGAAAATTCAAATAAAATTCATGTGGGCAGAAGGAATCAAACATACGGAGTCCGTGTCTGCGGTCAGCATTGTATCCGGCCGATCGAGTTAGAAATAAAACCGGGGGTGCCCTCATTTACCCCTGGGTTGCAGAAATTAAAAATTTTTGAAACATTCAGATTTTCCTAAATTCAAATAAAATTGATGAAGGCAGAAGGAATCGACCATACGGAGTCCAATTCTGAAGTCAGAATTGAATCCGGCCAATCGAGTTAGAAATAAAACCTGGAGTGCCCTCATTTACCCCTGGGATTCAGAAAATCAAAATTTTTAAAATATTCAGATTTGCGAAAATTCAAATAAAATTCATGTGGGCAGAAGGAATCAAACATACAGAGTCCGTGTCTGCGGTTAGAATTGTATCCGGCCGATCGAGTTAGAAATAAAACCCGGGGTGCCCTCATTTCATTCATTCAACTCTTTACGCGTGTTGTAATGTATAGTGAAACTCATTGGTATGTATTTCAATGATGTACATGATTAATTTAGGCTAGAATTTAACTCGGGCTAACTTGATTGACGGGAATATCTCAAAGGGAAGAAATATGTTTTACGAACAGGAGTATTTAAATTCGCCGACTTTTTTATGGCAGCGATTTTTACATTTGTTGGCGTACTTCCCGGAAATTTATCATTCGACAGGGATTTTTAGATTATTTGACCTAATGTAACAGGGATTTTACGCCTTTTAGAGACATTATCTTTTACCAACAGGGATTTTGAAAATCGTGGACGTTTTCAGGGAAATACAGAAACGATCTTCCAGGGAGATTTACAAAAATCCGACCCCTGCTGGGTACTAGAACTTCAGAAGGGTTGTGTCGTGTTCCTACCCATTCCATTCCTGTGGTCAGGTCAACTGAATCCTCCTAACGATGCACTGTAACACGTAGTCTTCAAAAGGAACGATCCACAGGTTCGTATTACCACCACATGGAAAAGTAAACTGAGGCTCCGAGTTACAGGATACCAAAACGTCCAGCAGAACAAGCGAAAGGGTACTTAATGTTTGGGACATTTTTAAAGCGTCCATGCCTTGTACTCACCCATACCAGTAGAAAGGGCGGCGACATTGCCACGGGCAGTCGTCCACCACCAAGACGGCACACTCTTTCAAACTAGAAGAGAGAACTATTAAAAAAATTATTATAGCAAAATTAAATTAAAAAATCATTTTACGGTACGTTAATCTACACTTTTGCTAGGGCTGTGCAGCTATATCTATTGCATACAACTATTTACTGCCTTCCCTATTTACATTTACCTCGCTTAGCCAGCGATTGCTGGTTGTGCAGTGCTATAATTAATAAAACAGTTAAGACCAGGCTACTCATATTGAGCTGATGCTCCTTATTAATATAATACTCCTCTCTTGATAAAAAATTAATATCTAATGATAACCAATCCCATTGCTCCTTTCTTATTTTATTCGAATTGAAAAGTATTCAAATCGGCAAAATCAGTAGGAAATCACAATAATCTTTAGTGAACGTTGTCCATAAAGGTCATGCTAGCGAATTCCTTTTGAGATGTTACGGAAGAAAATTAGTCCTTAATTAGACAAACTGCAGAAGTTGAACATTTTCATGTACATAATGTTATTAGTTATACCGGCCTTAACGGGGATTACGATACCGGGAATACTTACAATTCCCTGTGCCCGTAGTTGGTGGTTAGTTATATCAGAACTTTGCAGAGCTACATTTGGAAGGAAATTTAAAGTAAAAATTGTCGACACTAAACATCAAGGTAAAATATTAGATGACAGAAATTAAACATTTACTACGATAAACGTAATTATTTGTAAAAATGTATACGGGACCGGCTCCGGGTCGCGATATACTGACCAAACATGGGGCGTGCGCAGGGCCTTAGTGAGAAGTCCCCAGTGCGCTCAACCATGATCCTTTCACGTGTTTATGGAATTTTATCATTTTAAATGGCTTAAATCGGACTATTATCGTGAAGGTTTTAATGTGCTACAGCAAACCAAGACTTCCCGCAAATTTTCCTACGGAGGAGCGCTTTTTGCTAGTCTCATTTTAAGTCTCATTTTAGTTGATTGATAAATTGGCAGTTATTTTTGTTCTAATGGAATTTTTATTTGAGTTTCAGACCTGTCATCAAGATTATTTTTGAAAAAAATAAGCAATACTAATTACTAAATTAATAAAATTGTTTATAAAACTTTCGCGTTCTGCTGTAGGAAAGGTAAATGGCTTTAAAATAAGCAACCCGTGAAACAAGGGTTTCCTGCAAAATATTCATTGCTTTTTCGTTATCAAAAGGCGATGAGATTACTAAAGTTGTACCTTGAGCGACAATTAACGTTGGGTTGAGGAAATTGTTATTTATGGTCATTGCGTTGTGTAGGAATTCGTCAAAACATTAACATTTACTAACTTAATACACACATGAATCCAAAGGTTGATCGTAAGAACTTATGACTGCTTTTACGTTGCTGTAAAGTTACATCATTTACGATTTTTTTTATAACTTACAATTTTACTATTTTTTGGGGAATATCAAAAGTCGTAACTTCAAACTTAAGAGCTACGACTCATGTTATAATCATAAGACTTCCGAGAATAACCCTATTGGTTCGTAAAGCTCGAAAATTATATATTGTTTGATTTACCCTATTAGCATTGATAAGAATAAAGCCATCTTCCATTCCATGATGTTCCAAAGAATTTATTTTTATAAAAACTAAAACTACTCCTTCCGTTCATAGCACTTTGAACTGACTGAACTACAAAATGTTATGCTCCGTTCACATTGCACTTCTGCAAGCTAAATTTTTTTCAACAAGCTAGGTTGCTGAGCAAACGGTCTGCTAGTTGATTTACTTGCACTTATGGAAGTTCTGTTCACATTGCTTTTCAGCTGCAAGCGCAAGCAATTTGTCTCTTGGAAACGTACGGTTAGCGACTTTTGCTATACGTCGTAAATTTAACATGGTGCAGTATAGAGCATCTCGGGCGGTTAAAATTTGCGGGTCCGCCCGGTCTTCGGGCGGGTACGGGTAAAATTCATTACACTTGACGGGTTACGGGCGGGTACGGTCTTTTCAATGCGGTTAAAAAAGACCGTGAAAGCCCGTAAAAGCCCGTGAAAAAATTCATGTGTGGTGCAAGCTGGATCATGGGTTGTAAAAGTACATAACTTGAATACATGGAACAATTTTCAAACGTTTACAATTTTACATTTAAAACAATACCTTGACATTCCATGTCAACGAATTAAATTACAGGAAATAGTCGGAAGATTGCAAGTTTGAAAAACACTTAAACAGATACTAGTTGAACGTAGGTGTCTATAAATTATGCGAAGTGCAATGAGTGCAAGAATATTTTAGCAGGCAATCGCGCCAAGGTGGGACATCAACTCTGGCCAAACATAAATGTAAGAATTCTGCAGTGGGAGTAACCCCAGCCCTTACCAATTTCATTCAAACAAAGGCGAAAATGAAAAATTGAATAAGAAAATTGTTCTGGGTCTATAGTTATGAATTTACAAGCTGGGCTGGTATTAACGGGCGGGCTACGGGCTTTTTTAAATTTTACGGGCGGGCCGGGCTTTATTGTTGAACTTTAATTTCGGGCCGGGCGTATCTTATTGAGTATAGTATAACTATATGCACATAATGCATTTGCAGTGTTTTCAGTACCACTCTCATTGTTTTATTTGTGACGATCTATTGTGGTAAAATGTACGCGCGAAGTCTTTTAAATAGCAGAGGGCTACTTTACAGACGTCCTTCCTTCGCCTATCGTTTTCTGTTAATATTAAGAAACCTTTATTCAGTCTTCCCGAAGTAATTGAGCCAACCTGCCTTCCCTTCCCAACTCTCTGGAAAATTAATCTTCCGCCTTCAAGGTTCTTGAAGATTATGAAACAATTTTAACGATTCCATTAGTACAATAATTATTACGGCACTACGTGAATCTAGGATGAAGTATATACTCCATGTTGGCCGGGTAGCAAAATATTATTTATTATTCAAGTCTATCTTTGATGTTGTTAATTTACAGTGAGGCTTAGAAAAATAAAATAACAGCATGAAAACCCCACATTACTCGAAGGCCTCCGGTTTTCTAAAGTTGGAAATTGAATAGAAACGAATAAAATTTACCTGCTTGGTGGTACAGCATATTCAGAGCGGTCGCCTGCCTAACCTCTGCAATGCATTAGCCGGTTCAACGAAACGTTTCGAACGTAGCACTTAAACAGTCGTTAATATGAACCATCGTCGATTAAAACAGGTACATATTAGCTCCAGAGGAAAACGTAAACTGAGAGGTCCAGTTGTAGTTGTACTGTGTTGTACTCACGTTTGACAGCAGTATCCTTCAAGATTTTGGTACTAACAAGTGTTACCAAAGGGAAAATCCCGATATACGGTAAGTGTCCCCGAAAAATAACTTTGCAGAACATTCCACTGCAAGCCTTACTTGTGCTCCACACCAGAGCTTCTGTTGGGGACAAAATTCCTGTCCCGTCACCGTCCCGTCCCGATATTTTTTCAAAACCATTGTCCCCAGTCCCGTCCCGACAATCGGGACACGGTGACAAAATCCATGTCCCCGTCCCGTCCCCAAAAACTTCAAAAATCGTTGTCCCCTGTCCCGTCCCGAAAGTCGGGACATGGGGACAAAAACCATGTCCCCAAAAGTTTAAAAAAACGTTGTCCTCGGTCCGGGGCATGTGAACAAAATTCTTGTTCCGTCCCGAACAGAGCTGCGTTCAAGTTCAAGTATAACTTGAATAATTCAAGTGCGTATCAAGTTCAAGTCAAGTCAAGTGTAGGCTATTTTGTAACTTGAAACTTGAACTTCAAGTTCAAGTGAAATTATAATTTTAACTTGAATTTTCAAGTTCAAGTTAATAATTTATTACTTGATGGAAAATCAAGTCAAGTTCAAGTACATTGAATGGAAGTACTTGAATACAACTTGAGTTATTGTCATATGAAAACCACTGTAAGCATTGCGTAATCAATGGTATCAGTGTAACCCGGTAAAAATAAAATTCGGCGTGAATCATCATAATAATGACATGTTTGAATTTGTATTGTTTGTACCCGTATTAAAGTCGCATTTTGGACGTATAGTGGTCGAGAATATTTCTTATACCATATTTCCAAATTTTGAATAATTAAAGTTTCGGACTAATTGTTTTATAAGTGTGTTCTTGATACTCGAGGCTCTGATTCCAAAAAATGAGCACAAGTGATTATTCATTTCACCTGTTCTGAAGATAATAAGACGTTTTAAAGCAACTTATTATTTTTTCCCTGTAAGAATAATTGTTGCTGTTATTTTACATGAGGACGCAGATGAATCACAATTAATCTTATGAATCAATATGATTAAGCAAAATATGAAGCACAAATATGAATGAATATAGCTGCTAGCTACTATCATCAGATAAGTGCAACACTAGTGTGTACAGGCCAAAAATATTCTAACCTCTTAATTATAGAAATTAATAAATTAGACTACACTGTTTACATTCAATTATCATTGACTTCGATTCAGGAGCAGAAATTATGAACTATTGACAATTTCTTCTTGGGTAACTCAAAATGTTTTCGAGTGTGTGCAAGGTAAGCACTTGCACTCATAATATTATCCTACACTCGTTTGTAAGAATAAGGTATGTTGCACTTATCCGATAGTGTTGAAAAAATCTGGAAAACAATTTAGTAAATCCGTGTTTTACTCCTTAATTTAGTGATCCAGTCCAGTAACCCTGGATTTTTCCCTCGTGCCGATATCCCACAACCTAGTTGATGTCGCAATTGACCCTCTCGTCCCTCCACACCAGCCCCATTTTATTCACACCCTTAACAGCAGTTCCAAAACTTTTCCGCAATTTTAAAGCAAAGAATATCGTTCACGTGGTGTTGGGTTTATCCTAATTACGACCTAACCATTATCACCTAGAATAACTGCGGACAAAGTTTCTAGTATTGTTTATTCATTTCAAAAAAATACTTGAACAATCAATTTCAAGTACACGTTCAAGTTCACGTTCAAGTCAAGTTATTTGTCCAACTTGAACGTCAAGTTATTATCAAGTTCAAGTTCTGTAAAATGAACTTGAAAATCTTGTACTTGAATACTCAAGTTGCTTGAGAAACTTGATTCATCAAGTACAAGTGCGGATACCTTGTTTAGACAATTTTTCAAGTTCAAGTCAAGTTCAAGTCAAGTTCAAGTCAAGTTCAAGTCAAGTTCAAGTCAAGTTCAAGTCAAGTTCAAGTCAAGTTCAAGTCAAGTTCAAGTCAAGTTCAAGTCAAGTTCAAGTCAAGTTCAAGTCAAGTTCAAGTCAAGTTCAAGTCAAGTTATCTAAAATAACTTAACTTGAACGCAGCTCTGGTCCCGAAAATTACTAAAAACAGTTGTAAACATTCTTTTACCAAAAATCGAAACATGAGGAAAACTTCGCTCAAAAAATATTTGTCCAAAAACATAAGAAAACACAATTTTTGTTGTCCCCGTCCTGTCCCGAATACAATGGGGACAATTTGTTTTGTCCCCGTCCTGTCCCGAATACAATGGGGACAATTTGTTTTGTCCCCGTCCTGTCCCGAATACAATGGGGACAATTTGTTTTGTCCCCGTCCCGTCCCGAATACAATGGGGACTTTTTTTATTGTCCCCGTCCCGTCCCGATTATAATGGGGACAATTTGTTTTGTCCCCGTCCCGTCCCGAATACGACATGGGGACAATCATTTTGTCCCCTGGGACGTCCCGTCCCGGTCCGTCCAGTGTCCCGACGGGACGTCCCTGTCCCGGCAGAAGCTCTGCTCCACACCTAAATTCACACTTCAATTTTAGTTTTCTCGTACACTTAAATCCTGCGAATAAATATAACACTGAACACAACCGACTCTACCATAATTTCAATCTTTTCCTTGTTCAGCCATGTCACCTCAGTGTAGGTATCCATTCTGGAAGGTCCCCCAAAATTGGCCAGAAGCAGTGTTCTAACATATTCTTAATTCATCTCAAGACGAAAGTTTTCTTCAACTTTGATCTCTGTTTTTACCCGTAAAGCTCAGAATTTTCAACGTAGAAGCTTCTCAGAAAGCTCCCTGGAAAGCCCATAACACTTCCCACAAATGAGCGTCTCATTATATTCTGATAAAAATTTGAAATTTGTGTAACTACTGGACTTTTAAAGGCATTTTTTTCAATTATAAAGTTACGACTTTTTCCCACTTCATTCACCGCTATAAGTACGACGAGCATTTGTCTAGCGGAATGATATAAATGACAACAATTTATTAGAAGTTCTAAAACAATGAGAAGTGAATATTTTGTAAGAGACTCAGTCCTCACTCTAATATAATCTCTAGTTTGTTTCCAGTGGGAAAAATATCTTGGGAATCACAAGCACACCGCCAAAGAAACTCAGCTGACATAGCGCAAAGCGACGCAATTCGGTCGCATACAATTAGCTCAAGAAATGAAGCAACAAATCTGATTGCCCATATTACTCTGACCATAGATTAAATTTTGGAAATTTGTTCCAAGGATAATCTGGACCCTCTACATTGAGGCCTTCATTGTGGCTACGAACGGAAAGGAAAATACCAGGAATGGAATTTGTGAAGTCTTGAATAAAAAGACCAATCAGATCCATCCAGGTTTGGAAAATCTACTTGATCTTCAGACGAAAAATATATCAAGCACATCAGAACTTCCACAGCAGCCACGACCGCCACAAATGTTTCTGTATTCGGCTGAACATTGGAGCACGCCTTTAAAAAACGCAGTTGTACCCATTTGAGATATTTATTTTTATATGACTGCGTAACTGAGGAGTTTCTAGCGGTATTCGTAAGCAATTTTAAGTTTAATCAATATTAGATTGAGATTGATGTAAATGTTTGTAGTTAATGAAAATGTGTGCAATTATTTATTATTATTTTTATTTGTGCGGTAATAAACGAACAGGATGACAAAAGGTGTATGGCTAATTGTAAGTTTTGGTGGAATCATAAATGGGCATTTTTCTCTCCCTCTGCCTCGTAGAACGAGAGATGCAATAAAGCCTATACTCGTACTCTCCCTCGTCATCAATCGAGCGACACGTTACGAATTGTCCTCGTCCTCACCCTCGTAGATGTTAATTTTAAAATACACCACTCTCCCTCGCCCTCGTTATTTTATGTTACACGTGACTAAACCCCCCCTACAATTTCCTACAATGCCTAAGCTTTCAAATAACGTTTTCACGGAAACTTGGTTAAAATATGACGCTTTAAAATATGTCGACCTCATTGCTAAATTTCGCTTCTGAAGCAGAGTTGCTTCAAATTTGATTGGCTTCTTGTTTGGTCCTGGCCACACTCTTGGAGCTTGGAGTGTATTACATAGCTATCTGAAGAGCCCAATCAAGTCTCTACAAGCGATTGCAAACTACTTTGTAAGTGGAGAGGGAGTAAATAATTGTTAATTTAGAAATAACGAGACACATTTTACTTTGCTTCCTGTTTCTGTAATTAATAATTAAAATTTAAGTACTGACAGGTTTTAGGCACAATGTCGATACCCGAACTAAAGTTTGTACAAGTTCGAGGGAGTTCCTTGCCCTGTGGTCGCGAAATCTCAACTTTCCGGCGATGGTGGGCCCATTATGGTTGCTGTTTATTCTTGCACTCGAGTTCACATAATATCAGCTGCTACTGCAAGACTCAATCTCTCAAATTTTAATATTACATTGCAATAGTAACCGCCAGGGATGGAAAACCGAAAAATATGGTTTTGATTAATACCTTAACGTTTCTGCCAGAATTATTTACGTTATAGTTTACGTTATCTGGAGAAACAGTTATTGATAAAAACTTACGGCATCCTTGCTTCCATGACATACAGTTAAACGGTTAAAAACGGTTATAAGAATTCTTTATCCTCAATTTTTGCAATCATTAATATTTTTTAGTATTATTATACAGCACACAATGATAGAATAGAATAGTGGCTCATTTTTTAAATCACAATTGACAACAACTGAAATTGTAGTAAAATGTGGTGCAAAGCTCACCCATGTTATTGAATTACAGCCTTCCACTACAACACCGGTAATTTATTGTCTTCTCGAAGATTGTATTGGAAAAAATCGGACACTGCGCTCGTCTTTTTTCGTTCCATTGCTTTCGCTATTTAGTTTTGTTTGTTTCATCAAATGAACACTAACAATGATGACCGTTACTTTCTGATGTGTAAATAATTACCTAATGTAAATGGCTAAGGAATGATTTTCTGTAGCTTCTATGCATTTCTATATATGTCATCAGGAGAGCACGTGTTGAAAGAATTAGTTGAAGTGAAACAAAATAGAAGCGGTTTACGTGTCTCATTTGAGATCAGGCTTATACTTTTCTGGAGCTTACAATATGGCAATGCATGGGATTTGTAAAAACGGAAAATAACATTTATATTTTTGGATATGGTTTACGTTTTTGGTTTTGCAAATTCAACCTTTGGGTTAGATTTAGTTTAACGTTATTGAATATATTCCATTTCGTTTTCGTTAATGCAAACCGTTTTCTCTTTTTTTCAGATAATAAAGTTATTCAATAACGCTATGAATAATGGTATCCATCCCTGGTAACCCCAAACTATGCCCTGACAGCCGAATCACGACAATTCTCCTAAAGATACGGAAATTTTTGTACTTCGTCGAAAATCAATTCAAAATTTGACGACCATGGCACAATACCAGAAAGATTTGGTAAATACTTTACATGCTAATCTCGCTGTAACGGGCAGCTAAATAGCGGTTATTTATATACTAGCGAATCTTCAGTCCTCATGAAAAAGGCAAGATCAGAATGTCTCCCAGTTGATGTTTTTGCCCTTTTGATGTAAATTTTCTTCACGTTGCTCTCCGTTCTTACTATACATACCCACAATTCTAAACCTAAGGAACGTTTGGATAACTTAGAAAGTGTATAAAATTTCCTACAACTTAGTGTTCAAAAATAATTTGGAAAAAGTTTTTTGTTGAAATAAACAACTACTATAATCAAAGAGTGCCCCTCATTGATACAGGTTTTACCCGGGAATTTGGGTACAGGTACAGGTGGATATTGGGTACACATGTTTTGTGCCCATCGGGTCTGGGTACAGGTTCAAATAGTTACCTGAAAATTGTGGTTCAGTTAAAATGAATGTACAGGTACAAAAACAAATATGTATGCAGTTTTTCGTTCCATGATAGTATTTTTTAAGGTTGTCATAATTTTTAAAAGTATAAAAACAATGAAAACTTGTTTTTTTCTATTTATTGATGGTCTTCCCTGGAAATATTGTGGAAGTTCAAAAATTCTAATTCATTGGGAAAACGTTATTGTCTTCCTTAAATTTTGATTTTCGGCGAAATGGAAAATTTTCAGTAGCCGAACTACCATATTTTGTGATAAAAGACAACTTTGGCAATTCTTTACAATAATTTTTAATTTTAATCGGTTCAGTGGCTTCGAAAATGACTATTACTGACCAAAGCTATTTTCTCTGCCTCAGATTAGCACATATTAGTCACAAGTAGTTTCTTAACCACGGAAGAGTAATATTAAATATCAAAAAAGCACTAATCAAATAATATAAAACTCAGGTTATGTCCTTGGTTACAAATTACCAAGTCTGACCAACATCCTAAAATGAAAATTGATTCTGGAGTTTAACATGCGAAATTTAAAAATAAACCGGAGGACCTTTTACCTTTTTAAAATTAAAACTTTGAATTTTTCGCCGGGCAATATACGATGTACCTAAGCTCGCATAAAATGGCATCCTATCAAATGGAGAATGGGGGTACGGTTACTTTTTAGGGGCGAAGCGAAGCGAGAGTCCCTATTGCGAAGTCCGGCTGTCTGCCTGTCTGTAGAGGTTGTCTTGTCCGCACGATATCTGCAAATGCATTGCTACTACATACTACAAAAATTTTTACCAGGACAGATTAGGCAAAACGGAAGAACCCTATTGTTTATCAAGGACATTGTGTCATTCGTTTGACCTCAGAAAATTAAATGAGGTCACGTATAAACTCATAGTAATACATATGTGTTCACATTGGGGAGTACAGCTTGCGCCATCTATTCTAGGATTTGTTGTTTACATTAAATTGTGTGTTCTAACCACCGGTAGAGGTCGGGAGTACTTGTACATGGTGTTTTAAAACGTGTTATGAAACGTTTTGCACAATTTACTATATGCGTACTGAATATAATACTACATAAAAGGAAGCACATGTATAAACCATTTTTTTCTTTTGCGTCAGTTATCATCTTTGCCCAGTACATATAAATTTGACGTGTACAGAGGGAAATTAAATACAAGATTCCTTGTACACACCACATTACTGGTAATAACCCTTGTTGCAACATTCCTCCAGCTCTTCGCCCCCTGGTGACTTAGCACGTAGTGCTGATCATAGATGATTTTTTATTTTACTGTGAATGAAGTTGGCGTTATGGAGTTTGTCTACTGAAAAATGTTTGTAAGATTTTCGCATAAAGGTTCCGGTAAGATAAGGTCATGAGAGTTTACAGTACTCTGCCTCTCCCTCTTTCGTTCACATCCTCTCCATAGGTCCTCTCTCTCTCTCATGTTTATGAGGGCGCCCATAGATACTAGCCTATCCTACATGTAGGCCTATTTGTAGGCCTATTTATAGGGTGCGAGCTATTTTCAGAGAAAATATAGGCAAAATAGGGTGCGCTGGTTGTCGCAGAAAATATTCCTATAAAATAGGAAATGCACGCCTGCATACAGGCGATCATATAGGCATATATGTAGGCGTAGGCAGCACGAGAACACGCTTGTATGAAGGCAAATATATAGGATGTATATACATACATAACTATTGTCACCAGTGCTCGGACTGGGTACAGAAACCGTGTACCCGTACCCATACCCGTACCCGAATATCGGGTACTACAAAATGCTGCACCTATACCCGTACCCATACCCGAGTACCCGGGTAAATTATTTCAGTACCCGTACCCGTACCTGAAAATACAATGTAGTACCTGTACCCACAATTTACCCGTACCCGTAATGTACCCAAAACCTGTACCCGTACCCGAGTATCTATTGTGTGTACCCGGGTATTACTCGGGTACTGGAAGTTTGGCCGATTTAAAATCCCCGACGACATTAGCCTGCCCAGCTGAAAAATTTCAAGTTGTCAATTTTTTGACCTCCATTAAAAGTGTCCGGGATTTTGGGAATTTTCCCTAGGCGTTAAAGACATCCTATTTGAATTTTTTGAAAAAATTATTTAAGGCATTGTGTGATTTTTTTAATAAACACTGACGAAATTCAAATCCTACTACCCCAAAATAATAACTTGCTGAATGAAATGAAATATGTTCTCGCTAATTGGAATTGGGACGGATTCTTAATACTAAACTCTCCATAACTTGCTTTTCAACTTGGAGAACAAGAAACAATTTTTTTCCCGGCTAATCGAACTCTGTGTATAGAAAATGTTAAACGGAAAAATTGAGTTGATCATAATTTTTCCAAGTCAAATATTGCGGTTTCAGGAAATAAATGTGGGAGGCAATATAGAATATTCATTTTATATTACAGCTTTATAAAACAAACATCCGTAAACTGTCTCTCACATTTATGAAGCCCGAGACGGAGATTTTCGAAAAATGCAGGCAAAATAGAACTAAAATGCAACCCCATGGAAGTTTTGAACGCCAAGTTCAGATGTCTGTCAAGTTCTTTTAACATCAAAATTATCAAGATTAATCAAAGGGACTGAAATATAAATATTGCGTGCAAGGAATGATATTTTTCATTCTAAAATGTTATAAATATTCACCTCAATGAATACTCAAAGTGTCATAAATACCCAGAATTGAAAATGCTCAAATTGCCTGCATAAAATGCCTTGGCGTTTTCAAATGGACAACCCTGGGTACTTGTAACGTTAAGAAATGGATCTGCTAATAAATGTATATTTATTCCGATCTTATCTCGTAATACGCCTTCAAATAATTGTAATGTTACGCTCCCAATGAAGATAATTAAATTGAATCCCAAGAACTTCCCTTTTGAAATTCTTCGTTGATGAGCTTCACTATTTAAGTCGATAAACAGATGATTTCACTGACTCTACGCTCTATTTCTTTATTAGATTCCTTGGATGAATTATTAGAAGCGTTAGATTGCAACTACCACGAAATCATAAATGAGACGAAGCCACTTGGCTCTGTCACTAACACAAGTATCTGTATACTACGAAATAAGCAACTCCAAGGTTGGTAGGTCTTATTGTTAGCCATAGTAAACCATTCCATCAGGAACCCTTGAAGTACCCAAAAATACTCGGGTACAGGTATTTTACATAGTGATACCCGTACCCATTGGGTACTACCCGATTGTCACTGAGTGAGTACCCATACCCGTACCCGCACCTGTACCCACTTTATTGTCTAAAATCCAGAGTACCCGGGTAGTACCCGCGTACTTGCGAGTACGCAACTTCTGTACCCGGGTAGTACCCATACCTGTACCCGTACCCATTTACCCGAGTATTACCCGTACCCAGTCCGAGCACTGATTGTCACGTTATGGAAGTTTTATCTCAATGCAAACCAAAACGATTTTTAAACATTGGAATATCAGTGTACTGCAGGGACATCTGAGATTTTTCATTCAAAATAATATTCATACATAACTATTTACATATACATATATTGCATGTGATTGCTCGATGGCTTGTACTTAGGCCACCAGGCTTACCTGTAACATACAATACGACCGATCAATACACAGTTTTCACATATTGCATGAGTAACATTAATTTTGAAGAAGCACTCACAATCAGTTTGTTTAAAAATATGATACAAATGATAGTAACAAACAATTGCGAGCGTTTGCTGAATAATTGTTGTATACGAGGGATAGACCACATTTTTTCTAACTAATGCTATATGTCTAAAATAATTTAGTTAAAATGAAAACAACAAAATGTAATTACGAATTTTAATAAAAATATAATTTAATTCTACAGTATAGGGTCCCATGTAGGAAGGGGCTACCACTTTCGGTTACCCTATATAGGCAGAAATGTAGGCAGCGGCAAATGCCTACTGGTAGGCAAGGATATAGGCCCTAGCAATTGCACAAATAGGCGAGACGGAAGGCCCCTCCTAAACTAAATGTATAGGTAGGATGTAGGATACGCAAAATCAGTTTAGCATCTTTGAGGGCGCCTAAAAACAACGTGTACTCACCATCACTCCCGCAGTTTGTGAGAGCGAGGCATCTCTCAGTCCCTCGTGAGGCGTGAGGGCGCCCATGTAACTTAGCGAATTTGAAAATCCAGCCAATATTATATGCCGACAATTTTTTTAAATACCCCGCCAAAATTTTAGGGCGACATGTTCTTTATTATTTTGCAATTTTAATTCTTGAAAATGATCTCTTCACTGACCACATGTAAACTAAGGGTGGCCAAATCTCAGTTGAACTCTAGTCGATAAAAAGGAGAAACTTTGGTTAAAAAATCGGTGAATTCGAATACGAAATCCGAAATGATGAAGTTTTAAATCTATTAAACATCTTAATGAAATTACTTACGGAGATGCGGCATCCAGGGCAAAATGTATTTTATGTTTTAATTTCGCTATCGCTCCCAAAATTTGTTTTTCTAAAATTTGAAAGCCAATGGACACCAATTTGATTTGTTTGTTCAATAATATTATGTAAAGACATATTTCAATAAATAAACGGATAATGCACCAGTAATAACAATAACGTTTAGCAAATAGAATTAAAATCTATTCCTATTTTCCAGTGAAAAAAATCATTACTGGGTGTTGAACTCGAATGCCCTTCCGCCCCTATCAAATTTCGACTAGTATTTCGAGATTTCGTCCGAAATAATTTGAAGTTTTAAAGCTATTAAAAATCTCAATGAAATTACTTACGGAGATGCGGCATCCAGGGCAAAGTGTATTATGGTTGTTCGAATTTTACTATCGCTCCCAAAATATGTTTTTCTAAAATTTGAAAGCCAATGGACATAAATTTAATTTTTGTGTTCAATAATATTATGTAACGACATATTTCAGTAAATAAACGGATATGAGGAATTTAAAGAAGAAATTATCATTGTATGCACCAAATACACTATTATTACTACAAAATAAACAACCGGAGTAGTCGAGCGGTCACTAAAAATCTCATTTTAACGCTGTTAGAATTCTTCAACGCACACTTTTCCTACATTTCGTTTCAGCGTTTCTAAATTCAGTCACTAGCCAATTTCGAGGAATTTCTGCAATTGAGGATAGAATTGCATCCTTGCAGTAGGCATTTGCTGAAGACACAATTGCATGGAAGAAAATTTTGGAATCATGCGAACAATTAACCGGTGATCCCCAGTCAGGGGTAGATTTACGGGGTGGCCCACCCTGGCCCGGCCTGGGTAAAAAACTTAGGGTCAAGGTAAAATAAATGTTGACTAAGGCCCTCAGCACTGCTGCCCTATTCTATTCCGACTTGAATAGGAAAATAGGAATTTGAATAGAATTGCCGATATTTATACAGAAATAAATCGAATAGAATTGAATAGCTCGATTTTTGAAACTCCCAGACTAGAATAGAATAGAACACCTGATGCCAAAATTAGAATTGAATAGTAAAAACAGCGAAATTCTTATTCAAATCTGAACCTCTGAGAATGTCATAAACAAAAAAAATTAACTGAAGCCCTTTGATTACATGTGTAAAAATCATTGATACGCGATAATTTGAGGCTTCGAGTATGGTGGCATCAGTTACCGCCGTCAAAGTAGGACGAATTTTGAGTTTTTTTAAATTTCATAATTTCTTTCAAAAAATTATAATATAAATTTCATTGAAATCGGTGCAGCGGTTTTTGAGATATCGTGCGGAAGGACACACACACGGACGCACAGACAAGGTTTTTTTTACTAAGGGGCTGGCGCCACCCTAAAAACTAGAAATATTTGAGGGTAGGCATTACTTTATTAATTCAGGCCTGTTAACTGCCAATTATTGAGTACAAAATAATTATTTATACGCCCGTTTAATTCTCTTCTGTCTGGAAGTGACTCGTAAATTTGGTAAATATCAGTCATTTTATTATCATTGTCAATAGCAAGTTACAATTCAAGGACCTGGAAATTGGAATTGTGAAAGAAAATGTAGTTATATTTATACAGCGCGCTTTATCCACTAGTTTTCAGCGCGCGGTTTTTAATTGTTGATAAATAGAATTTGAATAGGAATAGAATAGGAATTATCTAAATTTGTTGGAATAGGAATAGACTTGAATAGCCTCGCCAAACCTTTAGCAGAATATAATAGGACTTGAATATACAAGACTTAGTTGTAAACAGAATAGAATAGAATAGAATTAAAACTTGGCGGGCAGCAGTGGCCCTCAGATTGCAGATATCATGTGCAAAGGCCCACAAATATATATTGAGGGTTAGGGCCAGGGTAAAACTTATTTTATTAATCCACCCCTGCCCCCAGTCATGATGTAAGTTCAAAATTTTATGGAATTAGTGTAACGCAGGGGCAAAACCACCTTGTAAACTATTTAACACAGGAACGATACATAATTTGCCAAAAATGGCAATACTCAATATACGATTCCCATATTTTGTAGCCAATTTTGTTAAACACGTTACAAAGTTCATTTCATTAGGCTATGTCAACATTTGGGTTCAACGGGATGAAAATATGAGGTTAATTGTAAGACGAAATTTTGGAAGAATTTCAAATTTTGGAAAATTTTTCCAGAATAAAATCATTTAAAATGATTAATTTAATGCTGACTTGCAGGATGTTTGTGACTATTCAAAGAGCTGTATGACAGTTCCGTAAGTTGAAGACTGTTCACATGGTCGATAAAATTAAGGAACACAGTAAAAGAAATTCCTCTTCAGGGAACAAAATTTAGGCAAATGTATGACAATATTCTCACATCCAAATTTACTCGGCTTGCAAGATTTTTACTACGACTGTTGACACAGGATGCAAATCAATTGCTGCTAATCAACTGCAAACCCAGAGTTTTGATGTTAGTTTTTAGTAATGTATTTTTTATTTTGCAGCGGAAAAATAAAAGAGTGGTAGGTGGAGGAGTCGAATGTGGTGGTGGAGTCTGATTTCCTAAAAACATCAAATATTGAGTCGATTTACAAATTCTGGTTGTTATAATTGTTACGAATCTTTGTTATTTGAATGATTAATTATTAGTTTGCAGTTATTGTAAGAAAAATTAAACTAGTAATGTTTTTTGCGCTGAAGATTTACAACGTGCGGTCAAAATAGGTGGAGCATTTTAGAAGTAGTTTAAGCAAAACAGACTTTTAAGATATACGATAAAGATAATACATATATTAAGACAAATAATTTTTCTACCCCTACCTATCACACCTATGTAATAAATTAACAGCGCTTTTGTTGTAATTCAATATTCGTTTTTGTTGTGTAATACTTGGAGACTAGTAATAAGTTAGGACACCAGTAATAAGAATAACGTTTAATAAATAGAATTAAAATCTATTCCTATTTTCTAGTAAAAAGATTCATTACTGGGTGTTGACGGTTCGCCCTATAAAAGCATATGCAATTTACACTCGCTATAACGGATCCTCTGACGATTATGTGATAAATGAAGAGAAAAGTGTTTTGCAATAATCTCTTTAACGCATGTTTTAACCTATAAAGACAGTGGATATAATGGGACCAACTATATAAAACAATTTTTCCAACAATGCTAAAAATATGGGGCAACCAGTTCTCGGTAAAAATAATTTATCTCCAAATATGCAAGGACGCTGGTAGTGACAAAATGCGCACCTTCAATGATACTGCTGTTTTCTCTGCGAAAGGTCACTGCCTTTGTCAAATTAATCAATATTTTGTTAAACGAATTTCTAAAAATGTACAAGAACACTAACAATTTCCCTCTTAGAACTTATCTAAATCCATTATATAATTTCAGAAGTTAATTTATAATAGTTCTGAAATTTCTGACAATTTGAATAATGTCTGAAATATTGTCAAATGAAATAAAGAGTCTAAATAACAATTTATTTAGTATCACCAGATAATTTCAAATATTTTGTGCAAATTAATTTTACAAAATAAGATTTAAAAAAATCTGTTCAAGCCTAAATATTTTCCTCAAATTTGTTCAAAGGTGAAGAATAATACATAAACATTTGGAGGCAGAATTCCTCCGATTTGGAAATTACTTCGGCAATTGTACCGACTTAATTGTAAGGAACTTACTGTGTAACTCCTGAAGTACAATCGGAGCTTAATACTCTCTCAGGAATTATTTGAGTATAAAAACTCATTTACGCTTCAAAAAATTCTCATTCAATGTATTAAATTACTACTAATAACAGAATAAACGAAGAATTTGGATTGACACAATAAAAGTATCCTGTTACTCCAATAATTCCTCAACGCACACTTTTCCCACCTTTCGTTTCAGCGTTTCTTAATTCATTCGCTAACCAACTACGACGGAGTTCTGCAATTGAGGATAGAATTCCATCCTTACAGTAGGCATTTGATGAAGACACAATTTTATGGAAGAAAATTTTGGAATCATGCGAACAAATAACCGGTGACCCCCAGTCATGCTGCAAATTCAAAATTTCGTAGCATTAGTTTAAAGTACGAACAAAATCTTAAATACTGCTTCAGTACCAAAATTGAAAAAGTGCTGAGAAGGAAGTTATGACCTTACCAGTTTATCAAGGACGATCTCTCCTTCATAAACAGATTTTATAACGCTGCTCTTGTGTCAAATTTTATGGGATTTTATTTAATCTTGCCAAGTCAAAAATTGCACCCATAAGAACCAAAAAGTGGGAGGAAAAGTTTATGGAAGAATTGTTTTGAAGAGTTGGCATGTGATTATTGTTATTTATTATTAGTAAAATTATTTCGAGTATTCAATAGCTTCAGAACGAAAGCATGACATTTTGACACCAATTGAAGAGCCAATATCGGAGCACATTTGTTAGTTAGGTAAATGTGAATCCAAGTTTAAATAAGGAAAAATCATTTGCTTGAAAACCTGGTAGCCAAGTTTTCCCAAAGTTTTTTTAGATTTCGCTATTGAAGCGGAATTTTTGTGCGTCATCACTGTATTTAAGTGTGCACAATTCCCACTTAGAGAAATGTCAAATAGCTCTCTGGAAAAATTATACAAGTTTCTACAAACAGCGCTAATAAATGTTGTGCAAATCTGAGGAGCATGAAATTCTAAAAAAATCTATCATACATCTATACTTCAATATTCGGTGTAGAAAATGAAATTTTGCTCACCAGACAAGCTCCTGCATCCACGCAAGTAACTGGTTCATGAACATTTTTGCACGTGTTAGGGTCTTTGAATGTCACTTTCTGTTCTCGTAGTGTTGTCTCCGAATAATTTTGTTGCCAGGCAATTATGCTGCATTCCTCTTTTGGGTTATCACCTGCTGGAGCCAAGGTAATGGCACTCACGTACTCATTGAAGACAAAGGGATCATCAAGGTGAATCAAACCGTAGTCAAATGCATTCGCTGGCCTACAAAATTTTAGAATTTCAAAAAGCCTTTGTGAGTTCGAGAACTATTTACCTTTATTTTGTGAATTGCTATATATAGGGAGATTGCTAGGAGTGAAAAAGCCGGACTGTGAATTAATTTAGGCTTAATAGCAACGAAAATATCTTACTTTCCGATGTTTGGATGTTTCGAAATTGAACATGGAGACCGGGTTTGTTGCGTACCTTCGTACTTGCCAAATAAATGTTGACCTGTTGAAATTTTTCTGACGTTGTCAACTTGATGGGCTGATGTTACAACAGTGTATGCGTTGATTAGTACTCCAATGGCAACTTGTTTAGAGCCTTCCATATGAATCTGAACAAATCTAAACAGCTGAAAAAGTAAACTAACTTAATTAAAGTATTTACGAAATCAACTTAACCACCTTGCGCTTCAAATGTAATACAAAACTTTTTGTTGCCAATAGCTAATACAAGCAGATATGGACTAGTGTTTCTGGTCGAGTTCAGGAAACTCGAGGTTTCGAGTTCGAGTCGAGTTCGAGCCTAACATTTTTGGTACCATTTGCTTTCGAGTCGGTTTCGGGTGTCAAGTTTTCGACCCGAAAAAATCGGGTCGAGTTTGCAAAATCTACCGGTCCCTACCAAAACTCGAAAGTAAAATCATATTTTGAAATTATTGATTCATGTTAGCTTAACAATAAAAATTGGCGTTCCTGCCACCTCTGATTAACTGATTAAAAAAATAAGCAGTTTTTGTGGAAAACATAAAAAAACAAAACAGTCTCTGTACGCAGCAAGTATTTGTACATGACCGTATAACACTCCTCATATACAGTAAAACCTGTATATAATGGCCGTTCATATAATGGATTCCTGTTAATAGTGGACACATTTTAATTCCCGGTCCCACCTCCTATCCTTTAACATAGGAAACTCCCTCCATATAATGGTTTTCTATATGGTGGAAACCTGCTCATAGTGGACTAATGATCATACCCCTCAGGTAAAAATAGAGCTTGAAGGACCTGTATATAGTGGTCAACCAGTCAGAACGAAGGGATACAACTCGCGCGAACCCGAACCAATACCAGGGCTGCTTGAGTTTAACTCAATTAAAGGCATTTCCACTAGATAGTGGTCCCTGTCTATAGTGGACAAATTTTGGCGTCCCTAGGAAAACCATTATATACAGGTTTTACTGTATATAGTGGTCAGGGGTCACTGCATAAATACATACACATACAGGCATACTAGCACGAATCTGACAAAGTTTTAACTATAAACGTTATTGAAAATCAGTTATTTTACCCTTTTTTTTAAATATTCGCTAATTTTTAGGCCATTTTTAGCTTTTCAGCAAGATAACTCTCATTACTAAATTATTTGACTTGCAACGCAACTAATAATTATAATATGATGCATGAAAGCCACTAGTAATTAATTTAAAATAAGCACAATAGCAAAGCACTAATAAGAAACAAGGTACTTAAACACAATGGACCTAATATATAAATAAGCATAGGATGTAGTACATAGATATACATACAACACGAAACCGCTGCAAATACTTAAAAACGTAGTCCAAATGCCTTTAATTGAGTTAAACTCAAGCAGCCCTGGTATTGGTTCGGGTTCGCGCGAGTTGTATCCCTTCGTTCTGACTGGTTTACCACTATATACAGGTCCTTCAAGCTCCATTTTTAACTGAAGGGGTACGATCATTAGTCCACTATGAGCAGGTTTCCACTATATAGAAAACCATTATATGGAGGGAGTTTCCTATGTTAAAGGATAGGAGGTGGGACCGGGTATTAAAATGTGTCCACTATTAACAGGAATCCATTATATGAACGGCCATTATATACAGGTTTTACTGTATACAGATACTTGCGTTAGTGACAGAACCAACTGGCTTCGTCTCATTTATGATTACGTGGTAGTAGAAATCTAATGCTTCTATAATAATTCCCAGGAATCTAATAAAGAAATAGAGTCAGTCAAATCGCCTGTTTATCGACTTAAGCAGTGAACCTCATCAAAGAAGAATTTCAAGGGGCAGGTTATTGAGATTCAATTTAATAAGCTTCATTGGGAGCGTAACATTACAATTATTTAAATACGTATTACGAGATATGTTCGGAATATACACTTATTAGCAGATCCTTGTTTTATAAAGCTGTAATATAAAATGAATATTCAATCCTGCCTCCCACATTTATTGTGTTCATATATATTGTTTTGTAATTATGTGAGATCGTTGATGGAAAACTGGCATGATCAGGAAATTCTACTTTCCTCCTATACTTTACTAACCTTACGTCCTATTTGTAAGGTAATGCCAACAGTTCTTAACATCGGACTTGTGTTAAAAGATTTTTGAGAAAACGATTAGACGGGAACAAAATTGTTTTAAGTTGAAAAGTAAGTTATGGTGAGTTTAGTATTAAAGAATTCGTCCCAATTGTTTGTTTACACCATACAAGAATTGTTCAATAACCACTTCGCGAGAACACATTTCGTTTCATTTTGCAAATGTCGTCTGGGATTTTAAATCGGCCAAACTTCCAGTACCCGAGTAATACCCGGGTACAAACAATAGGTACTCGGGTATAGGTACATATTTTGGGTACATTACGGGTACGGGTAAATTGTGGGTACATGTACTACATTGCAGTTTCAGGTACGGGTACTGAGATAATTTACCCGAGTACTCGGATATGGGTACGGGCAGTGCTGCCCGCCAGGCTACCTAGTCAAGTCTAGTCTAGTCTTTAAAGTTTAGAGCCGCAACTAGTCAAGTCTAGTCAAGTCAGCTGTACGTTTAATTAGCCATAGTCAAGTCTAGTCCTAGTCTTGATTCTGCAGCTGGTTCCCTAGTCAAGTCTAGTCAATTCCCCTAGTCACAGTGTATTTTTCTAAAAATTCCTTCATTTTGATTAGGAAAATATTAAAAATATTATTTTTTAAAACTTGAGCTTCGTTGAGTTCAAAATTTTCAGATTTTAGCAAAAACCTGTATCAAATAACCAGTTCGTGTTTATTTACAACAAACGACGTAAAGATGTGAAACAACACGTGTAGTTTACATCAATACAAAAATAATGCTCGGTAAGATGTTTTCACAATCAACAATTGTCAGTATATAAATTAGTTTTTGCAACTTTAACCGCTAGTTCGAATCAAATTTTTTCAAGAAAATAAGGCTTTATAACAATTTATGGGTAAACGTTTTTATTTAATATATTGTCGCGTTGGAAACGAAATGAGAACTTTCTAGTTTAAAAAAAATTAAACATTGTTTCTACATTTTATTATTTTAGATATTTTCAATAATCTTATAATCAATGCATTAAATAATGGTAAGGATGCTTCTGTATGAATAGAGGATGAGGACTTAAATAAAAAGGATCATTCTAGTTTTGGCAATTAACCTAACTGGACGCGTCTACTATCCTCTCTTCACGTTTATCAAGTGACCCACCCTACTTTATTGTGTGCTTATAATATTAGTACTTTTACGAGCTACGCTGCCCAACAAAAATCTAACAATATAGGGATCTATCAGTGGGATATTTTCTGGTATATTGTACGAAATTTCCACTGGGACGCACCAGGGTAAATACGCGGTGCAAGTGGTAGTGGAATTTGTAGTAGGCTGTACCCAGGGGTAGAATTTTTGTAAATTTCCCTGGAAGAACATTTCTGAAAAAGGTCAGCGATTTTCAAAATACCTGTTGACAACTAAAATGTCCCTAGAAGACGTTATATTTCTGTTCAAACAATCTAAAAATTCCTGTTGTCTTACCTAATTTTCATGAAACACGCCAAAAAGTTGAAAATCCCTGTCAAGTGATTTTCATTTCAAAGACCAACAAATTAGAATATCCTTGTCCTCAAAAAGGAATCCCTTCCCTTGGTGATTTTCCCTGCCAGAATAATTTTTGCCCTGGGAAGAATGATCTCTTCTAATATAATGATAATAAATAACAACGCTAAAGGGCACGTTAGAAAGATTGGTTCTTTGGTTTGGGGAGGGGTTTTGGTTTACAGAAAGAAGTACCAGGTATGTAATTTTCATTTTAGTTGTAAGAAGAAAGTAATATGAAAAATGTATTCTAGCTATCGTTATGATCAATTGCACTGTTAAGGAATAAATTGTAACATGTTCTTAAACACTTTACTTATACTAGGTATACCTAGTAGAAAATTTTATGTTTTGTTCTTTTGAAGCGAAGCCATGTACTTAAGCATACCAAACGGTACTGATGATGATCATTTCGTGTACACTGGAATTTCACACTGACTTTCTAGCTTTGATTTTCAGCTACATAAGGGAGTCTCAAGTAATTGTGACTTGACTAGCATTTCCATGAAGTCATACAAGTCAAGTCTAGTCAAGTCCTGTGTTTTGGCGAGTCGCCCTAGTCTATTCTAGTCAAGTCAAGTCTATTCTTTTACGTCCTTTTTGCCTCCTAGTCTAGTCAAGTCTAGTCTTTCCTAGTCAAGTCTGACTAGACTAGGGCAGCAGTGGGTACGGGTATAAGTACAGCATTTTGTCATACCTGATATTCGGGTACGGGAATGTGTACGGGTACACGGTTTCTGAACCCAGTCCGAGCACTGTTACCTTAATGGTTTCTGTATTATTATTCTTAGCTTATTCGTAAATATCTATTTTGGAGGGTCAGGAAAATGCAAAGATAATTTTTCGGCTTTACAAACGTATTCAAAATTTCAACTTAATTTAAGTAAAAATTTAAGTATTTACGAAGTCAAATTAACCACCTTGCACTTCATATGTAATGCAAAACACTTTTTGTTGTCAATTGTTAATACAAGCAGATATAAAAAACACAATTTAAAGACGTCCTTTTTCCAAATATTACAAATTTACTTGCCTGAAATTATAATTTTTAGATGAATATTTTGATTAAAATATAAAATAATGTAATGACTTTTACTGAAAGCAGTCAAATGGTCAGTCAAATATAATCCAGAGATATTTCGTAGGCCACTACCTTCAGACATTTGGCATCACTGGTAAAAACGGAATCTGGGGAAATTCAGCTTCAGGAGCAAAAAAAGGAAAGTTGCAAAAACAGGATTCTGCTTCCTCCGCACTCCGCTAATTCTAGCTTCATCCAATGGCAGGAATCTGCATTCACGGCGCGGTACCGAACGCGAAACACAATGGCTCCTCGAGAGCGATGCCACTTCGCCTCGGGATTTAGAGTGGTTTTGCGGGGAAAAGCTGCTACCAGCGGCGGGCTTCCCATGTAACCTACGGCGGGAACTTTCCCTTCGGCGGGGCTGCACGTAGCACTTTCTTCGGAAAATCCCGGTTGAGCTTTGTAAGGAACTATTTAGCGGCTCAATGAATAGTTCCCAACTCGAATTATAAAATAATGACTCCCAAAGAATAGCAAAAGATATGCGTGTTTATTGTTTCAAGATCAGTTTAGGAGTGATGGACAGAACAAAACTAGCTTTTGATCAGGATTATAAGCATTATAGATTGATTGGTTCATTTTTACAAATATAAATATTCGGAAATAACAGATATTGTTATTAAATATTGAGGCACTGGTTTGGTTACCAATGCAATAGTAACGGATAGAAATATTCGTTACACAACTCTCCCTCAAAAATAGAACGGGATGTTTGTTGTGAAGAGTTAGTTGGTGGTGATCGGAGAGTTGACTATTAGACGAGATGTGTTGCCATAGAGATGGTCGCAGCTACCTCAGCATTCTCGTCAACGCAGCGATGATATATTTTCACAAAGATGATTCTTTGGATTTTCGTCTGCATAATAGCGCTGCTAACCGCAAAGACCTGCTGCTTCCTCCGCACTCCGCTAATTCTAGCTTCATCCAATGGCAGGAATCTGCATTCACGGCGCGGTACCGAACGCGAAACACAATGGCTCCTCGAGAGCGATGCCACTTCGCCTCGGGATTTAGAGTGGTTTTGCGGGGAAAAGCTGCTACCAGCGGCGGGCTTCCCATGTAACCCACGGCGGGAACTTTCTCTTCGGCGGGGCTGCACGTAGTACTTTCTTCGGTATATCCCGGTTGAGCTTTGTAAGGAACTATTTAGCGGCTCAATGGATAGTTCCCAACTCAAATTATAAAATAATGACTCCCAAAGAATAGCAAAAGATATGCGTGTTTATTGTTTCAAGATCAGTTTAGGAGTGATGGACAGAACAAAACTAGCTTTTGATCAGGATTATAAGCATTATAGATTGATTGGTTCATTTTTACAAATATAAATATTCGGAAATAACAGATATTGTTATTAAATATTGAGGCACTGGTTTGGTTACCAATGCAATAGTAACGGATAGAAATATTCGTTACACAACTCTCCCTCAAAAATAGAACGGGATGTTTGTTGTGAAGAGTTAGTTGGTGGTGATCGGAGAGTTGACTATTAGACGAGATGTGTTGCCATAGAGATGGTCGCAGCTACCTCAGCATTCTCGTCAACGCAGCGATGATATATTTTCACAAAGATGATTCTTTGGATTTTCGTCTGCATAATAGCGCTGCTAACCGCAAAGACCTGCTGCTTCCTCCGCACTCCGCTAATTCTAGCTTCATCCAATGGCAGGAATCTGCATTCACGGCGCGGTACCGAACGCGAAACACAATGGCTCCTCGAGAGCGATGCCACTTCGCCTCGGGATTTAGAGTGGTTTTGCGGGGAAAAGCTGCTACCAGCGGCGGGCTTCCCATGTAACCCACGGCGGGAACTTTCTCTTCGGCGGGGCTGCACGTAGTACTTTCTTCGGTATATCCCGGTTGAGCTTTGTAAGGAACTATTTAGCGGCTCAATGGATAGTTCCCAACTCAAATTATAAAATAATGACTCCCAAAGAATAGCAAAAGATATGCGTGTTTATTGTTTCAAGATCAGTTTAGGAGTGATGGACAGAACAAAACTAGCTTTTGATCAGGATTATAAGCATTATAGATTGATTGGTTCATTTTTACAAATATAAATATTCGGAAATAACAGATATTGTTATTAAATATTGAGGCACTGGTTTGGTTACCAATGCAATAGTAACGGATAGAAATATTCGTTACAACACTTACAACTTTGAAACATACAATTTCCAACATTTCTCCCACCTGAGTTACTAAATAACATACAGTAACTCAAACAAATAAATGTACGTTAACTAAATGTCACAGGCATTAAATAAAGACACATGAGTAGATATATACTTTATAGGTGCCTTTACTACTCTTCCGCTTCTGGCACGGTAAGATTTCACTTGATCCAATTCTGACTCTTTGATCTGCTCACAGTCAGCTGTGGGTTTGATCACTGGTTCCGGAACTTCAACCAATTCTCCGACTGCAGGGTCAGCCCTCGTAACTTCCAGCGGGTAAATACGCTGAACCGGGCGTAGCAACTCCCCAACAGCTGTCTTGACTCTTACCACTCTCACTTCACCATCTCTTCCTGGCAATAGGTCCACCACTTTCGCTAAAGGCCAGTCCAGCCTCTTTGTATGGTCACTGCCCACGAGCAACACGTCGCCAACACCAATTTTCTGGTATTCTTTCTTTGAGTGAGCACGTTCTATCAGCAACCCCAAGTACTCCACGCGAAATCTTTTCCGGAAATCTCCCCGCAAAATTTGCCTGTACTGCCATCTCTTGTTCAGAGATTCCTGATCTATTAGATCCATATCCGGGACTCCTGGCTCTCGAACATCTTGGATGAACATTGAGGGAGAAATAGGAGACAAATCCGCCATGTCTTCTGATACGTAGGTCAAGGGACGAGAATTTATGATAGCCTCACAGTCGCATAACACAGTTATGAGCTCCTCATAGTTTAGAGTGGATCTCCCAAGAATCCTTCTCAGAAGTTGCTTCACCATGCGCACCATCCTTTCCCACCAACCACCCCACCAGGCTGCTGTGGGTGGGTTGAACTTCCACTGGATCCTGGTTGCAGCAGAATACCCCTGAATTTTATTCCAGTCAAGACGGTCAAACAAGTTCGCAGCTCCCAAAAAGTTCGTTCCGTTGTCAGAGTGAATGATCGCAGGCCTACCACGACGGGCGATGAATCTCCTCAGGGATTGCAGAAAGGACTCAGTTGAAAGAGTCATAACCAGCTCCAAGTGTATTGCTCTGTAGACTGAGCAAGTATACAGCACTATCCACGCCTTTTGACCCTTCTTTAAATAAATAGGACCCGCCAAATCCACTCCCACTACTTCGAAAGCGGAAGCCATTCTCACACGGCCAAGAGGTAATGGTGCTGGAGCTGCTTCTAACCGTTTGGAATCAAATCGAGCGCACCGGACACATGTCCTGAGAACTGATTTCACAGCCTGTCTGGAACGAATGATCCAAAATCGTTCTCGCAGCGTTGCCATGATTACTTGGACCCCAGCGTGATTATTTTCCCGGTGCGTTTTTTCAATTAAGATGGTTACCACTGGGTGCTTAGCCGGAAGTAGTATGGGGTACTTGAAGCAGTAGGGCTCGTCTCCTCTGGTGATGCGAGTCTTCACTCTATACAACCCCCTCTCACATAGCTCTACTGATATACCGCAGTGAAAATTCTCTGGCTTTTTCGGGAATGATTCTCGCTGGACAACTCGCAGGAGGTGGAATTCAGCTTCGTCTAATTCGGCAACATCAAGTACTTCACTCTTAGGCTCTTTCACTTTCAACCAACTGAAAAACCGTCGGAACCAGACTATCCTCCTGACAATTTTTATGTAGTCTCGAGTGTCTCGAAAATAATTAACAATGCTGGTCCACGTTGCCACTTGGTTCAAAAGGGATGTGACAGTTCTTTTCCTTTCTGCAATTACCTCTGCTTCATTACACATCAAAGTCGTCTGTGGCCAATCACTTAAGGGTAGATACAACCAGTCAGGCCCCTCCCACCATCTTGACTCCAAAAGTTGACTCATTGAACATCCTCTTGAAGGCAGGTCCGCTGGGTTTTTCACTCCTGGAACGTGCTTCCATTGTCCGACATCTGAGTGTGAGCGAATCTCCTTTACTCGGTTGCCAACAAATGTACCCCATGCATCATCTCGTCTTATCCAACTCAATGCAGTGGAGGAATCACTCCAGTAGGTAGTTGGAACTGCCTCTAATTCTAGGCTCTTTTTGACCATGTCTGTTAGTCTCACTCCAATAAGACAAGCTTAAAGCTCGAGTCTTGGTATGGTTATGGACTTGATAGGGGCAACACGAGATTTAGCTGAAACTAACTGTACACTTACTCCTTCTTTCATTTCAGCGCGTATGTATACACACGCAGCGTAAGCGGACTTGCTTGCATCGGAGAATGTATGTATGCTCCAGCCATCCCTTCCTGAGTAACCCCCCAGAAACCATCTCGGAATCTTTACTTGTGAGAGCAGTACCACGTCCGCAGCCCAGCTGAGGAACTTAGACGAAATTTCACTAGGTAGTTCTGTATCCCATCCAACCTTGGATTCCCATGTAAGCTGGAGTAACTTCTTAGGTTCCAGAGTAACTGGACACGTGAATCCCAGAGGGTCAAAAATTTTATGCGTCACTGCTAAAATTTTTCTTTTGGTGACAGGACCATCCCGAACTTCCGGAATGGCTTCACACCTCAGCGTATCAGCTTTCTTGTCCCATACTAGACCTAGTATTGGCACCTCCGTGCAGTCATTTTCAATTTCCTGGCCGGGTACAACTGAGTGCTCCCACCCTCTTAGGTCAAACTTTCCCATAGCCATCAGATCCTGAGCTTCTTGCATAAAACGTACGAGGTCCTCCTCCGAACCGACACTAGTTGCGACATTATCCACATAAAATGCTTTCCTCAAGAGTTCTGCTACAGGTGTGAACTTCTCTGGTGAATGGTCCAAATGGTACTCGATTACTGCACTCAAAAGGAAGGGGCTACTCGAAACGCCAAAAACAACTCGGCAGTGTCTCAGTTCCACAACCTGTTCCATATTAGGCTCCTCCCACCATAGAAATCGCAGAAAATCTCTTTCATTGCTCGCTAAGCTCAACTGCAAAAAAGCTTTGGCGATGTCTGAGACTACCCCAATCCTCTTCTCTCGAAATCTAAGCAGGACTGTTGGAATTGTCTCGATCAAGTTTGGTCCCTTCTCTAGACAGTCGTTTAGGCTGGGCGAGTTCTTCTCATGGGCAGACGCATCAAAAACTGGGCGAATTTTGGTGGTGGAGCTATTCTCTTTCACTACGGCTCGATGGGGCAAGTAGTGACCAAAACTCTTTAGTTCGCTCCCTGGAACACGCTCGATGATTCCCATCTCCAACCAGTCTTCAATTACTTGATGATATGCTCTCAGGTTGCCCCCCGCTCTCAGTTTGATAGTGGCAGCGACTAACCGTCGTTCAGCCACAGCTCTGTTGGACGACAACGCAGGATGCCCCGCTAACCAAGGTAACTTCACCTCGTACCGGCCTTCTTCGTTGACAGTGACTGTGCTCCGGAAATGATCCATCGCTGCTTTCTCCAAGTCCAAACGAGACGTGGTTTCACTGGGATCTGTTATCCCGAGAGTCTCCAATTTCCACATACTTGAAAGGCATGTATCCGAATTAAGTAGGTTGGAAATCATTAACGCTTTTGATTCAGTTCCACCAATTCTGGGTACTTCTCCCATCAGGGTCCAGCCCAATTTAGTCTCCACAGCCAACAAGCCACCTTTCAAATGCCTCATTCGACCTGTCAATAATCTCCCCACCATATCAGCTCCAAGCAAAATTTCCACATCTGGAGCACCGTCTCCAACGTCTGTGAGCCAAATCTTACGTTGCTTCAACTCGCCTAACCATGGACCACGGGGCACTCTGGGAATGCTACTACAAATTGTCGCTTGATCCAGCATAGTGACATTGCAACTGAAGGAATCATCCAAACTCGTGAGGGAAACGTTATAGCGTTTATGTTTAATGGGATCAGTCTTTACCCCGCCAAATAGGGCATGGACTATAGGCTCGGAGCCAATTGGTCTCAAACACAATTCCTCAACAACATGTTTAAGTATGTAGGACCTTTGAGAGCCGTCGTCAATTACAACTCTCACTCGTTTCATTTTCCCAGCGACATCAATTTTTACAATTAGAGTTTTCAGCAAAACCTCCGGGGAATTTGAGACGTTAGCTAATGATGCTTTCTCTTCCGAATTACATTCCTTCTTGGTGGGTTGCTCCTTTTTCTGGGGTAAATCGGGACACATCACAGTGAAATGTTTCTGGGAACATACAATGCACTTCACTGCTTGCTTGCAATTCTTTCCAAAATGACCGCTCTTCAGGCAAACCAAACAACCTTTCCGTTTTTGCAAACTGGCTTTCTTCTCTTCCATTGTCATCTTCTGCGCCTGGAAACATTCTTGGCTTGCGTGTCTTTTGTCACAAAAAATGCAATTTTGAACTTTCCCGGAGGGCTGACTTTCTCCAGCAAATAGACCTGCCGCTGTGGGAACTTCTTCAATAATTACCTTCTTCTCGTGCTTCTCCACCTTTGACTTCAGCCCAAACCCATCGCGTGCCAAACGTATGCGTTCTTCGCCTTCTACTTCCGACCGTAAAAACTGCAACAGCTCGTTCAGGCGGTTTTTCAATGGGTCTTTGGTGTCTGTGGTGCTTGAGGCTGATCCTCTTTGCCAAGCTCGAAGAACTTCCTCGGGAAGACAGGACTCTACTAACGGGTAGAGCATGGCTACACATTTGTCACTCGTTACCCCAAGTGTGTCAAGTGCTCTGATATGTGACTCCAATTGGTCATATATCTTTGTGATATTGGCCTTCTCCTTTGGATTCGAAGCATTATGAAGCACAAGTCGCAACAATTCGCGCACATAAACTTCTACTAGCAGATCCTCTCTACCAAACCGTTGTTGGAGACTTTCGATTACCTTTGGGTAGTTATCAGCAGTGGGAGGATAACTTTGTAGGAGCTCTCTAGCTCTCGAACCGGGATTGATAGATTGTAGAAGGTACTGGAATTTGTCCTCCGCCCCGATTCTTTCATCTTCATGAATTTTTCGAAATAACCCCCAAAAACACAACCAGTCTCTGAGATCCCCTCCAAATTTAGGCAGTTCTAATTTTGGGAGACGAAACTTTTTCTTAGATGAGGTCAATACGCTAGCTGCCTCATCATAAACGGAAGCTCCTGGATTTCGAAACAATGAATTGATCTGGACTCTGTATGTAATTAACTTTTCCTTATAGATGTCGATATCTTCGCATTCTTTAGCGTAATCTTCATCAGAGCCATCTTCTTGCAACAAGGCCTCCTTGATGTTATGGTCCGCAGTCTCCAGTTCTTTCTCTTTCTCTTCCAAAATGGCCGACAGAACTTCGATTCTTTCTCGATCCAACTTTGGTTTGGCTAGTTCAGCCTCAAGAAAATTTCCGTTACGAGTAATAGCAGCTCTGATGGGCCCACGGAGCTTCCTCAAACTGTCCATTTTAAATCACACCAACGGTCCTGTCACGGTCGCCACAAAATGTTACAAATAACACTTGAATTTTGGTAACTGCTGGGACTTACTATAAAGCTACCCTACACAGATATGGACTGGTGATGCCGGACAAATTAGGAACTCGTTTAAGTTTTTTCTATTGATTTATTTATTGTGCGCAAAACAAAGTGCAGTAGATGCAGAATTACCAGTGACACACAACTTAAATTAATTCATTCCAGGGGCCTCGTTTTCAGACACACTTTATTATTATATACTAACAGAAAGAGTAACTCTAGAGTGCCGACCTAACAGTAACGCACCAGCCATTCATTCATACCATTCATTCATACCAAGAACAATAGAATGACCAACTATGACATTCCTAAGCCGAGTCATTTCTGGAGTAGCGGAGTAACTTTTCTCGACTACTCTCCCCATGTATAATATTACATACACTTACAACTTTGAAACATACAATTTCCAACATCATGCCTTTTGTTTTTTTATATCATACTAAAGGCATGGATAACACCGAATTTAAATTTAAATCGGCAAACTAACAAAAACACTAAACAGCAATAACTTCTAGCTAGGATGCCGAATTTCGATGGTCAAGGGTTCATTTAAATGCTGATTTTCGCCATTATCAGATTTTCACAAAACAAATTTCTGCACGAGCTCACTCGTGTTATAAGACAGTCTATTAAAATGAACACTTTTCGCTATTATAAAGGTTCAGGCAAAAAGAAAATTAACGGATTAAATTATAATGCGTCAGAAAATTTGAAAAAATCTACCGGGAGAATATTTCAGCGAAAGTACATTCTCAAGATTGAACGAAGTCAAACTCAAAAATGGAATAACCCACCCCTGCACTGTTTAGTTGCTTCCTTTATTTGCTCATTAAACCAGTCCTCTGGTAACGATGCGAATAAAGCTACCACTGTTTTTTTACAGCTTGAGTACGCAGTAGAAGTGGCGCCAATAACTACATCTTGGGTCACACCTTCACAAGTAACCGGGTTTCCCGAATCATAATACAAAATTAATATTTTATGCATAAATATATAACTTCTATATTAGCTTGTTGTTGAAAATGTTTTTTAAAAATATTTTCCCTTACTTAAGCTCCTTCAGAGATACACAGAAGCGTAGAATGTTGATAGCTGCATTCATTATATGGTAGAATTGACACGGAGGTTTCCCACAATTCTTCAAACACTGGCGCACCAGCTCCTTCCCCAACCAGCCAGGAAAATTTAGGAAACTTTCCAGGCTGGACGAACTCGTTGAAAATCAGGGGATCACTTAAATGGACAATACCAAAGGAGCAGGAGTGGTTGGGGCTACAGATATATATACAACATATTTTTTTAGTTCATCTCCTTCCTCCGAAACCATTACAATCTATTTGTTAAACTGGTTGGCAAAATAACTTGGTTATCTCCAAAATGTATGTTTTACTGAAGCTTTATAAACTCATCTAGTTTTAAATTAAATCTGCAACAAACCCTCCAAAGTTTGGATGTTTTGAACGCAAACAAATTCCTCGTTCTTGTTGCGAATTCTCATTCAGAAATTATTGTCCATTTAATCGTATCCATATCTTTGGTTTACGTGGTTAATCTTTATTAAACAAGCTAAATTATATACAAGCTTTCGACATCTAACAGACTGTCATCCTCAGGCACTAAAAAGCAAGTGACAGATAAATTCACACAATGGAAAAAATATACAATTTTTTAAAAATAATTTTTGACGATTGCTATTTTTTTAAAATTAGCAGTTAGAATTTTCTGAATTAATGGCTTCCTTGCAACATCTAATAAAAAATTATCATTGACGTTCATCAATTTTCTGTCGGATTGTTAAATTATTAGACCCTCCTTAATTTTCCTCAAAAATTGATTTGGTTCTTTTATAATTGACTTGGCGTTATCCCAATCGATGGAATGATTTCTATTGTTGTAAATATTTCGATCAACTGCGGATTTCTCACGGTTCTTCAAACGAACATGGTTCATATGTTCTTTCAGTCGTATGTGTAAAAAACGATAAGTTTCACCGTAATAAATTTTGTGACATGAATTACATGGAATCTTATATATGACGTGATTTTCATTTTCTTCTTTGTCCTTGATTCGGTTTAGCATACGTTTGATTTTCTTACCAGGTAGGAATGTTATTTTCCATTGAAATTTTCTTCTTAGTACTCCGCTCATTCTATTGGATAAATTACCCAGAAATTGAATGGGAACCCTTTTGGTATCTTCTTCGGGTTCTTCTTCTGTTCTTTCTATCCGAATATCAAGTTGAGAGTCGGTAATGATAGGAGGCTGTTCATTCCTTGTGGATAAATTATTCTGATTTATCAGGTTGGACATATTTTGTTGGCTGAATGCTTTAAGTTTTATACGCATTCTATTTATTCGTTTTGAAATTAGACTAAATGGGTATCCATTTCGCTGTAAGATTGTTTTAACATGCTGGATTTCATCTTGTAAGTAATCTTTATGAGATACGGAAAGCTCTGAATAGTAAAATGTCAACAACGGAGATCTTATTTGACTGATGATGATTTGATTGATAGTGTAAATATCGGTCTGTATGAGTCTTCTTTCTGTACACTTTAGTCTTAATTGTGCCATCTTCTTGCCTGTGTATTGAAACATCTAAGAAAGGTATTTGTTCATTACTTTCCACTTCGACTAATTAATAAATTGTCCATTTATCGTAAATGATGGCAGCACAAACATTTCCTTCACTAGATTTTAATTGAGCAATGTATGGGAGGGAGTGCATAGGATTCACAGGTGTCCCGTTTAGAACCCTTTCCCCGTGATCAACGTCATTTAAGCTCCCATTTGTGTCATCTTCGGCTGAGTTCTACTTTCCTGGCCACAAAATGACCTTCCACCTTCCACCAAGATTTCCACCTTCCAATACACCTTCCACTTGACCTTCCAATTGACATTCCACCAAAATTTTACAGATTGTTTACCTTCCAGAACTTTGCCCGTGTTAATTAACATAACCCTCTGTGTTCTGGTGGGTGAAACACAAAGTGCGAACTGGAGATAGTCAATGCGTTGCCCACTGTATACGACTATTCAAATCGTAAATCAGCGTTTTAATTTATTGGGAAAAGTAAGTCGCAGCGCTAAGTTTTCGTCATGCCATTAATCGTAAGTTGTTACGGAAGGACACCGCACAATCCTTACGATAAAATGCCCTCTGTTCGATTTTAACAAAAAAATTACTGCAGGGTGCGCCTTGATGCGTAGATCATTTTTGATAATTGCCCCAACAAAATCTGACGACGGGATTCGGAGATAGCCCGGGTCAAAGTTCGCAAAAAATGAGGGGCGGGGGGCTTATGGGGAACCAAAAACTTCAAACAGTGAAAATTAGCAATATAACTACAAAAATAGTAAGAATAAAAATTAAATAACGTGCAAAAAAAATTTCAGCGACATATGACCTCAAAATCCGAATATACTGACCTTAAGAGTTCAAAGAACGCCGATACCGGTTTCATAATCTTAACGGTGACAAAACTGGCCCAGATTAGAATTAGGGCTTTAATAAGACGCATATTAAACGTGTGCCGAGTTTGGTTCCAGTTTGTAACACGATGCCCCAGCTGTGACCTCCGAGGTCAATATCTTACCCATGCAGGATTTGGTACCTAAAAATCATTCGAATTGCCCGCAAATAGGCTCGAACTTTTGGTTTAAGCCCAGATGAGTAGCTGTCAAGTTTGGTTCCAGTTTGTGACACGATGACTCAGCTGTGACCTCCGATCTCAATATCGCACTCATATCGGATTTGGTACTCAAAAATCATTCGAATTACCCGCAAATAGGCTAGAACATTTGGTTTAAGCCCAGATGAGTTGCCTGTCAAGTTTGGTTCCAGTTTGTGACACCATGACCCATCTGTGACACCCGAGGTCAATATTTTATTTTACCCATACCTAAGATTATTAGGTACCTAAGAATCATCCAACTGGAACCAAAATAGACAGGCAACACATCTGGACATCAATCAAAAGTTCTTGCCTATTTGCGGGTAATTCGAATTACGTTTAGGTACCAAAGCGCACCCTGCAGTAATTTTTTTGTTAAAATCGAACAGAGGGCATTTTCTCGTAAGGATTGTGCGGTGTCCTTTGCTAAAAACATTTTAAAAATTTTGTTAAAAATCAGTTCACCGGTAATTACGGCAACTGAGCCCTTTCGAATCATGTGGTTTTCCAGTGGTTGATTTTTATCAGTCCTTTGACATAATTCTATACAATAACATCGAAATCTGACCATCATACTTGTACATATCAGTATAATGATTTTGTAACAGTAACTTGTTTTCTCAAAGGTAAGCTGCATTTTTATAGTTAATTACTATTACTATTATTTTATAGTTAGTTTTAACTTAAAACAGTCTGGTGTTTTAACTTTCGTGTTAATTTTACGAATAAAAAATGCGAAACATAAGTTAACACACCGAAATTGATCCAAGACTGTCATTTTCTAGATGAATAGGCACAAAAGAAATGAGCTTCGGCCATGCAGTAACTCATGTAGGGAGGCATTATAGTTTGTTTTTAGTTAGCTATTTGTAAATATTGTCAAAGCCAGACTACAGAGTCTGTATGGGTAATGTGGGTAGTCACGTGGAAGGTCAGGTGGAATTAGTGCTCGGACCAGTTCAGTTCAAAACCGAAAAATTCCGATTCGGTTCAGTTCAGTTCAGTTTGATTCATTATATAGAGTTCAGTTCAGCTGTTGAAATGAACATAATAGTTCGATTCAGTACTTGAATCGAACTGAACCATGTAATGCAAACTAGTGCGCCCAATGTTTCAGTTCGTTTCAAAAAATCTGTTTCGTTTCAGTTTGAACTCTGAAATGAACCGAATTTATGGTTTCGTTTCAGTTCACAAAAAAGTGTTTCAGTTCGTTTCAGTTTGATTGGTGAACTGAAACGAAACGCAAAAAGATCGTTTCAGGGGCGAAAATTTAAAATGCTTGACAATAAACACTATATGGTCACTGTCTAAGTTTACAACGACGTCAGGCACACTTCTAAATGTAAATCTAGCATTGGTTACCTCGTGTTACTCCAATCATTTTCGATGCTCAAAGCAGGATTCAACATACCCCACAGAGTATGTCGTTAACTCCGTGGTGGTAAGCTCAATTAAAATTTGCACAAACTTCAACATTCAAGACGTAATGAAAAAGATACCTATTGATTTTAAGAAAATTATACATATTCAGGTGTATTCTATTACTAAATATTATAGTTATTTTTAAATTCAGGTTTCAATGGTTTCTCAAGCCCATAAACTGTCCAAAGACGATTTCACCGTTGTATTCTATATTGTATAGATAGAGTCTACATGCCTAAGAAATATAAGCATGTAAAAGCAAAATTATCGTCACATCTGCATTTTTACTGGCAGAATTATATTGCAATTGAAACGTTTGAAACGCGTTTCAGTGTGACTGTTTCGTTTTGCTTCAGAGTCTCAACTGAAACGTTCGTTTCAGCTAAACTTGAAACTGAACTGAAATTTTTATGGAACGAACTGAAACAAACTGAAACGAAACGGAAATTTTCGTTTCAGAAACGAAACACTGGGCGCACTAATGCAAACTGCAGTTCAAACGGTTCGCAAACGGACTCCTTGCTGGAAATGTCGCCACCAACGTACAGTCTTATCTTTCATTCTCATATATAGTTATTTAACGAATAATGAACAATTTATTAGCTACTTTATTATTTAACAATTTTTCTTTTAATAATACCATGGGACATTGCTATGTTGCTGGACCAAGCTAGGGGCTAACGAAGTTGCATTTCGCACTACTTTCTTTAAAACTTCAACAGCTACTTAAAATTCTGGTTTGATTACCGAGCTGAAAAAATTAAAATTGATACGAATCCTAAGGAAAATGTAAATTGTAAATACTGAATTCGCCCAAAGCTGCAATACTAAAAGGAAGCAATCCTATCTACTAAGTTGAAAGAGTGGTCCGTCTTCGTCTTGGTGTAATACGAATTTGAGATTCAAATTTCCGCGCGCTGTTTTTTATTGGCTGAGCCAGTAATAACAACTGTGTAAAAAACACTTGAAAAGGGTTACTGCCGGGACATACTAAATTAGCTACCCTAAACAGAAAACAGGTTGTCAGTGATTAGGCCAAAACTACAGGGTAAAATCAGAAAATTTTATTAATTTTCGCAAGTATCAGTTTTCTACATAGTACGGATCAAAACACTCTTAGATCGTTCTACGTCCCACTGCCATGAGTTTTTTTTTCAATACATAAGATTGCATAATTTTACACGAGTGCGGACCTGCTAGAAGCACACAACTTCATACATTCACCAATGAATCAATAGAATGAATAGCGACCGCATTCCTTAGCCCAGTAAACAATGTGAAGCGGAGTAATGATGAATCTCCCAATCAAACAAAACACAACACATATGTACATACTTACTAATTTGTACATTTCTAACAAACTGGCTAAATAAATTATTAAATTCTTTTTTTTAATTAAAAATAATATTAAAATTCTTTTTTTTAAATGAAAAAAAAAGCATTATGCAGTAGCAAGGGCGGCGACATAGCCACGGGCAGCCGTCTACCACCAAGACGGTCCACTCCAGAGAGAACAATAATTATTTTAAGCAAAATTAAATTAAAAAATCCTTTTACCGTACGTTAGTCTACACTCTTACTAGGGTTGTGCTAATATTATGCTATTGTATGTATACAACTATTTACTGCCTCCCCTATTTACATTTGCCTCGTTGAGCCAGCAATTGCTGGCTGTGCAGTGCTCCTAGTGGATTACTAAACGTAGATTCTGAAACAGGGCCATTCCAGAGTACATTACCGTCATCATAATTTGTGCATTCTCGAGTGCACTGATTGCAATGGTGAATGCGATTAGGAACAGGTTAAGAGGAAAAAGAAATACGTTTTTTCTGGGATTGACTCGAATGACTAAATTCGGAGCTCTATGTGTGCACATCCGCAATTGTTCTTGATTACCAAACACTGCGATGGAACTGTTTGATTCACCGATTCAGTTCAGTTCATCGGGTGAAACTGAACTGAACTGAACTGTTTTTACTTGAACTGAACCGAAACCGAATTTTTGTTTCAGTTCACTGCTCAAACTTAACTGAACTGCAAATTTTGAATCGAACTGAGCTGTTTCGAGTACTTGGTGGAATGATCAAGGGAAAGGTGGAAGGTCAAGTGGAAGTTCGGTGGTAGGTCAAGTGGAAACTTGGTGGGAGGTGGAAGTCTGGTGGAAGTTACTTATGTATTATAGTGTTAATATATGGGTGAGTTGAAGGTGGAAGGTCATTTTGTGGCCGGGAAAGTAGAACTCAGCCAGAATGTACAGCAAATTCAAAATTTCTGTCTGCAGATTCTCTCCAACCATCGGAACTTTCAAAGTTAATTTTAGTTGCAAATTTAATTCCCCCTAATCGCATCCGTATTTACTTTTATTGACTTCGTATCTTAGGGTCTACTCCAATTTTTGTGATTATGATACTAATCTATAAAATTTACGGAAAGGTTTAATTCGCCTTTTGATCGTATATTACAATGTAAAAATCTGATATTATAATTCATTTTTACTAAAATACGGCAATTAAGTGTATTCTAATAATTTATTTTTACATTAACTACTAAAGCTTTTGTCAATGATAAAAAAAGTTGATTGTTGCATGGTTGGTTTCAGATTTTCACCAGCCATTAACCAACCAACTCAGCAGAGTGGGATGAAAGGATTTTTCTCCCTGATGTCCTCTTTGTGTCAATGTCTTCCAAGCAGATCTGAGGATTTACCTTTAGGAAATTACAACCGCAGTCCAACATCGTCTTTAAAGGCTGAAGACATTTCCAATTTTAGCAGTGCTGAAGGTCGGCAGGACCACGGGAGTTCCAAGAAATCCAAGGTTAAAATAACCTCTGCCCCGGATCCCAGTGGAGATGTCAGTTCCAGCGGAAGTAGCGACGTGTCTAACGGCTGCTGCAAAGGTGTCCAAATGACAGCCTACCCTATATCCTTCCTATATTTAATATTGGGACCGAGCCTACATATATGCCTACATTTAAACTGCCGAATACATGAACCTATCCTATATCCTTCCTACATGTGGAACACCAGACCTACATATAAGCCTACATTTTATTGACAAATAAGCTCAATGTATTTTACACTCTTCCTACATGGTATATACGTTTCGTTAGCGACAGGTTACTTACTGGCATTCTGGGGTTTTCTAATTAAAACCCCTGCCTCAATTCAACGGGATTGGAATAAAATAGTTTGAGTTTAGCTACATTGGCCGAAGTTTCTAAGATCAAAACAGTTTGTCGATCTCGGCTTGGTTTGCGCTGGAAAACGTACTGTAGTTTTGTAACTCTGTTGAAAAGGGGTGCTGCACTTGAGATTTCACAAATTAAATACCACAAGAAACATTTTCTAATGTGAGCAAAACAATTCAATTGTGACAACGGAAAGGTATTAGCTGACTGACAACATATTTCGTAGGAAATCCTGTTTGAAATTCGAATTTTGTTCAAACGTAAATATTTACAGCTTTTCTTACTTTATTGAATATTTCGAATTTAATTTCGGTGAGGTTTCAGCGAAGATCAAGGCGAAATGGCACAAAATTGTCACTCTTGGTACACACCATAAAACATACTATCTGCAAAGCTGGCAGATTATTCTTTAATTTTTATTTTACCCGTTACATATGTCATAAATTGAAAAATATTGACTTCAGTAGCTTATACATATATGCGTGTAATTTCCTGACGGCTGAGCCTACCTATTTTGTAGGCTCGGGTTCAAGTGTATTTTACAAGATACAATTAACATGGTTTCAAACATCATTCCAAAAATTACATAGAATTATTTTATTTTCAGTAATTGTGTTGCTGTCGGTGTTGGTGGGGGTAGTCCTCATCGCCTTTCTTGTTTGTGTCTCATGCTGTTGTTGGTGGTTCGGGCCGAGAATTCGACTCTGGATATCACGAGTTCCAGAGATGCAGTTTACATCTAGTGCAGCTAGTGACGACTCCCCGCCACCACTGATTCCGTCATAACCAACACCAGCAAGAGTGCGAGAACAGGAAACAGCTTCAGTCCCGGATGCACTCGTAAATGTAATCAACCCTAATATTTACAAGGACCCAGCGGATTTGAACGAGACTGTAGAAATACAAGTGAATGAATATCAAAGTGTCGAGGGAAATGATACTGACCAGGAGAGACCATGCAGCAGTTCCAGAATCCCACTTAGAGTCCAACCGGACCGGAAAGTGAAGATTATTGGTCGACGTGTAGCTTTTTAGACTATTTTATAACGTTTTTGAAATAACTAGTATTTTGGATTTTCGAAATGTATGCTAGCAATTAAGATTAAAATTAACAATCAAGAATTCCGTTCCGAACTTAATTTTTTTTATTTACAGTGAAAAATCCAAACAGATTTATTTGAATGTTCCCCATAAATTCAACTCTAGTTTAAATAAAATGAGACAATGGCATGACTTAATAATTCGAACTCATTTTCAAATACCATTGGCATATTTTGCATTCACAAGATATACGACGTAATTAAAGTATCAGCTATAGCTGCCAAGCATTGTCTACCTAAACTGAAAACTGAACCGGCAACAACTGACTTTTAAGTGTAATCTAATTATATTATATTTGTATTTACATATTTGTGATTTCATTCTTGCAAAATCATATTTGTGCTGTACTATTGAAAGTACTACGGCGCAGTCACAAGCCTCCCCAGAACCATCTACACCGTACTATGGGAAATGGACTACAGGCAACTACAACTGAGTTGCCTACCCTACTCTAATATAAACGCGCATCAAGATAATTTATGATAAAGTCCCGAAATTTTTACAATTTCGACGATTGGAACGAAGTCTGGGGTATTAATGCATTGATATACAAACTTAAATCAGTAAATGCAATTGTTATTATTACTAAATACAAGTCCAAGAAAATAAAGGTATATAATAATTCTGAAGAGAAAAGAGATTTAGACAGGCGTCCAACTTTGTCGAATTCTATACAGAAAGCGGTAAGGTTTAATGAAACAATTCCCGGAGCAGCTGGACACAAGACACGGTAATTGCAACATCTCCTAGAATCACTCATAAGTACTATGGCTATTGTATGTATGTATATTTTTATTGTGTTTGCGAGTAGGCTCATACACAAAAGATTTACAAATAGTAATTAGATACATTTAGACCCGTATTAGATTTCCATACTTTACCGTAGTGATACAGTTTGCTGTTTTGATACTTGTGTTGCGATTTCTATACACCATTTTACAAACTGTTTAAAATAACCGGATTTGATTCACATATTATATTTAGATGTGTCCGTGTGTTGTCTATATTCTCATTAATAATATTATATTCTACCTATAGATTCTTAAATAACTTAATTTAGAGCATTCTGTAAGTAAGTGTTGCCATGATTGTTGCGAGTAGTTACATAGTATACACGGCTTATTTGGGCTTATTTCTAGTATATTTCCCCTTAAATCAATTTTCGAGTCAATCGGGTTTGCCAGGCGTAAAAATGCCATGAATCTAACCATTTGTAATGATAACTCCCCCATTAAATATTTTGGAACCACTGATCCCCTAAGCATAAATTTATACAACGGATTTTGCTTTGAACACATGACCTTCTCTACGTCGTCCATAACTGAAGCTGCCGCTGCCGCTTCTAGTATGGATTTATAGTTAATCTCAATCCACTGAGGGTTTATATTTTCCCACATTACCCGAAAACCCAATTTGTTAAGATTCTCCTTAATTTTCGTTACCCAGTTCCAGTTTGGGGGGAACTGAGTGTTGGAATCGATCATTACAAGCTTCTGGAAAGTAATATATGGATATCTACTACGATACTATGACTATTGCTATAAGGGAAAAATCGTCGGAATCCGTTAACACAGAAGTTACAAATAAACTGATCAGTGTCATTGAAGTGGACGTCGGGGGTGAACACATTGAGTCGAGTGAGGATTTGTTACCAGGGTTTTTCGTTGCTGACAAAGTTAAAGGAATCGGTCGTTCTAAGACAAACACGGTAGTGTACAGAATTAGCTGGAAGAATTTTCCGTAAGTTTTTTATAAAGTTAACATGTAGGAATTGAAAAGTGCATATTTTGAAGGGAAAAAACAATATTTGAGTATTTTTGACATGACAATGTTTAATTTATAGAAATGCGGACACCTGGGAGCCTCTTGAGCATTTAGAGTATTGCCTGAGCTACGTGTTCGAATATAATGTCAAGCTAAAGGAGTATTTCTGCCGCAGAAAACAATTTGCATTCCTGACTGATATCGAGACGAGCTGGTGGGGATCTTTCCTTCCAACCAACATGGAGGAAGTTGTACTCTCCAAGGATACACCTGATGCGTCCACTAACATCCAAAAGGTTAAAATCCGTAAGTAAAGTTCATCAATACATTTTTAATGTGTTATTTGTCATTCCTTCCAATGTATACATATTATTATAAATCTGACTTATATTATAGTAATTTATTGTGCAGGAGTAAAAATGTTTATGCAAATTTTCGTTTACCATATTTTTTAATTTGAATTTCAGAATGCAGTGCGTGTAAAAAATTGTACGTAAATATTGAGAGACACCAATCCAAGTGCAGTAAGGGGACTGTATTCTTAAACGATGCGGAGCAAGCCACAACTTCTAAATTGCCCAGCAAAAGGTCTAAAAAATCATCCCAACCAGCACCTAGTACTTCAAACTCAGAGCCAGCAGATCTACCTGTCCCGTTAGAAAATGATCCAGAAAAAACTTTTCTGGAACAAGGCTACACCATTGGAGCAATCTGACAATCACTCTCTATTGCGAAAAATGATGCAGCCATAGCAGCGGATATTTTATTGACTTTTCACGCACCCACTGTCAACTCCACCGAACCATCTGAAAGTAAGTATATCTATATATTCGAAACTTAAATATGTAAAAATACATGTTTGTTTGAGACTGCTATTTATATTCATTTCATGCATGATTTACAGGATGCAAGTTTGATCAATGCGAAAAATCCTTCGCTCATGAATGGGATGTGAGGCGCCATATAAAGTCTATCCACGAAGGTACGAAGGAAATCTGTAAGATATGCAAGAATATTTTTGCTCATAAGTTCAGCCTACTAACACACTTGGCAAAAGGATGCCCCACCAAGAAGACCTTCGATAGCGAAAAATGCGAACGGTCGTTTAGTGTGGCTTACAAAACGAGTCACATGAAACGTGTTCATCCAAGTGAGAGTGAGTAGTTTCCAAAATTAAAATTGGTGAATTCTAAATGTTTGTTTACATAGCATAACTAATTGTATGTACAAACAAATTGCTCACAATTATATCTTTAATATTACTTTTATGCACTATTTTGTGTACTAATATATTTTTAAAACACGTTTTATACGAGTCAAACATGAACTGAAGTAAATATTGTTCTATATAATGCAATAAATTAGTGTTTCCTAAAACACTACTCAATGGTATTACTAATAAGTACACAAATTATTAAATATGCTTACAAATCGTTTTTCATACATAAAATAAAGAATATGCATCATAAAGTAGACAAATACTGACCGATAGTCTAATTTCTCACAAAAATGTCCATTTCAATATAATTTGAAACATTTCCAGCTTCATTTTCCTCCGTTGAAAGTAAACTAGCCAAGTCAATTGAAGGCGAGTGAAAATATTTCTCACGTTTCGATGATAACTAATTGCGAGGACCACAAAAGCTATCAGACCAAGAGCAATTAGGGTGGCCAGAGCTATAAAAATATTTTGATTGCAATAAACCTCAAAATTAAGTTCTAAAAGTTAAAAAAATATTTTATACCAATAACAAGACCACTCTCGTTTGTTGGAACTTCATTTATGGGACAATCGTCCACGTTGAAGATTGCAACAATAAAGTTTGCATCCAGTCTCGGTAATGATTTTACGCAGTAATCGGTGAGATTGAACAACTCAACAAAGACACGTCCCATGGAAATGCAATTCTGACAATTATCCAAATAAGGACACTCTAAAAGAATAGTTTTTGCAGTTTACAAATTGCCTTAATTGCATTTGTTTCAAATTACAGTCGTGAAAGTAACTGCAAATACTTACGTATGTCGGAAACCATCATTGCAAGCGTTTAAATGGGAGAAAATTATGTAATTTATCCCAGCAAAACAGCAATTTACAATGTGTTCAATCAAATACAAGAGTAATACGTTCCGTGAACAGAACCCGACGATTTCTTGTAAGTCAAGTCAAAGATATAAGGTTCTGCAAAGCAAGCGACATAAATTGCAAGCCAAGCATAATGTAAGCTTCAAAGATAAAAATAATTCCCAACTTGATCATAACAACCCTATATACAATGAAATGAGCGAAATATACAGCAACTGAACCAGCAACCCAACCGGCTACTCAAAACCAGCAACCCACCAGCAACCCAACACCAGTAACCCAACCGGCAACTCAAAACCAGCAACCCACCAGCAACCCAACACCAGCAACCCAACCGGCAACTCAAAACCAGCAACCCAACCGGCAACCCAAAACCAGCAACCCAACCGGCAACTTAACACCAGCAACCCAACCGGCAACTCAACACCAGCAACCCACCAGCAAACCCAAAACCAGCAACCCAACCGGCAACTAAACACCAGCAACCCAACCGGCAACTCAACAGCAACAACCCAACCGGCAACTCAACACCAGCAACACAAACCGGCAACTCAACACCAGCAACCCAACCGGTAACTCAACACCAGCAACAAAACCGGCAACTCAACAATAGCAACCTAACCGGCAACTCAACACCAGCAACCCAACCGGCAACTCAACACCAGCAACAAAACCGGCAACTCAACAATAGCAACCTAACCGGCAACTCAACACCAGCAACCCAACCGGCAACTCAACACCAGCAACCCAACCGGCAACTCAAAACCAGCAACCCAACCGGCAACTCAACACCAGCAACCCAACCGGTAACTCAACAACAGCAACCCAACCGGCAACTCAACACCAGCAACCCAACCGGTAACTCATCAACAGCAACCCAACCGGCAACTCAACCATAGCAACCCAACCGGCAACTCAACACCAGCAACCCAACGTGCAACTCAACAATAGGAACCCAACCGGCAACTAAACACCAGCAACCCAACCGGCAACTCAACAGCAACAACCCAACCGGCAACTCAACACCAGCAACCCAACCGGTAACTCAACAACAGCAACCCAACCGGCAAATCAACACCAGCAACCCAACCGGTAACTCATCAACAGCAACCCAACCGGCAACTCAACCATAGCAACCCAACCGGCAACTCAACACCAGCAACCCAACGTGCAACTCAACAATAGGAACCCAACCGGCAAATCAACACCAGCAACCCAACCGGCCACTCAACAATAGCAACCCAACCGGCAACTCAACAATAGCAACCCAACCGGTACCTCAACACCAGCAACCCAACCGGCAACTCAACACCAGCAACCCAACCGGTAACTCAACACCAGCAACCAAACCGGCAACTCAACAATAGCAACCCAACCGGCAACTCAACACCAGCAACCCAACCGGCAACTCAACACCAGCAACCCAACCGGCAACTCAACACCAGACACCCAACCGGTAACTCAACAACAGCAACCCAACCGGCAACTCAACACCAGCAACCCAACCGGCAACTCGACAGTAGCAACCCAACCGGCAACTCAACACCAGCAACCCAACCTGCCACTCAACAATAGCAACCCAACCAGCAACTCAACAATAGCAACCCAACCGGTACCTCAACACCAGCAACCCAACCGGCAACTCAACACCAGCAACCCAACCGGCAACTCAACACCAGCAACCCAACCGGCAACTCAACACCAGCAACCCAACCGGCAACTCAACACCAGCAACCCAACCGGCAACTCAACACCGGCAACCCAACCGGCAACTCAACACCAGCAACCCAACCGGCAACTCAACACCAGCAACCCAACCGGCAACTCAACACCAGCAACCCAACCGACAACTCAACACCAGCAACCCAACCGGCAACTCGACAGTAGCAACCCAACCGGCAACTCAACACCAGCAACCTAACCGCCAACCCAACCAGAACCCGACACCACCTAACCAACCGGCAACCTAACCTGAAACCCGACCCATTCAACCCGTCCCGCTGCACAACCAGCAACCTCAACGAAGCAGTCTAATATATGAGATTACTGGAATTAAATTTGCAACCGCGCCTAGCAACAAAGGTTTCATAGATTTCTATATATCAAGGCGTTTCTTAAATGCAATAAATGTCAACATTATAGTTCCTTTTACTCCATGTCAAGTAAATAGGGAGGATACGGTTAGTAGCCATCAAGGAAGTAATCATTTTAAGATTTTGTCGCGTGTTTCCCAATTAGATTACTCCGTTAGTGTTATATCTGGTTGTAAAATAAAATATTTCCTTCACTCCAGACTGGTCAGGCTCAGTGATAGTTTTATCTTTTGAAAATATTCCAAGGTACTGGGACTGAATTTCCGAACCAAAATGCCGCTGAAACGTGAAATACGTGAACTAATCTGTAGTGTCTGCAAGAAAAATATATTCACAGAAGGAGCGATTACATTTGTTCGGTTTAAAGAACAATCGTTGAATGGAATAAAAACCGTAAATGGTTTAGAGTACTCTGACATTATGCGAGAATTTGATTCCGCGTGTCCACTCGATTGGTCACCTGATTCAATTGTTCGGATAGCAAACAAGTGTGAAGAGAAAGCATCCTGTGAGCACTGGATGCACATCAAGTGTTTTTTACACTATTCTCAAAATCAATTGGAACGTAAGCGTGCCAACCCAAAGAATGACTTCTTTGACGTCAACATAAAGTGTCCTGTTGCGTTTTGTACCAACTCATATTCATCACTCAACCAAGTCGAGTGCAAACCAAGTTTAGCTTTTGCATACACGGAACATGTGTGTTCCAGCCCAAAATTTCCAGTGTCTGAATTCACCAACATCCAAAAACAACAACTTCAACTCAAAACAAAACTGTTAGAACAAAAGCCTGGATGGATTGAAGCCAAGAAGAGGGCTATAAACGGTACAAGAAAAGATGAAGTGCAAATTGCGACTCAGGAATACATTCGAAAAGGGTCAAAACTCATTGATGGGAGTGTCATTAAACTGATGTCGGGGGAGGAGATTGTATGGCTGGACTGTCAAGGTGTCCTGAGACCATTTTCATCGGTTGAGTGGTCACCAGTTGTGACTATCCCAAAGGAAGCACCTGGGGAAAACAGACAAGAATCTAATTATCAGTCAGAAACAATAACAATTGATGATGAATCTCCATGCACGTCTGCTGAAGCGTATGGAAATCAGCGTAATTTGCCATTGAAGAAATGAGCGTAGCCGTCAGCATCAACTACGCTACAAATTCTAAATGTTTTGGAGGATGAAAAGACTCGTGGAAATAAAAACGAAATTTGTCTCGTGTCAGGAGAAAAAATTCGATTCGTGGACAGTAAAGGTAAATCACTTGCATGCGGTATTCCAAAATGAATAAGGTTATTCTTGACGCGTAAACGTTTTCACGATATATGATTACGCACCCGTTATTTAGGAAAAGCTGTACCACTCGAGAACATCCCGTGGTTGAAATCTACCAATGGTTTGGAGTTCTCGGGAAAACTGGATAAGATTGCGGAAGTGGTTGAGATTCCGCCAGACAGTACTACAGAGTGCATCAACAATTTTGACGAGGGGGATAATGCTAGCGCTAAAGATGTAGGAAATTGTGACGAGATAATCCAAGCCGTGAACAGGAGCATCCAAGATTGGGAAGGAGAGGGACCGTCTACCGACGCATACAATTTTGAAGACTTTGATTTCAGCTGCGTTCAACCCTTTACGGGGAAATAAAAACTTTATAAACTGTACAGTAGGATTCGCGTATGAATTTTTATATATTTTTGTACATTAAAGAACGAGCTTCAGTAATTCAATGTGGTTCATGTATTTTGGTAATTTAATGGTTTGCAAGAATTTTTCCAAATAAAACTGAGTTGAAAAATACCAATATTTTCTAAATAATATTTTATTTCATCAATCATTTTGACAAATAAATACAAGTGCACATTACTCATAACTAGCCGAATGAATTACCGGGTATATAATAGAAATATCAGAAATACTGTAGCCTTTATAGGGATTACTACTGAAATTCTGCATGCATTTTAAGAAGTGCATATAAGTAACATGTTCACTCCTACTCTTGACTCGTATCTGCTTCCCCCAGTTTTCCATCTTCTCCCTCATTTAAACTGTTTAGTTTGGAACGAATAGGGATGTAAAATTCAATATTGTCCTTTCTTTTTCCATGATGAAAGCCTCCAGATTTGCACAGGCAGCAAGGGATAACCCGATGACAGGTCCAGACCATCCTATGGTTAATAATTGCGTATATACATTATATGTCTATCGATTTTACGACATGTAGGCACAACTTAATCATAATTCATCATCTTGAAGTACAATTGAAAAATATTTTTTTTACCTTCATAAGTGAGTTCATAAGTACCTCCGGCTGGCCCAGTGTCTTGTTCAGCATGACACTGACTTTAACACTACCCAAGTCCAAGTCGGGATGAGCCCAAAAATCCAAAAGGTTTTCATCCTTTGCAGAGTACGTGCGGTCCTCTTTCCCACGAAGGTATGGAATAAGTGGAACATCCTCCAATCCTTCTGCAAGCTTCTTCTCCTGTGTCTCAGCATACTGTTCAAGTATCGTAGCCAAAAAACTGGCAATTTTTGCTCCTTGGTCAAATGAGAACTTGACGACCGTCGGTTTTCCTTGGTTTGTGGGTCGACCGATATAAAAAAACTCAACCCGATGAATTGCATTGTGAGCTATTCAACCTGATATATCATCGTCAATCTATAGAGAATAAATATTTAAACATGCAATCAAATAAACATCAATTCATTTCAGGAAGAAAAATATTCTAATATATTAAAAGTTACCATAATACAGTCGGGATTTTCAAAGAAGCTCCAATTGCTGCAAAGATCTTGGGAAGCTAATGTCTTTGCGGCTCGTAAATACGGATCAAATTTGATTAATTTTGGGCGTACAGTACGACACGTAGCTGTAGGAATAAAACACGCAAAACTTTAATGTTTTATAGTTACATCATGAACATGTATACACTACACAAATATTATAATGATCTTGAAGACAACAAAAATATAATACCTTTCACTTTGGACTCATAAAATTTGTTTGCCATGATGCACTACTGTGGAAAATTGTTGGAGAGAATTTTGTGGTGTACGGTGACGAAAGGTTTCAGTACTCGAAGATTCTAAGAGGTGTGGTAACTGAAACGAATACGTATTGAATGAATTTCAGTGCAGTTGTCCACCCATTTATATCTTCAATACTTGCGGGTTTCGATTTTTAGCCACACCGTCATTTCACTTTTAAGTTTTTGTTCTCGCTCAAGATCTTATAAAAGTAGCATGCCCTTTTAATCTTTATATGAACTACAGCCTTATTCAGTATTGTCAGTTACAGAATTTCTACCCAGAAGAAACGATCATGGAATACTCACCAGACCAAGTAAACGAGAGCATTTTTACCAAGTGGAAAAATATTTGGTCAACAACCCCAACAGAACCAACTAAACCAAAAGTTCCGTTTGAAAGTTTGAGTGAAATCAATTTATCAATGTAATCAATTTGATTGGAGGACATATTCAAAAGTCTCGAGAAGACCAAATAAAGTCTCAAATTCGCTTAATTGTTATAGGGGAGGCTGGATTGGACAAAACTACATTAATTTCCCATCTAAAGTTTGCATTTGACAAACAAAAACTAATTTCACCAGACTTTGACTACGTATTAGCCTGCTTAACGGGTAGTGCTAGTTTTTTGGTTCGGGGTACCACCTTGCATTCTGCGTTTCTATTACCCTGTTTCAAAGGGTCGGAAAATCAAACCGGGGTAAGGAACTCCAAGACTCAGGAATGCAGTAGTAGTTCAGAAACATCTATACTCCAAAAACAAAAAGAAAAACTCAAAAATGTAACCCTTATTTGTATTGACGAAGTTTCATTGATTGGTCAAAATATGTTAAAGGAAATAGACAGTATTTTGCGCAAGGTTGATCCGATTAACGCGGATAAATATTTTGGTGGAAAGACGATTATATTAATAGGAGATTTATATCAAACGTTTCCGGTTGCGGATTGTCCCATCTTTTACCCCTCATCAAAATCACGCAATCCCCAACTCAAGCATGTGTACAAGTCCTTTGAAAAGGTCGTAATCATGGATAAACAATTTCGTCAAGTGGGGGAAAGTGAGGAGTAGGAGAGCTTTCGTAATTTCCTAAGGAGGCTTCAAAGAAAGGAATGTATTCAACAAGACTTGAACTTCATACGCTCTCGCCAGCATATAAATCTATCTAAAGAAGATCTGAAATTATTTCACAACGCTCCACATGTATACCCTCTTCGAAAGCAAGTTCATCAGCATAACAGGTACTACCATGGAATCATATTATGTGAGATTTGTATTTTATTGAGTTTTATTTTTAATTATTATGTACTCACTTTCAGGGACAAGCTTCATGCAAATTATTAGAAGGATGCTATCATTTCTATTGACAACGGTCTTCAAGTACTCGAAATAGACATAGGTTGTCCTGTTATCTTACAAAAAAATTTATGCGTAGCTGTTGGATTAAATAATGGATGTGCCGGTACTGTTTGTAATGTTATTTTTGAGTCTCAAAGTAGAGACGAAGGAGAGCTTGATTTATCTATTTCAGAGGAAAGCGTTGTGCGGTTTATTCTTGTGGAATTCCTTAACTACCGCGGTAATCATTACGTGACCACGCCCAAAGGAAAAGGGATTCCAATATTTCGACAGTGGAATACCCAGTTTGATGAACTAACAGGAAAATATATTTCAGGGAAAAGGTTTTGTTTGGATTTGGGGTATGCACTTACTGGACACCGATCACAGGGAAGAAATCTGGATCGTGTCGCTATATTCCTAGACTAGTCAATTTTGTGTAGGACTTGACTACGTCATGTGGACCAGATGCAGGGACCCATCATCCGTGGGTGTGCTTGATGAGTACATTTCAGCCGATCGATTCTTATCTAAAGTTGAACTGAACGGTCCGACTACACTTCAAAAGTACGAGGAGAAGGGACTTCTTTCTTTAGAATACCATGTTTTTGAATGATTAAATGTGTATGAATGTAAATAAATTAACAAGCAATTACAGTATTGTACACACTTTATTTCATATCGTATCATTGTATTAGATTATAATGACCATACGGGAGCGAGTAATTGTAATCATTTTAATCAGGGTAATTTCTGTACAAATCCATGTTGTGGAAGGACAGCCTTCGCACAGTTAAATTGTACAGTGTGTGATTAAGAGAGCGTATCAAGTTAATACCTAAGGATTTGGCTTTCTCTTTCTCAACTACATCTCTGTTTGTATCATGGTTACAAAAATGTTTCAATGTATACGAAGGAACTCCCTTGTTTTTCATTTCCGTAGAATGGTTGTATAACAGCAAGCTGTACTGTTTACTTTTCAAAGATACAATCTCTCGAATGTCTAAATTTTCAATCTTCCACGTTCCAGACTCGTTAGCCTGTCTCATTGTCAAATCGGGAATATGACTGTGTAGCTTAAATATTTCGTTGTTTTCAGGAATTTTATAAAAATCGAAATACTCCTTAGACTGCACTAACTCATCCCAAATCGATTTTTCATTTCCAATTATTTCGCACTGGACACTTTATGTGTCCAAATATATGACAGATATACGATCCTGAAATATATTACACAACTTGTCATAATACCCTGTGTAAAATATACATTTAGCTAAATCTAGTACACTCATACCACATTGTATGGGGTTGTTTAAGACTACCTTTCTTGGTTTCAGCTTTATTATACTCACATATGCGTTCATTACATCAAAATCCATGCATTCAGGTGAAGCCAAATATTGACGTGCTCTAGCCCCGGATTTGCAAAATTTAACTTGTAAAAAGTTTTCGTTATTCATTAAAGTTCTACCGTAGGTTCCATTGCAAATTAATTTTTGATCAGAGCGTTCCGACTCAGTTTTAGCAATTTTACGCTTTTCAATATTTTCCTGAATAAACCTTTGGAGATAGGCACGTTCAGTGAAGGAAAATCCACAGTGAATTTTTTGAATTTTCATTCCTTTAGATAGATAGTATGCAAGAGCTCTATAATGAACCACATACTTGAAGCGGGTGTAGCAGTGAAGTAAAAGTTTGGGAGAGTCCAAGAATGAACGCACGCTAGCGTTGCCAAGCTTAGCTAAGTTCTCCCTTTGCCTCTTTGAGAGCCATTCGGAGTTTACACACCGTTTCTCAGGGCAGAGGGGGAGAGATGCCGTAGCATCATGAATTTCCTTCGGATATTCCAAGTCTACTTTCAGTATATACCCTTTACAATTTTCTTTGCCAAGTAACTTTTTATCCAACCAATCAATACGTTCCAGCTCTTTCACACTCTCCCATTTGTAATCCGAATGTGGAAATTTATATGTCTGCATGGCGTGGCTGTACAAGCTAACAATGTTGAAATAAATTAAAGTACTTTGAGGTTTCATAGGATCCTAACAGTTGGTATTTCTAGAACTGTTTGCTGTCGTGATCTTTCTTGTTGCATAAGACTGACCACCACGTATGCCTTCTCTAACCAAGTCGTACATACTCTTGTCTCGAATATAATGTACATCTTCTCCAGAGGAGTACAACCAGCATTGCCAAGAGAATGATGATATGGTGCAACAGTACGTGGGGTCTAGTCCATAGGTATTGATTCCATTCATTACAAAGTTTGTCCAAATAATTCCTAAGTGAATAGCGTCTAGGGTACAATATAATTCGGTGTATTTCCTAAAACAATTAATATTAAACACAGAGCAAACTTTCTGTATTAGATTCACACTTCATGACGTAATTTGTTGTCAAAGTGCTTACGCTCGGGGATACCAACATCGTCTCCAAGTACTTCTGCGATGGACAGGTACGCATAGGGGAAAGATAATTTCTCCAGCAAGAGTCCTAATGCAACGCTCTTGGAAATGTTGCTCTCTGGCGTTTTTATAACATTATTTGGGATTAGGTATTGCTCAACAGCTTGTGTTAATAGTGAAAAATGTTGGGAGTTTTCTCTCTGCAACCTTTGTATAAGCCTACCTAAAGAATCGTGTTGGAACTGACACGAATCTAAAAATCTCAACCGAGCTTTCCTGTTACCACAAGAGAACTTGTCGAGATTTTTTTGAGAACCGCGGTGGTTTTTATACAGCTTAGGCACGTACATATCTCTTCGATATAATAATTTGTACGAATTTTTGACCACTTTTTGCAATTACATCTACATCTTCATAATCAAAAAGAGTCGAGTCCATATACATATTTTAGTAAAAGATGATAATCAAAATTACTCCCACCGTGTACTATAAATTGTAATTCAAACTTATATCGGATTTTTAAATTACATATCGTACAAATTGTAGAGACATATTTACCTTCAGTGTGATTATGGTTGTAGCATTTAATAACATTATTATTTCTAGACTTGAAATCGTTTGTTCTTTTTTGTCGCTTGTTCAGTGGTAGTTGTGTACTTGTATTCTGCATGTCATCCTCTTCCGAGCTTTCCTCAAGTAAATCTCCATATTCATTAAATAATTCCCACATGTCCGTCTTCTCACTGCTTAAACATTCCTCGGTTTTGGTAAACTCGCGGTTACAATGTTGACAATGTGTGGTCTCTTCTTGCTTCTTTAATTCATCTGCAGTAGGAACAACCATGTTATTCGTTGAACGTACTTGAAATAAAATTTTCTGGGCCCAGTTAAATGCTGTCTTGAAAAAATGGGCTACTACTTTTTCTTTGTCGTAGTATTCTAAGGCTAGTAACTCAATATTTTGAAACACAGCCATTGAGTAACTGCAAGTAACATATTCACAACGCTTTAAAGTGTTTCGCGGTCCCTGTTTTGTAACTGGTTCCAATGGTCTGCTAAAACACTCAAAGTCAAATGTTGCAAAGTATGGGTAGGGGTGAAGCAATTCCAGTCTTTGGAATTTTAAGGTTTGATTTTCTTCCGGGAATTCGTACGTTCTACCTTCCATGGATTTATTTTCGCATGTGAGGTCATTAAATGAACATGTTTGAGTGTTTGAGTTGCTTTCCTTTCGTATTAAATTTCCTGTAGCATTAAAGACAACAAAAGAGTGATTCTTTACCGTTTTCTTTTAAGAATTTTTCAATATTTTTAATGAGAATGTAATGGTATAGATCCTCAGGAGGGTTTTGGGATTTCTTGTGCACGAGAAATAAATTAATTATATTCAGGGATTTTTGTCGACTGTTTCGCATCATAATGATATTCTCATCTCTGTTTGTAAAAATGTTGATTGAAACATTGTTTGAAATTTCAAAGGGTGGTATGTCTTGATACAAACCCTTCTGGAATACTTGAAAAATCAATTTTGCTTACGTATTTCATCCAGGTGGTTGGATTCTGGAGATTTTTCCTAGTTTTCTTTTCTCGCTTGTTTGCTTTTAATTGATCGTTCCAGTACATTCCAGCGGTGACACAATATTTGAAACACTCGTTGTCGTTGTTCCGTGTGTTTAGATAACCCTTTTTATTTAATGTCAAAGGCAACCACCCCTTAACGCAAGCATTTTGAAACAGTCGCAATTCTCCAACTTTAACCTCAAAATCTTTAACATTCACAATTCTCCAATTGCTTCCATTCTCAGTAAAATTCTCCTTCTGCACTAATATTTCAGAAGCGCACTCCCAAACTAAATCTTCGATTCCAGTTCTGTCATACAAATCATGATTTTTTGATTTAAAATAAATAGCAGCTTTTTTTGTTGATATTTCCCCTTCATTCAATACTAAATCTCTCTCCATTGTAACTCCTACAGTCATTTAAACTCTTAAATTTCCGTGGATGTTAAGCAATTCTGTAAACAACTTTTCGACTGCACTAAACGTAATAGTAAACGCAGTTTCTAGATCCTCTGTTTCTAGGGGATGCTGGTAACCATAGTGAATTATTACGCCCAAATGTGACCTACTGATTTCTTGGAAATTACTTAAATCAAGTTGCATTGCAGCGTCCACATGGCCTCGTCTCTCTGCAGGATATTGACAACGGTGCTCATGTTTGCAATTTACGTAGTATCCACATTGATCGCACAGATGAATGTTTTCAATATGAGAATCATACAAAACATGAGTACGACAGTAAAATCTGCATTCCGGCATGGAACAGCGTAAGATCTGCAATATGTATCAGAATATTTATTTAAGACAATAACATTTTATTGGAAAACTTAAGCATCTATCTGAAACGAATTGAACTAGTAAATTTCAAAGTAACTTATGAACAAATGACTCAGAAACTGACTCGGCAACCGATAGAAAAATTAATTTAGCAACTCGATCAATATAATCAGCTCATTATTAATTAACTCAAAACCCGTCAGTGTTTGACTTACCGGCTTATCAAATCCTGATGTGATAGGTCTAGGGTAAGTAGTAATCTCCGTCTGAACAGTTGGACTATTCAATGATGATGATGGTGTTATGCTTTCAGAATCGATCTCGTCCGTAGGTTGTAATGCTTGTTCTTGCTCCTCCATTTCACTACCGCGTTTTCCAATCTTTGTAGAACTGTGCAATCAGCTTAGCCAACTTGATGATTACAAGCACATAGAGAAAGGTAACTGTTGTATACGATGCTAGAAATACAACATACACAATAACATAATAACAATTATAAAAATCGCGAACAGTATCATAAGTCAGCTATTAGTAATAATATCTTACCAACAAGTCCGTCCGATAGTAATGTGTGGTCACTAATGCCAGTGGAATGACGTGATCCGTTCTTTCTACTCAGATAGTCCTGGACAGATTGAGCATGAGTCTCTGAAGCTGAGAAAACAAGCTGAGAACTACTTGCGTCGCTCAGAGCCACATCTTGGTCAGCAGATAAACATTTGATATCTGAACATTTGCTTGTCTCGTTAGATGGAGATATTTCGGCTGCTGTATTTGTCAAACAAATACAAATAATTAAAAAAACACTGACAATGACGGAAGCGGAGATAAAAGATACCTTGTTTACTCCTCCAGATAAAGGGGATGACTACAAGTTTCTTCTTCTGTGCTTATCCGTAGTTGCATAATAGTTTTGGGATTTTTTATTTGAATGTTTGTTCTTAGGTTTCCCCTTGCCATAACCTCGTTGGTTTTTTTGGATGCATGTCCATATACAGATAACCGTATTGCTTACCCGTAACGGCTTTACTGTATGCTGAGGTTAAAAATGAAGTTTGACCAGGACAAATCTGTTTAGCGATATTTGTTATGATTTTGTCACGGGGGTTATCAAATAAAATTAAAATTTGAGTATTTAGGTTGACATCACGAAGCCCTTTTACAAATGGATTTTGGAGAATTAGAATAATACTAGCACCTCGATGGTGACTGTGTTTAATAAAATATTTTGTAACAAGTTCTAAATTTTCCCATTTTGAAAATGTATCTTGTTGGTCGTCAATCACAATTAAACAAGGTCCTTTTGTTAGGTGCTCGATATCTTGTAAGTTGTTTGTAAATATTATGTTTTTATCTTCTTCTTTCAATTTATACAAATCCTTTTGAAAGTCGCTATACACCCAAATAACTCTTTCGAGCGGAGTTTCGAAAACTTCGTTACGACAATTCCCATGGTGGTATGCGTCTTCCCTCCCATTGTTACACCTACTATAGATATTGTTGCTGGATGAGGGATTTTACAGTTAATTAAATTGCCTTCTTTTAGGTTAAGTTCCATGATGTGTAGCTTCACAACAAATGCATATGTCGCACTGAAATTGTTTACTATATATTCCGTTTATTTAAATAAGTTTATACATCTAACACACGTCGAAATGTCTTACACAATTACAGGCATACACAAGCATTATTTAGAAGGTTTTGGAGACGTTTAAATTCACAAATCGTTTTAAACACATTAAAGCAAGGGAATCATTGTACGTAAAACTTGATTTAAAACGAAGAATAGTCTCCTTAAAACTCATTAAGATACGGAAATTTTTGTACTTCGTTGAAAAGCAATTCAAAATTTGACGACCATGTGACAATACCAGATTTGATAGACATATTTGGTAAATACTTTACATTCTAATCTCGCTGTAACGGGCGGCTAAATAGTGGTTATTTACATGCTAGCGAATCTTCAGCCCTCCTCATGAAAAAAAGGCAAGATCAGAATGTTTCCCAGTTGCTGTTTTTGCTCCTGATGGCAATTTTCTCAACGTTGATCTCCGTTCTTAATATACATACCCGCAATACTAAACCTGAGGAACTTTTGGATAACTTAGAAAGTAATATTAGAAGATTAGAATGTAAAATTTCCTACAACTTGGTGTTCAAAAATAATTTCGAAAAAGTTTGTTGTTGAAATAAACACAACTGTATTCAAAATACTGTCCCTCATTGATACAGGTTTTTCCCGGGAATTTGGGTGCAGGTACAGGTGCGTATTGGATACACATTTTTGTACCCATCGGGTCTGGGTACAGGTTCAAATAGTTAAAAATTGAATTATGAAAAGAGTGAAATGAGAACCTCATTTTTTATTTACTTTTTAAGTCGTAAAAGCAGCTTCGTTTTAGTTTTTTTAAAACTTCATTTTTTTCTCAGCCTCAGATTACATATTAGTCACAAGTAGTTTCTTAACCACAGAAGAGTAATATTAAATACCAAAAAAGCGCTAATCAAATCTAAAACTCAGGTAGAGTCCTTGGTTATAAATTACCAAGTCTGACCAACATCCTAAAATTAACATTTGTCCTGGAGCTTAACATGAGAAAGAAGATAAACAGGAGGACCTTTTACCTTTTTAAAATTAAATCTTTGGATTTTTGCGCCAGGCCATGTACCTAAGCTCACATAAAATGGCATCCTATCAAATGGAGAATAGGGGTACGGTTACTTGTTAGATTACTGTGAAGTGTCAATGAAGTTGGCGTTATGGAGTTAGGCTTGCTACTGAAAAATGTTTGTAAGATTTTCGCATAAAGGTTCCGGTAAGTAGTGCATCGCATGGGTTCAAAATAGTCGAACCTGTACCTGGACCCAAACTTTGGGTACCTCAAAAGTGTGAACCTGTACCTGCAAATTTACCCATTTAGCGGTAGTGCATCGCATGGGTTCAAAACAGTCGAACCTGAACCTGAACCTGGACCCAAACTTTGGGTACCTCAAAAGTGTGAACCTGTACCTGAAAATGTACCCATTTAACAGGTTAAAATATTTTGATCCTGAACCTGACCCAATTGCATTTTTGTAGTACCCGCACCTGATTAGTACCTGAACCCGAAAAAGTACCCAAAAGACGACCTGAACCCGTGTATTTTTGAACCGGACCTGAACATGTTTGGGTACTTGAGAATCCGAACTTTTTTAAAATTCTATCTTGTATTAAAAGTACAAATATTACAAAATATATTTAAAATGAATAAGAATGCAAATTTTCTGGTTCCTGGGACACCCTGCCATAGCTTTTGCGATGGAAATCATCTTGGAAGCTTGAAATTCTCCGGCCTTTAACTTTCAATTAATGAACCCAAACATTTCAGGTCTTTTGTGATCAGGTTCAGGTCTTTCTTGTGTTACACCTGGTCCTGACAGGTAAATTCAAAACGGGTTTTTCTCTGTACCTGGTCCTGAACCTGTACCCAATTTCACGGGTAAAAAATATTGTTCCCAGAAAGGACCCAAAATTATTGGGTCCAAAATACATGCACCCATACTGAACCTGAACCTGGACCTGAACCCAAATACCCGGGTGCGACCTGAACCCATGCGATGCACTATTTAGCGGGTTCAAATTTTTCGATCCTGAGCATGACCCAATTGTGTTTTTACAGTACCCGCACCTGATTAGTACCTGAACCCGAAAAAGTACCCAAAAGACGACCTGAACCCGGGTATTTTCGAACCGGACCTGAACATATTTGGGAACTTGAAAATCAGAACTTTTTTTATTTTATCGCGTATTAAAAGTACAATTTGGTACAAAATATATTTAAAATGAATAAGATAGCATGTTCACTGGTTCATGGGACACCCTGAAAAAATCCCCGGAAATCATCTTGGAAGCTTGAAATTATCCGGCCTTTAACTCACAATCCGTGAACCAAAACATTTCATGTCTTTCGTGATCAGGTTCAGGTCATTTAAGTGTTACACCTGGTCCTGACAGGTAAAATCAAAACGGATTTTTCTCTGTACCTGGTCCGAAACCTGATCCTGTACCCGATGTCACGGGTATAAAATATTGTACCCCGAAAGGACCCAAAATGATTGGGTCCGAAATACATGCACCCATACTGAACCTGAACCTGGACCTGAACCCAAAAACCCGGGTGCGACCTGGACCCAGTGGTCGGACTGTACTGTACTTTTTAGTACAGTATTGATAAAAGTACAGCATTGGTACAGTAACGCGTCATCATTATGTTTCGTCAATAAAGCAGAGTACAGTATCTACATCTATTCATAACATGAACTATTGACACAGTATTGAAAAGCCGCTATAGCAATAAAAACAAGTAAAGCAAAGCAACGAATTGTTATAAATAATACAAATTCATATAAAGTACAGCAAATTATTGATACACGCAAAGGACCCCATCTAGTTAATTTACGGAGGAACTACTTACGTTAGACATTTAGCATACGACATTAAAACGACAAACGAAAGCAGAATGAACGGGCGATATTTGTGGTTATACAATATTGACGATTATATACGTACTTCTATGGGTAAAGCACAGTATTGATAACTATTTATGTATAACTAGTACAGTAAAGCAAAGTATTGATGACTATTTTTGCATAACTAGTGCAGTAAAGCAGAGTATTGAAACATATTTCGATGTGCTTTCAAAAGTAAAGCATTGTATTGAAACAATTATCATATCCAGACTATAGTAAAGCACAGTACAGGTAAAGGCAACAGTACAAAAATAGCACTAGAGTATTGTATTGATGAATCAAAGTCCGACCACTGCCTGGACCCATGCGATGCACTACCGGCAAGATAAGGTCATGAGAGCTACTCTGCCTCTCTCTTTCGTTCACATCCTCTCCATAGGTCCTCACCTTCATGTTTATGAAGGCACCCAAAGATGCTAGCCAATCCTACATGTAGGCCTATTTATAGGGTGCGAGCTATTTTCAGAAAAAAATATAGGCAAAATTAGGGTGCACTGGTTGTCGCAGAAAATATACATACAGGCCATCATATATGCATATATGTAGGCGTAGGCAGCACGAGAACACGCTGTATGAAGGCAAATATACAGGATGTATATACATAACTATTGTCACGTTATGGAAGTTTTATCTCAATGCAAACCAAAACGATTTTTAAACGTTGGAATATCAGGGCACTGCAGGGACATCTGAGATTTCCCATCCAAAATAATATTCATACATAACTAAGTACATATATAATAATTACACATATTGTAGTGATTGCTCGGTGGCTTGTACTTGTACCAACTGTAACGTGCAATACGACCGATCAATACAAGTTTTCACATATTGCATGAGTACCATTAATTTCGAAGAAGCACTCACAATCAGTTTGTTTAAAAATATGATACAAATAATCAGGCGCGTAGCCAGGAATTGGCCAAGGGGGGGCAACATTAATTTGGACGTACATATGTAAACTGACACATTCTATGGGAAATCCAATTCACGAATGTAAAACGCATCAAATTTCGCAAACTGAATTTCAGATTTTAAAATTCTCCACGTTTTACGATTTCATCAAATTTGAATAATTTTGGACCAGATTTTTAATTGGGCTTGATCCGATTTCGGAGAATTTCGAGACCTGGGTTCGCTTCTATCGTTTCAGCTGGTGCTTAACCTACTGTTCCTGTGACACACGTCTTTGCTTCGAAAAAAAACTGTGGATATCAGTCGTGCTTGACCTTTTCATAATGAAGAATTAAATACAATTCACTAATTTAATAATTCTATCCAGCTTAAAAATTCCCTCGAAGCGATGCGTGTAAGTTACAGAAGCTAAAAGCTTATAATATGAAAATATTTAAAGCCGCTGTTACCATACTTTTGTTGCCGTTGAAGGTTGAAGTCAAATCGACGAGGCAAAGGTCAAAGTGAAATCGAGATTTCGAAATGCATTCAAATCACCCGCTAAGCAAGGATGAACACAATAAAAATATACTCTAGAATCACCCAAAACGTCTCTTTATTGAATGGTTTATTGCCCACGGCTTCTTTCCGTCAAAAGTTTCCTGTACTCATCCATACTTGCGAAAATCGTATCGAAATGCTTTTCCATTTCGATAGAAATTTATTGATATAGAAATCCTTTGCTCTCGCAATGGACAAACATTGCGATACGATTTTCGCGCGTATGGATGGGTCAATTAATGACGGGAGGAGCCGTGGATAATAAATCATTCACACGAAACATGCCAATTTCATGGGTGATTCTAGAGTTATGCTGTTTATACACAGATATTTACATGGAATACTGTATATGTTGAGTTTCGAAGTGATTTTTTTTTTACAAATAAAAAAATTGTACTGTCAAATCACTAAAAAGGTTTGCATGTCTCGGTATGGACTGATTTATTTTTAACTTTTTGAGTGATTTGAGAGTATTTTATTTCGAATGGGGGGGGGGCAATTGCCCCCTTTGCCCCCCCCCTTGGCTACGCGCCTGCAAATGATAGTAACAAACAATTTGCTGAATAATTGTTGTATACAAGGGATAGACCATATTTTTTCTAAACTAATGTTAGATGTCTAAAATAAATTAGCTAAAATGAAAACAACAAATTGTAATTATGAATTTTAATTAAATTATAATTTAATTCTACAGTATAGGGTCCCATGTAGGAAGGGGCTACCACTTTAGGTTACCCTATACAGGCAGAAATTTAGGCAGCGGCAAATGCCTACTTGTAGGCTAGGATATAGGCCCTAGCAATTGCACAAATAGGCGAGACGGAAGGCTCCTCCTGAACTAAATGTATATAGGTAGGATGTAGGATAGGCAAAATCAGTTTAGCATCTTTGAGGGCGAGTAAAATCATCGTGTACTCATCATCACTCTCGCAGTTTGTGAGAGCGATCTCTCAATCCCTCGTGAGGGCGCCCATGTAACTTAGCGAATTCGAAAATCCAGCCAATATAACATGCCGCCAATTTTGCTTAAATACCCCGCCAAAATTTTAGGGCGACAGGATATTGATTGGTTTGCAATGTTAATTCTTGAAAATGAGCTCTTCATTGACCACATGTAAACTAAAGGGTGGCCAAATCGGTAAAAGTCTAGTCGGTAAAAAAGAAGAAACTTTGGTTTAAAAATCGGTGAATTCGAATACCCTTCCACCCCTACCAAATTTCTACTAGTATTTCGAGATTTTGTCCGAAATTTACACTCGCTATAACGGATCCTCTGACGATTATGTGAATAATGAAGAGAAAAGTGTTTTGCAATAATCCCTTCAACGCATGTTTTAATCTATAAAGACAGTAGATATAACGGGACCAATTATATAAAACAATTTTTCCGATAATGCTAAAAATATGGGGCAACCAGTTCTTGGTAACAATAATTTATCTCCAAATATACAAGGACGCTGGTTGTGACAAAATGCGCACCTTCAATGATACTGTTGTTTTCTCTGCAAAAGGTCACTGCATTTGTCAAATGAATCAATATTTTGTGAAACGAATTTCTAAAAATGTATAAGAACACTAAAAATTTGACTCTTAGAACTTATATAAATCCCCTATATAATTTCAGAAGTTAATTTATAATGGTTCTGAAATTTCGGACAATTTGAATAATGTCTGAAATCCAGTGAAATAAAGGGTCTAAATTTTGTTCAAATAATTTATTTAGTATCACCAGATAATTTCAAATATTTTGTGCAAGTTAATTTTACAAAATAAGATTTAAAAAAATCTGTTTAAGCCTAAACTTTTTCCTCAAATTTGTTCAAAGGTGAATAATAATACATAATTGGACAACATTTGGAGGCACAATTCTTCCGATTTGGAAATTACTATAATATGACTTGCTAATAACTGAATAAACAAAGCATTTGGATTGACACAATGAAAGTCTCCTGTTACAATTCTGTTCAATGTTCAGTTCTTCAATGTTCAATACTGTCTCAACGCACACTTTTCCCACATTTCGTTTCAGCGTTTCTTAATTCATTCGCTAACCAACTTCGAGGGAGTTCTGCAATTGAGGTTAGAATTCCATCCTTACTGTTAGGGCATGTCGATTGAAAATGCCCTGCAGTATTTGCCCGCCCAGCTGAAAATGCCCAAAATGCCTGCCCACATGCCCAAAAACTGGACAGCTTTTGAAAATGCCCTGATTTTGGGCACTTTCATGGCACCAAAATCGGATTACTAGCATATATTCACAATATCCCTCCAAATGCATGAAAGCGCAGCCAAGGAAAACTTACAAATGTGAATGTCTGGTTATTCGCTTCTGCGCGTATATTTTAATGGCAAAAACAGTCAAATCAATTTAATTTCATTGGCATGAGGTGATATCATTCAAGGATGTGAGCAGGGCTACTTCTGGATACCTCGAATAATAGTCACAGAGCAGCAAATACCATTTCCCGTTTTCATAAAATAAGTCCATTGCAATAATTTCCCAGGGACGTGAAGGGAATGCAGAAGGAATGAGAGGCTCACATCTGTTCACTTTATGTTGTGCGCATATAGTACATTGTTCACACATATTTTTAATTTGCCCAGAAATACCAGGCCACCACACTGATTCCTTTGCTCTGGCTCTACACTTAGTTATTCCTAAGTGGCCAGCATGTATTCTCTGAAGAATGTCATGTCGTAGTTTATGTGGAATCAGAATTCTACAATTTCGCATGATTATACCTTGTTGTATGTTTAAATCATCACGCACCACGAAAAATTGTTTCATATCATTGTCTAACATTTTTACCTTTGGCCAACCTTCGCATATATATTTATGCAATTTACTGCATACCGGATCGAGTAGTTGCGCTTCAAAAATTTCTTGAATCTTTTTCTCGGAAGCAGGAATGTTTGACATTAACATACTAACCTGCGCTTCCATTTCCTCTTCCAAGTCACTTTTGTCAAGATTATCCAAGGGTTTTCGAGATAGCACATCAGCTGGGATTAACTCTTTACCCGGAACGTATACAATATTGTACGTATACCTCATCAAGCGCATTCGAAACCTCTGTAACCTTGGACTAAGTTCATCCAACAATTTGGTTTTCATAATGGATAACAACGGTTTATGGTCAGTCTCCAGTGTAAATTGGATGCCTGTAATAAAGTCAATAAATCGCTAACAGCCCCAAGCACAAGCCAATGCTTCCTTTTCAGTTTGTGCATAACCTCTTTCCGTTTTGGTCAAAGTACGGGAAGCGCAAGTTACAACTCGGACAGTTTGGTCATTTTGTACTTGACGAAGTATGACACCAAGACCATAGGATGATGAATCAACTGACACTACAGTGTGTTTATTTAAATCAAAGATAGCAAGTGTGGGTCTCGAAGTCAGGATTTTTATTACCGCTTCAAATGATTTTTGTTCCGCCTCTCCCCAATGAAATTCTTTATTTAGTAAATTATTCAGGGGAGCAAGAATTGATGATAGATTTGGAATGAACCTGGCCAAATAAGTTACAAATCCAATGAAACTTCTCACCTCTGGCTCATCCTTAGGAATTTTCATATCTGCAATAGCCTGTAGCTTTTCCGTGTCAATGTGGATTCCCGTTGTATTAATCCTGTGACCCAAAAATCGAATTTCTGTTACTCCGAACGCACATTTTGTGGGATTTAATGTGATTCCCTTTTCTTGAAATTTTCTCAGTACTCGTCTCAAGTTTTCGTCATGTTCATCGACAGACTTTCCCCAAACGCAAGTATCGTCGGTGTGATTGCACACGCCAGGCAATTCAAGTAAAATTTCAGATACATGCTTGTTAAAATATTCAGGAGCCGATGATATACCAAAAGGAACACGTAGATAGTAGTATCTTCCGAATGGTGTAATGAATGTTGTCAGTAATTTCGAATTTGCATTTAATTTAGCTTGCCAAAATCCATTATTTTGGTCAAGTTTAGAAAACATCACTGCTCCAGCCATTTTTGCTAAAGAGTGTTCTACAATAGGCATAGGATAGTTTTCTCTCTGCACAGATTTATTAAGTTCTGTAAAGTCACCCCATTGGTTTTCGTTACACATACACGAGGTGCACACCATTAAGTAGGCTCATTAACCTTCTCAATTACTCCCATCTCCAGCATTTTGTCAAGTGCTTCTTTAAGCTTGCTCATTAAAGCTAGCGGGACGCGTCTTGGTTGACTTAGTGCATATGGCTTAGCGTTATCATTCAATTTAATGGTATATTCCCCTTCCATTTGGCTTATCCCTGAAATAACTTAGGAAATTCCTTATGGGGTTGTACTGATGATTTCAACTCAGTGATGGAGTAAATTCGTTTGAAAAGACCCAATGCTTCACATTCATCAACTCCTAACAATGCTTTCTCCAGGTTTTCAACTACATAGATATTTGTTTCCAGTTTTTCATTCTTATAAGACAAATTCCCTTTAAACATACCCATTGTGGCTAACATGCTGTGACCTGGACCAAACAATTTCCTATCGGATTTTTCCAACTTTATTTGCTTCAATTGTTTATCATAAAATTCATACGGAATCACGGTCACCTCTGCTACCGGGTCTAATTTCATCTGCAGCGGAGTTTTTCCAATTTTAATTTCCGCTGACCATCGGCGTGCAGTTGCATTGTCCTTAGTTGACACTGCACCCAAGAAAGCATATTCCTCGCTCACACACTCGACTCTTGTCGTGCTGCCAGTATCTCCTTTTACTTTTTGAGCATTTTTACATACTCTGGCCCAATGTCCTTTTCTCTTACAAATATTACACTGGGAATAATTAGCAGGACATTTATCCTTTGTATGTGTTTTAGTTCCCCCGCATTTGAAACAGCACCATTTCCCCTTATTTTGATTTCCCTTGTTATCACCAGAGTTGCCGTTGTCTTTTCCCCGGAAGTTTTCACCTTTCACTCTATGCACAGCAGATGTCTTTTGCAAGTCTGCTTGCTGTTTTCGAACGGACTCGTAAGCACGCACCATTGTTATGGCTTTCTCGAGAGTAAGGTCCGGTTCTAGCTGAAGTTTTTCAGACAATTTGCCATCCGCAGCTCCTACCACAATTCGATCTCGGATCAAATCATCCTGCAGATCCTTGTATTCAGTGTTGTGACAGTCTGTGTAGATCTGTGAGGAAATCATCAATGGGCTCACCCTCAAGTTGCACTCGTGAGTTAAATCGTGCACGTTCATAAATGACATTTTTACGGCCCATAAAATACGAATCAAACTTTTCAGTCACTTTAACATAATCTTTCTGGTCAGCGTCGTCAAGTCCAAACGTTTGTAAAATATCATCCGCTGGATCTCCCATAAAATAAATCAATCTATGGAGTTTACTTTCATTTGTACTGACTTTAAGGCACTTCATAAATCGCTCGAAGCGTCGTTTCCAGTTCGGCCATTCCGATGGTGCGGAATAGGTGAACTGCTCAGGAGGACGAATATCCATTCCCATTGAGTTAATGTTAAAACAATTATTATTTTAACACTGCGGAGCCTGATACTTTTACCAGATCCCACCGCTGCTACCATGTATTATGCCTGAAATCAATAATGTTCGCAATCCAGTCTACTAGAACGAGTACCTTTATTAAGATATCTTAACAGCTTGAGAGATGAAGTGTGACTGCCTCTTTGGCTTACATTTATGTTTGCTCTGTCACATAGAACGCGTGGAATGTGCATGCCAATATCCCCAATAACTTAACATCACTATTATGATTACTTAAATACCAACACAATACTCATGTCCAAAAGTTATGCAAAATTATTTTAAATGTACTTTGCATACCTGCACTAGTACACATAATTAGTTAGATAATTTATTGGTCGATTTGGCCTTGGCCCCTACAACTTGCACCGATTCATTAGTTAGTTAGCACCGATAGTATAAAGTTGAAAAATTAGCAAAATACGAATAATTATTAAGTTAAATTAATTGTAAATTAGGATAGTGTTTAAGTCGAATGTGAAGTAGACATAGCTTAGCTTTAGTACAGGTAAAAAGGTTCACTGTCATTACAAGAACCATTAAAAAACCTACACATCTTTTTCTGTCATTCATTAGTATAAGGTTTTCAGATACATATGAAGCGAGAACATTTAAATAGTCATTTAAATCATATACTGACCAAAACATAAATGAATGAAAAATAATCATGTACGACGTTTTCTTACGTTCATGGATGTAACTGTCCAGTTAATATGAGTTGGGGTTATGATTCGTGGGTTAAGTGTGGTGAGGTACAATTATTACCAGGGCATCCAGGTTGTGAGTGTATGGTTTACGAGCTACAGCCTTACGACAGCCGACTCACTTCTTCACTGACTGCACAGCAGTGAGGACTCTAGCTAGATATGGCTCCCAAGCCTGTACAATTTGTGTGTTAAAATAAGGTCCTGGCTCCAGGCTGCCAAAGCCACGGTTGAATGGGATTCAACACAGCTGTAGGGGCTGCTGGTTTATGTGACAAAAGGTCACGGCCGGGTCAATGCCCAGCTGTAACAACGTGGGATCTTCCCTCCGGTGTACACGCGGCCAGCTAGCTGACTCCAGTCTGATGGAATAGGATACAATAAAATATCGCAGCCAGGACTCCGACACTCATACACAACATCGCATTGTAACTACAGTCCTTAATATTCTCTAGAATAACTTCCTTTTATTTTCTATAATTAATTAATTAGCCGTTTGTTACCTGAAATATAGAAGTAATTTTAAGAAAACGCAATATATTACTATAAGGCTGGTGCATCAGAAAAATGTAATATATGCAAAAGAGCAGAAGGTAGGAAATTAGCCATAAAATGTATCCTCTATAACGGACTGTATCACAATACAGGCTGCCTAAGACTTAATGCCACGTCCAAAGAATTTAAATTATTAGTTGACTCTAATGCCTGGGTTTGTCCTCAGTGCATAGGCCCCCATTCTAATACCAACAACTATGGAACTACTGTTGATATGCTCATCGACTCTGGGCTAAATTGTTTAGCTAATAACAACGATTCCTTCTTTAGTAATAGCATATCTACACTTTTACCGGCTAACAACTGTAAGCAAATCCTATCCAAAGGTCTAACAATAATGCATTTAAATATATGTAACCTAAGATTAAAGAAGGATGAGCTATCTGTTATCATGCATGACTACAAAACCGATATCATGTGTATATCTGAAACCTGGCTGAATATGAATACATTAGATAGCGAACTTCAAATCCCAGGATACTATCTATACAGAAAAGATAGGGCAAATAAAAACGGTGGAGGATTAGTTATATATATTGCTAACAACCTTGCATCTGAATATTATGATTATGATCTTATATCGGCAGAATGTCTTTGACTCAGATTAACCTACCACATAGCAAACCAATTGCTTTAGTAAGTATATATAGACCACCTGGCTCTATTGGTTGTGATGATAATTTTGTAGTAGAATTCACAAATCTGATTAACTCCCTACTAACAAAGAATGTGGATATTACGATATTAGGCGACTTTAATATTAATACACTAACAAATAGCTCATCCTACAAATATCTGTTAGAGTGTACTGAGAGATTAAATCTCACCCAACTCATCAATACTCCTACCCGTACGACATTTACTAGTAGAACCATTATAGACCACATATATATAAATAATAATAGCTTTGCAATTGACTCAGGTGTTATAGATTGTGGTCTATCTGACCGTGATATAATATATCTTGTACGTAGAAAACTCAAACCTATATACTCACCTAATATTATACAAACTAGAAATTACAAAAATACTGATTGGAACCAACTACACGACAAATTATATAGCGCTAAATGGGAACTACTAGATAGCTTTAACACAACTGAGGAAAAGACCAATGTCATGGAATCCCTCACCCTATGCATTTTAGATGACGTTGCGCCTCCAATAAGGAGGAGTATTAAAACAAAGCCAGCAGTATGGCTAACATGCTCACTTAAAAAGCTAATACATAGAAAAATCATTTAAAGCAAGCAGCTGTCAAGAATAAGACATTAGAATAATGGCAAAACTATAAAACATGCCGAAATCAGGTTACACTACTTATACGAAATGCTAAACAAAAATATTTCTTAAAAAAGTTCCAAAAGAATACATCATCTCAAGAAGCATGGAATAATTTCAAACTGCTCCTTGGGGAAAACATACAAAGTACGAGCATTTCAGAACTGAAAATTAACAATGTAACTATAACGGATAAAGAAGCTATATGTGAAGAGCTTGCAAATGCCTTCGTCCTGAACCACAACAATGAAGACTCAGACATAACCAAGTTTGTAGCACACCTATCACAGAACTGCTATAGTAATAGAAATTCCAATGAGATTACTACACAGGTAAGTAACTGCAATAATTAAAAGCACCAAAGGAAGTGGTATTCCACCCAAGATTATAAAACGATATCCTGAAATATTTGCCCCCTTACTTTGTAAAATCTTCAATCATGCCCTATTTGAAGGTAAATTCCCACGCGACTGGAAAATAGCAACTGTTACCCCTATACTCAAACCACGCAACAACAAATTCTTACCTCAATCTTATCAACCTATATCAAGACTTCCATTCTTATCAAAACTTTTTGAATCTTTGATAGCCAACCGATTGATACATTTTATGGAAACTAATAATTTACTCTCACAAAACCAGTTTGGATTCAGAAAGAAAAAATCAACTTTTCATGCACTAATTGAAATCACCCATAAAATTTATACATCCTTAGAAAATAATCACCTTGTCTCAATTTTATTTATTGACTTAAAAAAGCGTTTGACAGCGTCAGGTTTCTCAAATTAATCTCAAAACGTAAAAATAAATATAATGCGCCCCATTATATAATAAGAATTCCCTGCAGCTATCTTACTGAAAGAAGCTTTCGTGTAAAACTGGATAAAATGGTATCTAAGCAATACAGCCTAACTGGCGGAGTCCCACAAGGTAGTGTTCTCGGGCAAATTTTATTTGTCATATTTTTTAATGGCCTGTGTAAATGTTTATGCCGATGACATTGCGTCACTTTGCACAGCAAAAACCTCTGACGAACTCAAAGCTAATTTAGATCTAGTTATGAAGCAAATTCATGACTGGTGTGAAAGCAATGATATGAGTGCGAATTTCCTCAAAACTTATTTTATGAAATTTCATAAACCAAGAACAAGACATAGAGCCAACATTCTCTTTATTTTATGTAACGGTAACAAAATTGAAAGGGCAAATAACTTTAAGTATCTAGGTGTTTACTTTGACTCTACGCTAAACTTTAATAAACACTGCACGCACGTTAACAAAATGGTCTCTTTAAAATGTGCCCTTTTAATAAAACACAAACAATACATTGACCAAAAACTTATGTACAGAGTCTTCAAGTACTTATTTTTCTCGCACATAGAATATGCATTACCTGTATGGGGTGCTGTATCAGACATATACCTTAACAAATGTCAAAAAACTATCGACCATTTCTTAAAATGTATCTCCATAGAATTAATTTTTTAAAACCAAAACATACTTTAACTAGTTGTAACTCAAAGGTTAAACGGAAAAAACAGTCAATTCACTTCAATAATCTTTATGAAAAATTTGGTATCTTAACAGTCATTGAAAGATACATATACGTAACTGCATCATTCACAAAATCACTACTATCGCAACCAGAAAAACTGCAATGTTTAACTGAAATTATCAAACCAACTACAACCAGAACCACGAGAAACTCACATTTCCTCAACATCCCTATTAAATCTTCTTTTTACCACAGATCTTTTCAATACAGAACTGCGATTCTGTGGAATAAAATACCCAGAAATGTACACTCTCAAATAAATATTAAAGACTTATGAATATATGAATTAAGCAAATGGATTGTAAAACGACGATGTAGTAATATCTATGAATACATTATATTTAATTAATTAAGAAGCATAAAAAAAATTGTTAGAATAATTTAATCCAAATTCCTATCCTAAATTAAGTATTTTAAACTGTCTATTACTGGAAATCAGTGCTTGCACTGTGTTAATATGACAATAAAGCCATTACATTACATTACATTTTACAGCCCTACGTATTTATATGGTATCGCGGGTGACGATAGTCCAAGTCCCAAGAGGTCGGTTGGCGTAAGTTCTGAAGTTGTAGCTCATCATGTGAGGACGCCTTAGCTTCCGCAAAAAACGAAAACAAACCGCAGTTAAACCAACTCCAACATGATTTAGTATTACTTGAAGTAACGAAATAAATGTTCGACAGAAGTTTGAAACCTTGGAGATTATTTCTGGTGCAGTATATGGAAGTTGCAAAAGCATTGTACCAGGGGAAATACTTGGTGCAAGTAATGTAAGCAGTAAAAGCGTGTACCGTGGTACAATACAAATGTACCAGACATTTGCTACACAAGGAGAAAAGTATGTTAAAAGGCACGTGATAAAGATTAGTTCTTTGGTTTGGTGCTCGGCTTTGGGGGAAAGGAAGGCACACCAGGCCACCATATATATACTTGGTATCAATTAGGCATGTTCATATCGTTCATATTTAAAATATCGTTAATATCGTTATCGTTATGTCAAAAATACACGATGCAGTTTTTGAGGAACTATATTAACGATAACTGATAGTTTTGAATCAATTAAATGATTTCATGTATAAAAAAATTAATTACAAAATTTACGGGTGGCCAAGGTCCTAAACTATCCCGCGGGAGGCACTGACGAGTGCTAACTGCTTTCCTGTTACCAGCAAGGAAGACATGCATGAGTATCGGCTTCCTTCAGCTTTTCGGAGATCATAGAACTGCGTCATTATATTTTTCCGATACTGAATCTTTTTGAACGGTAAGAATGTGTCCGCTCCATCCAAACTCTTCAGAATAAACAGGGACTTGAACCGTACAATTGGGAGAAATTTCAAGAAAATAACAATTCCGAGTGTACATGTTACGCAAGGAGTAGTCATTTTCTTCCTTTAAAATTTCCAACTTATTGTCATATACAGGTTCCTTAACAGGTTCAAGGGATTCCAGTTTAATGTTGGCAACAGTTAAGATTTCATTTCCAAAATCTACTGTCACTTTATTATATTTAAGAAAATTTAATCCAATAATTACGTAATGGGACGAATTTGGAACAATAAGGAAAGTCCACATAGTAATGAAGTCATTTATTGTTACCGGTATCTCAATCTCGTGTGCTACCATAAAATTCGGAAACGTTTTTACATCAAAACACAATGAAACTGGAATCTCTAAAGAAACCGCGGTAGACTGAGTTGTGCGTGGAAGAATATCAAAGAAGTTCTTACTACTGAAATTCCCGCACCACTATCCACTAGAGCTAGTCTCTCTATAAATGCAATTTTAGCTGCTACTAACAATAACCGGGAAATCGAATTAATTTGAGAATTATTTAAAGATTCTCTGAGAAACTCAATTACTTTTACGGGAAAATCTTTGGGAACTACTACAAATTCAGGATCAAATGGTGATGGAAATCTAGTTCCTGTTGCTGATCTAAACTAATTAAACTACTATTTGCCTGACTTACCCGCGTAGCGAGAATTTCAATTACCAGTACTAGTTTACCCGGAATTGATGCCAAGTATATACCTGGTGCAGTAAGTGTCTGGTACACTGGTATAGTACCAGGTATTTTTCCTGGTGCACCAAAAGACAGTTTGTGGAATTTGAACCAGACGTTGTGAACCAGGAATACATCTGGTATCGTGTACCAGGAAAGAAACTATAGCCGGTTAGTTCAGGCACTCCGGAATAAGGGGGACAGGGGGGACATTGTCCCTCCCAAAAACGTCAGGGAGGGTCAGGCTATACTACTGTCCCCCCACTTTTCAATAATCAAAGAAGCCGTTTTTTACTGTTAAGACAGCAATTAAGCAAATCCTGCTCAAATTGATATTAGTTGTATTTAAAAACACAAAATAATCTATTTCTTCTAAACAAAAATGTTTACACCGTGTTACTAAATATTTTTTCATCCTGTTATATTCTTACTTGTGGAGATCGGCTCATCTAGGTAACTACCAAATTAAATTTGTGGTCCATGAAACTAGTCATGGATTAGGAGGAGATTAGATAGGAAATATATTTTTTGAAGCTCATTTTATCCTTGATAAACTTAAGTGATTTTATGTCAGTATTGCAAGTTTCAGGGTTGAAATTGTGTGATATGGTGATAATTTAAATAGTAACTTAGAAATTCAACGAAACGCGAGTCATCAAGGAATTAGAGGATATTTTTATATCCATCATTCTTTGCTATTGTTGACCTTTTTAAATTTGGAATATTGTTTCCCACTACCTTTGTCAAACAATTTGACCTCCCCTTACCAGATAGATCCAAACCAAAATTTTGTTCTGGATCAAAAGTTAATACCATTCTTGTATTCGGAGCATAACGGACAATTTGGTCGGAGCAAATTTTAAACTCGATAGGTTTTTGGAGCTGATATTATTGAAAAGAATACAACGGTCTCTATTAAAACGTCCGCCAAAGGAGTTTATTTCAGGATATTAAAAATTGCCATCAAATATACGTTGTTTGGAGAAACATTAACTACCAAGAATTCAACGCCTCCAAATTTGGTCCATTTGGTCTGGTACCGGTAAATCTACCGGAGAATGTTCCAATGGATCCAGATTATGGAACAGATGTTGCTTGGACCTAACCAGACCAAAAAATAAATAAAAGATCGAACCATTCCCGTAGCTAGTTAACAATCAGTGCAACGATTTGAAATCCATAACAATTTGCTAGTGTCTAGGGTTTGTAAGAAAAGGTTTCTGATATGATATTTGTGTCTTATGTGAAAGCTAAAATTCTTTTTTAAAATTTGAAGATATATAATTTGCATGATTATATGATTAGCTAACCAAACATTATGTGTAACCTTTTATGTACATAGCATGTACATACATACGTTTGTATATGGTCACTAGCAAATAAACTAAAAATAATTGAAAATGTTGTCCCCCAACTTTTTAGAACGTTCCGGAGTGCCTGGGTTAGTTAATGGTATACTCGGATAACCTTTACATTGTTACAAGTTGAAGGTTTAAATTTTAGCCAACACTTTGCTAATCCTTTCCCCTCGTAGATTAAAAAAGCAGGCTTTCCGAAAATTTATGGATTCTATATCTATTTTAGCAGTGGAAACTAGATGCAAATAAATCTAGATGTAGAAATTAACTCCTACCTCGTACTCATAATACTAAGCCAAGACTTTTAATTTAAATTTATTTTGTAACTTTTTCTTTTTGTTTTAACTTTTATAACTAAATGAACTGAAGCTAACACCAAAAGTTGTAACGGCTGAGGCCAAATCGACTGAATAAATCTATCTAGCTATCTATCTATATCTATTTTAAAAGGTTCTTGAAGATTGTCAATAAATTTAAATGATTCCAATAGTACAATAATTATTACGGCACTAAATAAATCTAGGATTAAGTCTGGCCGAGCAGCAACACATTATTTATTATTCGTGATAAGTGTCTGATGATATCACATTGAACTCTAAATACTATCACAATAGTCTTAAAATGTTAATTGATGTTGAGTTGACTTTCACATAATGGACACTAATAAAAACAAGTTTGCAATTAGTGGGTTACGATGCTTCAATAACTGTATTAAAATGTCACCACAAACAGAATTCATCAACATGAAGAATCATCAGAATGAGGGCAAAGAGTCATATATAAATGAACATTTATACAGCAGTGTAGTTATCGCTACTGAATTATTGCATACAAAACTTAAATACAATAGTTTGGCAATCTATATTTTTAGTGAAAAAATTCATTACTAGGTGTTGACTAGTGTTTCTTGTCAATTGCAAGTTAACCGCAATTACTAATTGAATTTGCAAGTTCGGTTCAACTGCGGTTATTTTACACCAGGGAATTGAAATTGTCGGTGCAAGTGCAATTTCTGTGTACTTAAATTGCAATTACAAAAGCATCAAATACTTGCAATTACCGGTTAAGCACAACTGAAATTGAAAGAATTGCAATAATTGCAATTATAAGTGCTTGCATTGCAAAAAGCTGCAATTTAAAAAATACTTATCAAGTTAATTGCAACTTACTACCGTTTCGAATTTGAGCGCAAAATTTCACAAAATGCCTCAATAAGTCATTCTGTTGTAATAACTAATGTACATAATAATCACGAGTATTGTCTCTTACATTACTGACTACAATTTCGTCAGTGAGAATATTGATCTAAGTGAATTTTCGATTAGCATCAAAATGTTCCCATTTGCACAAAATTATAGAACAATAGAAAAAAATTTATTTTAAGGATTGTAAAGATATGTTGAAGGATGAAATTTTACAATATTTTATCCTTGGAAGTCTTAAAGAAAGAAGTCATTTGTGCACCTCTGTTTCATTATGCATAGCATCTAGATCATTTTTTTAACACACTTTGTTCAATTGAGTGAAACATAACGTATATAATCTTGCTACAAATCAAATATGCACTGATCATTTAAGCCTTTTTTCACCTTTTAGACCTCTTCGTCGACGATTTATACTGTATATCAGTTAACGTGCAATTACAAATTGCAATTACACTTGCAATTGTACTTACCGGTGCAATTACATCCAAATGTTTTTGCAATTGCCTTACCAACTGCAAGTAACTGATGAACTAATTGCAAGTTCAACTTCAGTTATTTGCATGATTTAATTGCCGCATTTTAGCAAGTACCAGTCACGGTGTTACTAGTACTTGCATTATCAATTATAATTGTAAGTGCAATTCATAATTCCCAATACTTGCACCGACAGAAACACTGTTGACGGTTCGCCCTATAAAAGCATAATATGCAATTTACACTCGCTATAACGGATCCCTTTATGATTATGCGATATAATAGATAATAATAAATATATAGCAAAATTTTCCCAACAATGCTAAAAATATGGGGCAACCAGCTCTGTGTAACAATAATTCTCAAAATATAGGTACAAGGACGCTGGTTGTGACAAAATGCGCACCTTAAATGATACTTTTGTTTTCTTTACAAAAGGTCACTGTATTTGTCAAATTAATCTATATTTTGTGAAACGAGTTTCTAAAAACGTATAAGAACACTACAAATTTCACTCCTAGACTCGTCTAATTCCACAATTAATTTCACGAGTTAATTTATGAAGGTTCTGAAGCTGATAATTTGAATAATGTCTGCAATATTGTTACGAATATATTATAAATAGACTAGAATAAGCATAATCTAAGTCAGCAAATAGTTTAGAAGGTCGTAAGCAAAGGCTACGTGACGCCAAACGCTGACAAAACATAATTATAAGAAAAGGAAAGGAAATGATTCAGATTATTTAATAAACAATAAAGCTAAGATTAGATTAGGATTAGATTAAGACACGTAAATTTTTTGTACAAGTTCTAATCTCGACTTCAAGCAAGCAACATCAAGAGGAGCCGCACCTAGAGTCCATTCCCTCCGGGATGGATCTCAAAAGGTAGCCAGCGGGACAACATGAAATTGGGAAATTTCATGAAGAAGAGATTTAGAATTCAGTTCATTTTAAGAGTTAAATGTTAATTGTTTCAGTGTAAATTGTACCAGTTCTAGGAACATTTAATTGGCCAAAATAAATAAAACGGACTACACCAGAAATCAATAGTTCCATTTATTCATGAGTTTCACCAACATCGAAACCATAATTCAGGGGAATGGAACGCCCGAACCTAGGCTACATTGTCGTTACCCGCATAACATCATACACCCGGGTAGCACAACGTTACATGATGTTTCTGCCAGGCCTTCGGGTTTCTTGGTAAGGACCCGGAGGATCCGCAGGGCAAAAACCCTACGGATGACCCTGTGACAAAGACCGAACTTTTTAGCAAGTCAGGTCGTAGTTTCAAAATTCATGGGATGGAAGTATGGGGTCCGACACGGAGGAAATGTTCTCATTTCTCTCCAGGGCCACCCGAAACTTCTCATGAGGCAGTCATAACATACAACAAAATGTTACTTCAAGAAAGAAAATTTGGAAATTATCATCACGCGCGGATTCAAGTTCTAATTCAGAAATCCTAGTGCAGCACTATAAAAAGAACTATTTACTGGCCAGGAATACTATTTTAAGTGACTAGTGAAATTGGGACTCTTTCCATCCGGAAAATTAGGGGAAGAGGACGTCCAATAAGGTAATACAATTTTTCTTTAAGGTTCATGAATTTCATGTTTAGGAGCTCATTATTTTTTTTGTAACGTAGTTACGAGGCGCACTTAAATCTCAGGAGTAATTAACCAGAATTTAGGTGCAAATCATATGTTGAAATTAGAAAATTGCGCATATATGTATATGTATTTTGTGGTTTTCAGAGTATATAGTAGGTGTATGTGCATCATAATTGTCACCAAAATTAGCTTCTTCTAGTAAAAATAAGTCTTCTTCTATCTTTTTAGACGCCTAAAGTGCCGGGCTTGAGCGTAGGCATAAACAGTGTTCGTATTGTAAAGGGTATTATTCCGGCTGAAGTGCCGGCCTGAGCGCAGTATAATAGTAGCCTTTCTCTCCGTAAGTTTTAAGGAATAATTTCAAAAGAGCCGGTTTGAGCGTTGAAATTCTTTTAATTCTTCAAATTTCTTTTCAAAGTTTCGGGAAACCCCAGGCTAGGGGATAGGAACCCGAAACACAATTCAAGTCTTTCAATCAATCAGGACAAGTTTTTATTTATACAAGACACTCAAAATTCACTTTTCAAGCTTAGTTTAAAGCACAATACGATCTATCTTTCAGCAAATAATTCCAAAATAGTTTTTCACTCATTTCTCTCTTCTTTTCGCCTTCTAGTATAAGTACATTTGAAGTGCCGGCTTGAGCGCAAATGTCTTTAATATATTTAACCTTCAAATTTAATTAAGAGCCCATGGCTAGTGAGGCTAAAACCCAATTAAAACTCTTTTTCTCAAAATTACTTTCCCTCATCTGATGTGTAGGTTTACGCGGATGAAAAATATGACCTATCTTAACATTTTCAAACATCTCTTTTCTTCTTCAATCTTTCTATTTTCTACCAGAAGTGCCGACTTGAGCGCTGGGTAATTAGGACACAATTTGTCATTGTTTTTGGCAAATATTAGGACTTAAAAGTTAATCCGGAGGGCCGAATGTGAGCACGGAGCATATCAGATTCAGTTAGTCATTTTTCAAATCAAAACCTATATAGCTCAGTTAGAGAGCATAGGTAGATCAGAGTATCTAAAGATTATAGTATGTAAGGTGAACAAAATTTTTCGGAAGGGCCGAATTATGAGCGCCAAGGTTATTAGGACAGTTTAATTAAGGTTTGACAAAATTTAGTCCAAAGGGCCGAGGTACATTGAGCGTGGACATATTGGTTTAGTACATAAGCATACATATAAGAAAATTTCCATCTTCGGAGGTTTAGGAATTGAAGGGCCGAAATGTGAGCGCAATCATTGTTGTATATAAGTTTTAGTACACGTAGAATCCGAGAGGCTAGGAAGATTATGAGGGACCTTATGGTTTAGTAGGGTTCGAGTCATTCCAAGCACGGAGGTGATCGGATGGAGTGCCGACAAAGTAACGATAAGCCTGTTGCCTACTAGAGGTAATCGGAGAGGCTATGATTGACGCACCGATATAGGTATATGTTTGTAATGTGCCCGAGCTAGCGGATAGGTAGCAGCAATGACTATTACTAGTAAGGAGGTCCATGGGTTTTTATAGGCTAACAGGGGACATTCCAAAGCAGGGATGTTCACTTTAAAATCTATGTATGCGGTTTCTAGCTATGGCCATACATAGGGACTTTCATATTTATTACTTCTTCCATAGATGACTCATGGTTTTGAGTGCATCATAAGTTTACCCATTCTCGAAGGATTTTGCTAGAGTAGAGAGAATTGGCATAAGAAACCACAGGTTCATGGCTTTTGAGAGTTGGTTATAGGGATAGGAATTCAGTAAATTCTGGTGCTTTCAGTTTTTACTGTCTACGTCAGATACAAGCCTTGCTGATGGTAGGATCGGTTCAAGGAAGTTCTTAGGTACGAATTAGGACGCGAAACTTATCCATCGAGGAGAAGGGTAATTAGTAGCGAGGAATACAGTCCTTATTAATTCTAGGGAGAGTTATTACAGGAGTATTTAGGGAAATTTAGGCAACACCGGCCCGAATGTGAGGAGTGTTGATTGACAATAAGACTGATAATTTAAGGAATAGAAGCAACTAGCCATTGCAATTAAGTAAGTTTAAGAACACTAAGTTTTAAGAGGGTTAGGTTTTAAAGGACTAAGTTTAAGGTGAGTAAATTTTAAAGCCAGTAAGTTTTAAGAGAAGTAGGTTTTAAGGAGACTAAGTTTAAGGAGGTTAAGTTTTAAGGAGAAGTAAGTTTAGAGGAAGTTTAGGCTTTAAAAGGAAGTAAGTTTTAGAACATCTAGGTTTTAGAGGTGATTAGAGAGATTACTTGAGAAATAGGTTATAAAAGGAATTAAGATTAGAAAAGGTTAGGTTATAAGAAAATTGAGGTGGTAACACCAGGAGGTACTGATTGAAAAGTTAGGATTACAACATTTAAGTTTAAGACAGTCACAGTTAAGGTTAGGGGATGTTCAGGAATCGAACACTTAGGTTTAAAATAACAAAATCTTTTTTTTCAGAGTTACATTCACCAATCGGCAACTAGGATTAACAACTAGGTTTACATAAGCATAGGCATACAAGGCAAAATTTTAGAAAACGGTTTAAGTATAAATTTGGCATAAGTTTTAAGAAGGTTTTCAGGATTGCATTTGACAAGAAGAACTCTCACAGCCGTCAAAACAAATTCATAAAACCAAAACTCTACGAAACGCCTTAGCATTTTTCAGCCCATCCAGAAAAAGTTAGGACGTTTACAGGTATGGAACCCGAAAAGAACCAACATCCATCAAGAAGGGAACCACTACCTGCACGTTCAATACCATCTCCAAGGACTACGCGATCTTCAGGACCAGTAACGCAGAATGAGACAGGCTTGGAGGAGATCCTCGCCCGTAGGAAAGAGGAGAGGAAAGCAGCGAAAGCCAAAGCTACTACAGCAACGGCAGGTGTTGACCTCTCTTCAACGTCTTCAGCTTCGACATCTACAGTCATGGAAGAATCCGGCAGTACAACCCTGGCATTATCTGCACATCGGGCTCGCAGGCCATGGGGCACGGAGATAATCCTGACAATAACGATGAAAGCATGGATGTGTTCTTGGACACGGTGTCAACACCTGTAACAGGTACGACAACCAGTCCTAGACGAACACCAACAGTATCGACAGCGCAAACACCAAAGTTTTCAAAAACAAAGGTGGCGCAAGAACAAAATCTCCATAGACTAGCTATGCAACGAGAATTACGCGACCTCGAGGTAACCAACCTGGAGGGCCAACAGGTCCAGCAAGACCAGGAGGTTGAAGCCGCAGGCGAGCTCCTGCTAAATGCTAGAGGAGACATAGTTTTTGTCAGTCATGACGCTGACCCCACGATCAAGGAAATCCTGTCGCAATTCAATCAACCTGAGGAAAGACCAGTAAGCAGCGCAGCCATGTCATCATTTGAGGTCATCACAGATCCTGGAAGCAATCAAACAAGCTTAGAGGAGATCGAGCAAGGATTTGCAACTCCAGAAAGTGAGATAGAAGACGTGACCAGTGAATCATACAACAATGTGGTTGTCAGCAACTTGACAAACCCAGTTTGCCACGGAGACATTCCTCAAGACACGGGCGTACAACCCCAACAGGATGTACAAAGTCAGGAGAGCAGAGGAATGTGCAGCAACGCTACTGGACAATCTGAACAACAGACTACTCATCAAAGCTCAACGGAATTGGATGACTTAGAGGATTCCAATGGACCAGTAGCTATAGCTTCAAGTACACCCGAAATTATCCAGCAAAGGAATCTCAGTACGCACTAATCATTTAGGGACAATTTAGCAATAACACAATCGGATGAGTCAACCGAATTAAGCGAACAAGGTGACTCACCAACAGGAGTGCCACGTACCACTAATAGTATAGAGAGTGATCGTGACCAGGTCACTACTCCATTGAATCAACAGCTATCAAATTTAAGTATTAGTGATCAAAGTAAAGGATTACAGTCAGATTTGACAAGTACTCAACAACCAGATATACAACAACTCGTGCGAGACCACTTTCGATCAAGACCACCTCCAGGATTTTCCAATAGAGGAGACGTAGGTTTTCAAAGGACACTCAGCCGGGTGTCTGAGTCTACAGAACAGGAAGGCCCAGTCGAGGATCAGTTACCACCGATCAGACCAGGGCAAGATAACATCCAAAGAGTGGAGGAAAATTTCGCACAATTAGTGACAGGAACAGGTGTGATAGTACTAGCGGGATCATTTCAACAACTAGTGAACACAGCAGGCATCCAACGGAACTCAGTGGATAATTTTCTGATAGTTCGAGGATTGGTAGGACAACTGATAGAGGTTTATCACAGGTTAGCTCAAAATCTTTATACAGGTACGGTCCAGTGGACACATTTTTTCATTAGATTAGCTGAAGTCACCCATAGAAGGGACAATAACAGAGATCCTAATAGGGAAGAAAGGGAAGTACTTTGCTTTTGAGTACGGTAGGAACGTCAGGGACAGCATTTTTATCCCAACAGACGTCATCCGAAACCTTTTAGAGCACCGGGTATTGTCGTTGAGAAGTCACCAGGCACACCAGGATAGCCAGATTTTCTTCAACGATACACCTAGGTACATGACCGTAATACAATCCGGGAGACTTAGTGAAAATCTAGAATTTGGTCAACATCAACAAGAAAGACGAGTCAGCAACGAGGGTAGGTCAGGTCTAGCACAAGACCCGAAAACCATCGAGACCACCGAACAAGGAGTAATCAACTCCAGTGCTGACGACATCATAAGCAGGTACCTTAGGTACGACCTAAGAAACCCACAAGTAACACGGAATCCGGTTACGGGTTTATTAGAACCAGCATCTACATCTACATTAAGGACCATCTCAGGTAATCGAGAGGGTGAGTCCACAAGTAGTACAACAGAACAAGAACCCCGTGTACCCATTACACTCTTCGGAGACTACACGGAACTCAACAAGAATTCCACCAACTTACTCACTGTGACACCAACGGCGCAACCTGCCACCTCACGAAGGATTACACCAGAAAGCTTGAACAACAGCTCAAGCTCGATCAACAAGTCTATCGCTCAGGCAAAAGCCTCAGCAGCAATTCAAAAAGGATTAATAACCCCTCAGAAACAGAGGTCAAGTAACATCAACTCGGACCATCTCAGACCAGGTAACCAGGTGACGGACAGTAATCAGGTAGACTACTCATCACCAAGGTCACAACTTTTTCAGAAATCAGTGAGACGACACTACAGGGTTAAGAGTGCTGAACAAAACAGCAACTCAAATCCCAACACCAGCCCAGCAGGGATAACAATATGTGAGAGGCTTAGCAACACCCGTTGCGAGACAACGACACAGGAGGGTAGCCAAAGAGCACCCACAACATCACCCGAAACTCAGACAGGTAATCGGACACCTCAAGGGAGCTCTACGGCACAACCGAGAGTGACCCCGAGTTCCAGTAATTCCTGTCGCTCATCACCCGCAACAGGTGATAGAGGGCACTCAAGCCGACACAGCAACTCTCACGAGATAACACAGCAAATCAACCCAGTGCCCATCTCACCTACCAGTCAAAACAGACAAGTTTCAACAGAAAATACGCCAAGAAATAGACCAACACAGCCCAATCTACAATTTAGGTCACAACCCGTCCCAGACTACTTGGAGACACCAACCAAAGAGGTCGAGACCACCCAAATTGGTAGTACGTCAAAAGCTAACGTTAAGAAGGACCTAAGAACAACAAAATTGTACGTCAACACAGAGTCCACCCAGGAAAAAAAACGAGCAACTGGTACATCGAGTTTACCAGTCACCGGGAGGTCGAATCTACGTACACCCCCCAGTACACGCCTTGCGAGTACCACCACACGACGTTAGTGAATCAGCTTTAGGAACATTGGTGCAAGTAGGGAGACAGTTACGAGAACAAAACCCGTCAATAACAATAGCAAATACCATCAGAAACTCTGACACAGGCACTTACTATCAGGCATTTAGACCCCAAGACAGATTTACCGTCTATCAATCACCTAGAGGCTCGTTATACAACAGCCTGCCGATAGGACGCACAGGTATACACCGCCACGTGTTACGAGGTCCGGACATCCTGCAACGAGCAACCAACAACGACAGGACCATCATAGAAGGTGGAGAATTGGTAACAGAGCCACAACCACCTCAATCGGAGCAGACGTCGAGAAGCAACGAGTCATACGTCCAAGGTGACACATTAAGGTCACGAACGACAACACCTGCCTCAACGACAGGTGCAGCAACGACATTTGCAGTACCAGCCAGACCAACTGGAAGGTTTATAACCAGGTCAGCAAACCGACCAACGACACCGACAGCTCCAGCTGTCCCCGTCAGACCCAACTCAGCGGTACCATCTCGAGTCACAACAACTCCCACTACAAGTCAAGGTACAGTCAGTCGGCTTGACGACCTACGACACGGAGTTAACATTTGGACAGGACCCAGTGGCAGAGTATACACCAGCGAAAACGAAACAACAGAAAGCGACTTAGTACCAAGTAGAATAACAGTGAGGCAATACGCTAAGATCGCCCGATGACAAGATAGATTCCGAAACCAGGGGGTAGAAAACGAAGCGACTTGGACAGGTCAAGTAAGACGTCTAATTTATTTCAACAGAAGGGACGGTATAATACAACGAAGATTTAGACCAGCAAGAAACTCAGATTTTGAAGCATTCGCAGCTATCAGAGCCGAACACGAGGAAATTGTTTTGAGTAACAACCCAATAGTTACCTTTTGGAGGATACTAGCACAAAGATCTCTAGATCCAGGTCAAGTTACCAGCTAAATCGCACCCAATTTTAGACTTTACCATAGACACATCAGTCTACCCAACGGCATTCGCAGACAAAGGGTACCACCAGGCTTCTTGGAAAACATCGAGAACGAATACGACCACCAAGAGGCATTGAGCAGATTAATTCACGATCCGAACTTAGAATTATTGAGTGACACATCTAGCGAAGAAGAAGTCGAACGGATAGTACGGAGAGATACGCCTCAAAACGAACAAAGTGCACAGTCCATTTCAGACGTAGAGCACATCTTTATTGAAATTGACGAAGAGGACTTCATCACTCCAGAAGTACCAGGTCAATTTGCAATAAGAATTACTATAGACGACGCTTACGACGCAGCGTTCAGAGCAATCGAAAGAGACGAGGACATACAAGAGGAAGTCCGATTTGTGGACAACACCGGAGAAACTCACTTCTTTCCAAGAATTCGACTTCGAGACCTTAGTCCCGAGACTCAGGTCATACTCACTCAAGTTAGAAAGAAACGCAAACCTTTACGAGCACGCCGTCTAATCGGAAATAACCAACCACGACCTCCAGGCCCAGGACCAAGTGGGTCAGGAAACCTAATCCAAACCTAGGAATACGTATTGAGGAAGTTGCAGACGAAAGGCAGGTACGAATCATCCCAAGGCAACACCGGGACGACGACATGACAGCCCTCATGTTTCCCAAAGTAGAATTCAAGCCAGGTGTGGATGGCCCGGAGACAGCCTTCGCAACTGCTGAACTCCAGACCAACAGGTTCGGAGGAGACACCATCATAACCAGGATGCAATACGTACAGATCATCTTTGACCCACCCGTCAGGGATTGGATCAGAAATTGGATTGCCGAACGAAGATTACATGAAGAACAACCGTACGACACCATTGACTGGGATGAATTTAGAGAGGAATTTTGATAAGGTATAGTATTACAGACCAAATGATACGTACGCTGATGGAAAAGCGAAAGATGCACACAGATGAAGACCCATGTGCCTACATAGACGCGAAATTAGCATTAATCAATAGAGTCGACAGATTTATTCCCGAATTGGAGAAATTCAGACTCTTACGTGCAGGATTAACATCCGAATACATAGTCTTCTGCCGAGGATGGGCAGCAGAGACAGTAGCAGATTTTGTAATCGGAATTAAACAATACGACGAAGATCGAAAAACAGATGGTGCAGAATCCATTGAGACAAGATTTGTCAAGGTACAAGAAATGCTGGAGAAACTGACCACCGGAATGAAAGCAGCTCCGACGGAAGCAACTGTCTTGAAAGTAGCTGCAGTGAGAGAACAATAGGACTATCGGAGACCTGAAAACCGACCCAATGACCAACGAGGACGAAGTCCAGGTCAGGGAAATTTCAACAACTCACGAAATTCCAGTCCACCATACAACAACAATAACAACTACCCGGAAAGGGGACGTAATAATCAAGGTTACGATGACCGAATGAATTACGGAAACCGAGGTAGATCTCCAACACCCGAGAGATTCTACAACAATCAAGATAAGAGTAGGCCTCCATATAGAAATGATGGCTACAACTCCAACAACCAAGGTTACCCACAGCGGAACCAAAATTTCGGATCGAGACAAAGTCCAAACCGACAATACTAAAACAACAACCCTAATAACCAGGGAAATCGTTAGTGGAATGACCAACAGATGAACCAAGCGTACAACCAACCCTACAACGACTATAACAGCCAAGGGCTCAATCAAAACCAAGTTTTCATACCACCTCAAGGGTTTAATCCGAATCAAGGATACCCACAATCACAGGGGTATGCACCATTTCAAGGTTACGCACCAGCACAAGGTTATGGACAACCTCAAGGATACGTACCACAACAGGGATACGGTCGAGGACCAAATGCAGGGTACGCCAGCCCTGGCATGCAACAAATTTAGGCCAACCCACAAGGTTACGAAAAACAGGGTTATCAGCCCAACAATAACCTAGGAGGTCAACGACCTCAACAGTACAACAACAATAACAACCGGAGTAGAAGTCACTCCAGGGACCGGAACAACCAAAACAATGACAGAAACAACTCCTGGAAGACTCAATCAGATCGTCAGGAGCAGTCACAACCGATACCGGGACAATTGGCGCTAGAATCCGCCCAAACCGACATAAAATGTTTCGGATGCGGAGAGATGGGCCATCTGAGGAGGAATTGCCCACACAAAAAACAAGCTAGCCCATACCCGCCGGGAAACTACCAGAGGGGGACGCACCCCCAATAATTGAAGATAGTCAAGATAGAATAAATGCAATCATCGCAACTAGAGTAGAAAGTCAGTCAGAAGATGACGAAGAATTAGAAATTATTGATCTCAACCCATGTCGTTTGTCAAACGGTAACAAGTCAACTTTACAAGTAAAAATTTGCAGTATGATGATACCAGCTCTACTAGATTCAGGAGCAACAAGATCCTGTATCCAAAGAAACTTAGTACCAAGATGCGCGGAGATAAAAGAAGTTCCAAGCACCCTGCGAGTAGCAGTGCCAAATGCAGAATTGGTAAAACCAATTTGTCTCACCAAATTCACAATGATGATTGAAGTTGAAAATCTTTTATTCAATGGCCTAGTGATGGAAGCACTAGAGCCACGAATGATCATAGGTGAAGATCTTTTATCACGTTACGGAATAACGTTGGATTATAAGAACTATGAAATACGGAGTGACCGATTTCGAACAGTTCCAATGACTAGGGACACTCACCTTTATGTCGGGGAGAAAAAGGCTGACACGGAATTTGTCAGGTCAATTTTTTCATTTCATGAAGTCAAAGGACCAAAGAACATGATATGCAGGACCCAAGCAGTCACAATACCAGCCTACGGACACATGAAAGTGCCCATATAAATTCCAAAACGCATCAAAAAGGATTTTTATTTACAACCATCAGAAAATCTTTACACCAGCAAGCGACTTTTAGTAGCCGCAGGTGTAGTACCTAATGAAGAACCTTTCGCATATGTATTTAATCCAGCTCCATGCCCACAGACGATGTATGGACGCACAGCTATAGGTCATGCTGAGGAAAACTTTGATCTCATTAAAATCAAACGCAATCAATTACGTGATGCTCACAAAAGGCTCACACAGGAACAGCTCGATTGTTTCGACGTCAATGAAGAGCTCGATGAAGAACAAAGAGCCAAGTACCGAGCATTGTTGACTAGATATCCAGAATGTTTCGCATTTAATAAGGGACCAGCGTGGATTGATCCCATTCGGATCCATACGGGAAATAATCCATCCGTTCAGGCAAAACCTTTCCCTTGCTCACCAATGGAGCGACAGAAAGTACGAGAGGAAGTACAAAAGATGCTAGATGCAGACATGATCAAGGAGGTGAACGGACCATACAGCAGTCCATTATTCCTGATCAAAAAGAAAGACGGAACATTCAGATCAGTTGTGGATTATCGAGCATTGAACAAGACCATCACAGATCAAGTATATCCTTTAGCAAGGATAGATGACATACTTATGCAATTTGGAAAATCTGCAATTTTCGACACCCTTGACATGGAGTCAGGCTTCTTTCAACTCTTAATACATGAGGATGATCAAGTCATAACCTCGTTCATCACACAGGATGGATTATATGCATTCAAACGACTACCTATGGGAGTCAAGATTGCACCGTCAGCTTTTCAGCGAGCAGCAGATCAAATGCTAGGCTCACTCAAATTTAGGAGAGCCATGGTATACTTAGATGATGTAATTTCCTACGGAATTCACCTTATGGACAAATTAGCATCACTTGAAGAATTGATAAAAAGAGCCAGTAACTAGAACTTTAAGTTCAAACCAAAGAAATGCAAATTCGGATATTTTGAAGTAATTGTATTAGAATTTAAAGTATCCAGGGAAGGCACCAGTCCAGACCCTGCAAAGGTGGACGCTATTAGACATGTGCCAGTACCAAAATCCGAAACGGAAGCGAGAAGATTCTTCGGAATATGCAGCTTCTACAGGAAATACATCAAAGACTTCGCAAAAATTGCTAGTCCCATCTCACAATCATGGATAGGAAGTAAGGGGAAATCTGAAGGTCAGAAACGCATAAGATGCTTCCAATGGAGTGCAGATGCAATAATTGCCTTCAACATTCTCAAAACCAAATTAATGACACAGCCAGTTCTCGCTCATTTCAACCCAGAATTAGATTGCATACTGCATACAGATACATCAAACTCAGGATTAGGATGTTGTGTACTACAGGATGACATAGGAGAACATCCTATAGCCTATGCTTCAAGAACATTAATTCAATCAGAGAAAAACTACTCAGTCACAGAATTAGAACTAGCAGCAGTCGTAAATGCAGTTCGCAAATTCAGACAATACCTTTATTTAAGGAAATTTTTGATCAGATCAGATCATTTAGCATTATGCTATTTACGACTACAAAAGGATCCTAACCACAGCATAAGTAAGTTTGTAAATAAATTACAAGAATTTGACTTTCAAGTCACATACAAGAAAGGTTTATTACACCTAGACGCAGATTTCCTATCAAGAGCTACATTACTCTATAAAAAGGAAGATTTGGAGGATGTTGAGGACCGAGTGATCGAATTTGAACCAGACCCGGTCAAAGATCATAAAATTGCTTTGGAAGAGCAAAAACAAATCCCTCAGGGGAACATAATGATGCCACCACCAGCGTGTGCAGCAAGCCTTATGACCAGGGATAGTCACAAGGGGAAATATTGGACGAATGAGGTTGTAAGGGCCTAGGCCAGAAATTGACCTGAATAAATATCTATCTATCTATTGGACGAATGACGAAAGTCAATCATCATACGTAGAGGAAGTCACAATCCCACAACGACAAAATCCATGGTCAGGACGATTGAAAGGTCAACCCAGACGTAAAGTCAAATCACACGTGGAAATTTTAGTACCCCATCCAGAATTAGAAGAAAAGGATTGGGAGAACCATACAATGAGCGTAAGGAGCCGTGTTAATGAAATAACACACAGCTACTCAGCGCTCAAAGAATGGAAATTATCCGTAGATGACATCATCACAATTCACGAATTTCGGGAGGATGATTCACAGGAAGATGAGAATACCTGGAAATACACCAACGAGTATATCTACGACAAAAATCTCAAACTAATACAAGAAATAGAGCTTTACAATTCAATAATAAATGATTTAGACATGAAGGAATTTTTAGCATCAAAGAAGTCTCATAATCAAGATGAGAAGGAAGATTTCGACAGAAGTACTAGCACTGACATTGGAATGGGGACTGATTTGTCTCCTACTCCAGAGTCAATGACAGCAACAACGTCACAAAGTCCAGCCAATGGGAAGGTTGACATTGATTCACCAAAATCCCTAGGGCAGATGACACGAAGTACGATGGAATTCACAACAATGGATGGGGCAGGTGATGCTGAAATAAAAGCCGTACATCTACCACCAGCCATAATTGTAGACTCCGATACGGAAGTCCATGATCAAACGTTGCAGAATCAGGAAACAGCGGATCTGGTGAGCCAGGCAGCTGAGACTACAAAAACGAAGTCCTCAACTTTCCCGCCCACCCATCCTGCCAGTCCTAAAGAGGCCAACAAATTGGTACTCATGGATGGAGATAGGAACGTCCAAACGGAATGTGACCGACCGACACTGCAACAAGAAGAGCTCAGTGTGGAAAATCACATTCCATCTGGACACGATCCCATAGACGAAGAGACAAGATTTGCATTCGAAGAGACATGGAGGAATCCAACCTCAGCAAAAGGAGATGAATGGAAGCTCAAACAGGAAGTTATTTCGCAACTGAACACATACACTGCACAATCTGCCAGGAAGACTGATCAAGTTCCTGATGCAGAGAGTCCAGGATATGTTCATAATCCGGATCTTGATACCCTACAGCGGATCAAGGCGATGAAAATTTCCAGAGATGTAAATGAATGGATGAAAAATATCCAAAAAGATCTGCAGTATGTGAGTCGGAGGAATACAAAAACCCTCCACCGTCGCATATATACGTACATATCCACAGAGAATCCAATTAATGAAGATAATTTCTCTCTACTGGTTACCACAGTAGAAGAGCTGAGGAGAAATATCCGAGAAGGTGAAATTAAATTCACCAACGGAAGATCATGGAAGATTCAACCTCTGGAAGGGCAGAGTGTTGTGACAAGTGAAAAGACGTCACAAGCACAGTCTTTCACAGGCTGAGGACCAAAAGAATAAAGACGCTCGGAAGATCGAGGACATGTCAATAAATAGAGCAATAAAATTTGTTCCAGGAGCTCACGCACTACAGGGGTGCGAAGGGAGCAAAGATACTTCTTCCACACACAAGCCTGTGTAGGATACTTGAAGATGAGGAGCAAGTTACTATGTTAGAGGAACATAACATGCAGGAGATGCAAAGGTACGATCCAGATTGTTTATTCATCATGGACAAAATAAAGAGGCGGCATCGGTTAAATTGGAGAGACAAAGAGAAGTATAGCCGATATTAAATTGATGAAGAAGGGATTCTGACTATAGTACATAAAGATGGGCGTAAGTTATACGTACCCCGAGTACTTAGAAACTTTCTATCAAAAGCTCATGATGGGATCCTATGCGGGGGACATTTAGGATTCCAGAAAACTCTTCTTAGACTCAACAGAAATTATTTTTGGAGAAAAATGAACGTCTCCGTAGCAAAATATGTCATGTCATGTGAAAGTTGCCAAGCAGCTAAATCCATGAGAATGAAGCCAGCAGGATTACTTCATCCAATTCGGATAGAAAATGTAGGAGATGCACTATGTATTGATCTCATTGGACCCATGCAAATTAGCATAAAAGGGAATGTAAATAATAATCGCACAGGATTATGTTTCAAAGTTCGTGATCGCAGAAGCAATTCCAGATAAAACTGCTGACAGGATAGCAGAATTTTTGCTTCATAAAGTAGTTTTAAAATACGGACTGTTTAAAAACTTGCTGAGTGACGGAGGATCCGAATTCAGAGCGGAAATCACTCAAGCATTACTTCGCAGATTAGGCATAAACCATTCTACATCTACAGCACTAAGGCATAATAGTGTTGGACAAATAGAAAAAATGGTCCAGACTATAAGCACTATGCTGAGTCATTATACTCAAAAAGAGCAAGCACTATGGTGCAGTTGTTTACCGTTTCTCATAAATGCTTAAAATTGCAGTCACCATGACGTGACCAAGGAAACTCCTTATTTTATGATGTTTAGGCGACAACCCATATATGATTTCAACTTACAATTGTGTTTAAGCAGCGTCGACACAAATTTTATGAGTGCTGAGGAAGCCACTAATAGAATAGAAAAAGCCATTGCTAAGATAAGGGAACGTCAGGACTACAGTAAGGATTGGTATGATAGGAAAAGAAGGTTCGTTAAATTTAACATCGGAGACACAGTGAGAGTCTTCACACCGACCAGGATAGTTGGGAAGAGCGAACGCTTTCTTCATCCTTATAAAGGACCCTTTGTAGTTATAGAAGTTCTAGCCAAAGACAATTATATCGTTCAAGACCTTAAGAACACTAAAAAGAGACAGAAAGTCAATGTGGAGAGGCTTAAGAAGTGCCTCCAGTGAGAACACATTGAGGACGAGTATAGTTACGATTTAGATTCCGATACAGTGGAATTAGTGACAAAACGAAATTGGAATAAGTGTGGAAAAGTTACAGTGAGTCAGCCACGGTCAATTCTCAAGAATTCGACCAGTCCAGATAACAATTCAACTACGAGCAAGAAGGTGACTTTTAAAGTTCAACCTGCTCAAACCAAGGAAATAACTAGAGAATTTTCATTAGAAAATTACTCAGATAGTTCAAGTGACCAAGCTCAACCAGTTCGACAGAGAGGAGAATTTTGGGACAAAAATTACTCACACTCTCAAATCATCCCAAGTGAAGGAGGGAGACCAAACCAGGAATCTCATCAACCTAGAGATACGACTCAAGGAGGAAAAGGTACAACCAAACAGTGGAATACGACCGGGCCTGCGGTCTGGTGGTGTAGTGAATCTGTAAGGTTGCAGAAGAGTCGGCTTTCGACTCTAGCTCACCCCAAAATAATTTCAGGTCATTTCTATCTTTCTCTATACACTATCGATATGCAAATGAGATCTGGAGGCATGTTGCGCATTCTTGGAAGAGTATCAGCAGGAGTAGTGTGTGCCGTACACTGATAATGATTCGTAAGATGAATTGGTGTATTTGTATATACTTCGACTGCTGATATCTCGGATAAGATTGTGCCCGTGGCATGTCCCGTGTCTCCTCCCTTGTCTGCATATCCTCTGTCTCTACCTGTAGCTTCACATTTCACTCTCTCTCTCTATAGCTAAGTCTGCGTATGTGTGTGGTGATATACATGCTTGCAAGACTGCGGGGATGCTGTGTGTGACACCGGGTATATGCTTTGAAACTGTATGTGCTAATGTATAGCGGACTGCACACGTAGCGGGGGCCTAGACCTCTACCTTCGGTTATTAGTCATATGATGACGAGTTTACATGTGGTTGAGTAAGTGTGGAATGGGCGGCCGCCCCACTTCACAGTACGCAGCTAATGGGCCAGAATGGCTCCAATTTGTAAATAAATTAAAAAGAGAATAAAGGAGGTAAAGAAAACTCTGTAAGGCCTTAAGGGCAAGAAATCGGAGTATAAACCCCAAATAAAAACAGTGGAATACATAAGTAAGAAAGAAATTTTCGTCAGAAAATTATTCAGATAATCGGGAATTTTTAGATAAAAATTACCCATATTTCACTCGCTCGAAAGTAAATGAAAACCCTAGAGAAAATCAGGGACGAGCTAAGAGTATTGAAACATCAGAGAAATTTAGTTCAAATAAAAGTTTGGAAGTACATAGACCAGGAGGAGTACATCAAACACAGAATCGCAGCTCTAGAACTGCAACTTCAGGAGACAAATCCACAAACGACAAATTTCTGCCCACAAGCGGAGAAATCCCAAGACGAGGCTTAACCAAAGTAACTGATGACACATACAAAGAAAGAATTAATCCAAATCATCAAGGGATTACAAGCCCTATTAATCAAGGCAAAGGAGAACGAAATTCGTCTCCAACAGAGGATATTACATCAAATTTCGGAACAGGAGGAAGTACTGAGCAAGCTACAGCAACTCGAGGGAGATCACCGAGGAACCCTCCAGGAGACTCAGAAAGTCAAAGAAGATATTTCGGATTTGATAAACCAGCTGAAACCAGCTCAGGTATAACATCCGAAGGTGAGGAAGAAACTCAACCACTTATTGACAAAAGTGACTTTAGAACACTTAAGCAATTAAGTAGTTCAGACCCAAATCAATTGGAACTTAATGTGGACGACAGCAGTGAGTGTAGAGAGACAAATTCTTACAATTCGGGATCAGAACCGAGACTTAATCAACCGCCTACGTCAGAGAGAGAAGGACCTGGACAAATTGAAACAGCAGATCAAGGACCTTCAGAAGAGACTCCACGAGTTGAGGTGCCTTGGCCCTCAGTAGAGGCGGATATTGCAACACAATTGCTTAACTCAGATGAGCAAAAGACCTTGGAAGAGCCCCCCTTTGTGGAACTCAACACCAAGCCCACCCAGCGAAGCTCAGAGACAGCAACTGCAAAGCCTACAAGCGCAAGGCAGTCGGTTCAGAGAGCAAATAGCACGAGTGGAGAGAGAGATAGAACAAACCGAGAGACTCAAGAATATTCTGAAAAATCAGATTCGAGCAGCCAACACTGCAATCAACAATTTAAACAACCCACGGAACGAGAAGTCCTGTAGAAAATTCTACAGAAGAGGACGAAGAATTCCAGAAAGTACCAGAGGAAGAAAACGGATCAGACTCTGTAGACACACATACAGAAGTCATTAGCACACCTGTAGAATTTTCTACAGAACAGGACAGTTCAGTGGATGTCAGCATGGAAGACAGTTCCAGAAGGCCTGAGAGAATTAGCACAAATACGCCAAATCACCCAAAATCACTCAGCGATCCTTGCAAACCGGAAAGTACAGATCATAAGGGAACTTCAACAAGTTCAGGAGGAAATCCGGGAGCTACAGGAACAAGCGAAACACCTCAGGGAGGAATCACTGAAGAAAACGGAGAAAGTAGACGATACCCAACTCGTACCCGTAAGAGGACGAGAAGATTTGGATCCATCTAAAGACGAATGAGCACAACCCGATACCTAACAACAATACCAAACTGTGTCAGTTTTGGTCAAAGCGAGATTGATCTCAAAATTGGAGATCGTATAAATCTCATCAGTTACCTAGTACGACAAGGTCGACGAAGAATTCGACACTTCATTCACGATCATACAGACAGATTTTTGCAAAGTATTTTATCTGCAATCAGATGACAGAAAACAGAGGACCACGTGCATCCGGGTCTCGAACCAACGAGACCCCGCGCCAAGACGCCCTACCCGCCGTCGACAGGGACGACGACGATCGACCACGGAATTGGACTCAATACGTGAGTCAAACCGAAGGTGAGTCACCACAGGCAAAGATTTTTTCCAAACTCAGATACAGGACAATTGGAAGTTGTCCTCCGAGTGGACGGAAAGTTACCCAATCAGATTATCGTCCAAGGACGAGATGGACGGGAAATAGTCACCCATTCAATTTTAATTTGAGCTCTCAGGAAATCAAGAGAATTGACATTAGATTATCGCATATTACGACGAGAACCTCACTTTTTTGGGTCAATAAGTTTTCCGGAACAGCAACTGGAAATCGACAAAGGCGAGCGAGCGCCAGATGATTTTGTGTACCTTTTTAGAGGACAAGAATTTAATCCCACTCCCATACGACCCCTATTTGTAGAACACGTAATAGACAGCCAGATGATCCTTGGCTAGTCCAAAATTATAGGCAGGAGAAGGATGTGCCAGGACAAAGGAATCCAAGAGGAGATTATGAACATGATCCATGGGCATTCACTCCAGAGTTGCAGTACGAGCGAGGGAAGACAAGCCGGAGCTCTTCACGGAAAGTAATTGGAGCAGATCCCATCTGTGGAGTAACCCGAGTCAACATCCCAGAGATTAGTGAATGGCTACCGCAACAGGAAGAGCAGGTCAATAATACCGTCCAAAGAATCAATAGACGTATTGATGACAATTATGGACCCGACCTGAGACGTGGAAACTTGGAGGACCGACGAAGGGAACCTCCGAGATTCGCAGCCTACTCGGCGTACATGGTACCAGCCGGGAGAGGCCGCGGGCGGGCCATCACCAACGGAGAAAGCTCGGACAGGCGACCAAGAAGGTCAAGAGAAAGTTCAAGGGAAAGACACAGCTCCAGAGACAGCAGGACCAGGAAGCGGGAATCAGGATCATCGTCGGAAAGGAAAAAGCGACGGGAGGACGACAGGTCAAGGAACCGACACGACAGTCCAGCACGTCTCAGAAGAAGGAGAGTATCATCCCCACCACCTTCGCCAACACTAACGCCACCACCCTGAGATCACAGGGATCGTATGGAACGGGAGTCAATACTGAGAGCAGCCATAGCAGCTCCAACGCTGAGTTATACAGCGGTCACAAAGATGCCACCGCCAACAATACCGGTCAATAGTCGACCACCCAAACCACAGCGTGCAGTTTGCATCGCTCCAAAGGAAAGGGCCGTGGAAGTACCCATAATGACTCCACCACCAGTAGCAGTGAGACCATGGAGTGAGGATACGGCAACGGATACAGCTACACCAGCTGACAGAGACACCGCAAATGAATCTTCTTCAGATTCAGAAGAGGAAGAAACAGTACCCATCCAAACCTGTGGTCGGAAATGATGTAAAAGGGTACGACAAGTGATCGAAACCGACAACGGATCAGTTGTGCAACAGGAATGTGAACATCATACGAAGAAACGTGCGAGGAAGGAGAAGAAGGTCAAGATGGAGGCTCAGATGACCATCTTAGAGCTATTCGGACAAAACACAGTACCAACCCAACCACCGGCGAAATGGCAAACAAACATCATAAAGATCGGAGAAGACTCCAAAAAGGCAGGGAAGCACGAAGAGATGGTAAACCGAATAAAAGATCTCGGAGGAATCATCCGTACCCTTGCCAGACAAGAGGTTAATGCTGATAGTGCGCGAAAGCAGAAAGAGGGACTAATGGAGGAATTAGCACGCCTTCGCCAGGAGTGGATAAAGTGGAGAAATGACAACGACTTTCACTTGGTATGTGTTGAGTCAAAGATAGACCTTCAGACCCGACAATTACCTCCAGCATACTTCGAACCAACGAACATTCCAACGTCAACAGTTACATCCGGGTAGTTAGAGCGTTTGCTCACTCAGGAGAATCAGAACGGTCCAGGAAATGCAAGATCGACAGAAATGGCGACAGAAATGCCACCCTCACCAGGACAAAACGTGGAAGTTGCACCATCTGAGCTATTTATGGCCGAGCAACAGCACGACCAGAGCAGTAGTTTAGAGGACTTCGAGGTGATCAGATCAAAAAGAAGATCAAAAGATCGAGGAGCATCAGTAACTTCCGATACCACGGAAATTGTCAGTAACCAACAGCTTTACTTGGCTGATTTCGCAAACTCACCCCAGGACGGAACCGTCATTCTCAGTGAAGACGAGGAAACAGGACAGCCAAACTCATCAATTCAAACCCCACCTCACACGCCGGAGATGGGACGTGGAGGAGGAGGAAGACGAGGAGGACCTATACCCTACCTCGGTAACAGTTGGTTATCTTTTCTATTAATGTTCGGTTTAATAACATCTGCTGTATGAAAACCCAATGTGAAAAAGGAATTGACGGGACAATACGGACCACATCCAGTGACAAGGGCATCACATTACCAGTAGTGGACCCGATTGGAAGCTGACAATCCAACCAGTCCAAGAGGCTTTGACCATGTCAGCCTAGACTTTGAAAATAAGGAGGACTCAGAAGAAATCGGACACTATGACCCTTATGGCCAATGAGAATGCCCACCGGTCGGAAATTTAGCCGTACGATACCAGGCTTTCGGTTCAGCCACAGCGCACCGACTCTGGCAGAACGGAGTGGTACGAGGAGTAGCAGGAGCCGTAGGCATGTGTACCACGGGAATGGTCATAGTCGGAATTTACGTCAGCTCAATCATGGATGCAGTTAGGAAATGGAACCGACAACTGAAGACAGTCAAGATACCACAGGACGGGGTACTCATTGAGTCCCAACTACCAGACCAGAGACCAATCTGGATGATAATATCCGTCAACGCCAGTGAAGAGAAGGAGTTAGAAGATTTTCTCAAAGGGTATCCCACAGCAACGGAAATCTCACCGAACATAATAGCATTACCAGGTGATATCCAAAGGAATGCTCATTACCTTAATGAAACCTCCGTAGTCAAAGTATTGAACGAAGCTTTAGGCAAGGAAGTGGACGCTGAAGATTCTGAGAAAGGGTGAGAGCAACGACATGCTCCTGAACCCACCTCTGAGGAAGAGGAACGACGACAAAAGATACGAGACCAACGGAAATTACCACAAGCTATTTGGCTAATGTCACAAGCAATACGCGACGGTTACCATCTAACAGCCAAAACTTTACAGTCAGTCGCGATATACTTACTACAAAACCAATCCCGTTACCACTGCAGACCAAATATGAGATTTGGAAGGAGTATGAAGATCAGTACGGGAAATTTATCAACAAAGTCATCCAAATATTGGGATTAAGGACACACACAAACGAACTAGGCGAAGTATCTTGGCAAAGGATCAGATTAATAACCTACAACGCCAGATGCAGAACAACCCTCACATCATCACCAAAGGGGAAGACTATGTTCACCCCGTAGAGAAAATTGCAATAGGTGAAGTTGTTCACTTGGCACTAGCAACGACAATTACGGAAGCAAACTGGACAATAGTTTTGCTTATTCCACACATATACAACGGAGTAGACCATCTCGAGGAAAAAGAACTTAGGGAGCGTTCATAAATTGCGTCATTCAAATTTTGAAGATTTCTGACCCCTCCTCCCCCTAAATCACATGCAATCAAATTTGACAGACCCCCCCTCCATCATGACGTCATTTGTTGCGGAAGTCATCATAGGTGTGTATATACGGTGGTAACTGGTTACCAGAACTGCTTTCAGGTAGCAAAAAATGAAGATACGCACGTGAACCCGTCCCGTACCTGAAATATCAGATTAATTTTTTTCGTCGAAGTCTTAATTTTATTGCGAATCAAAGGGTGACATTGTTAAAATTATCTGCTTAAGAAAACTACTCAGTTTTCCAAAAATTTTACGAAGCAAGTAGATTCTCACTTCCAGCAAGCAATTGTTGCTGACATCATGTTTTCGTCAACCCCCCATTCCCCCCTCATCATTTTCTGTCAAATATTTTCAGCCCCCCACCGTACCAAGCACATGACGTAATTTATGAACGCTCCCTTAAGGGATGGGAGGCAAAGGCACACGCCAACGTCTCACGAACCCACCCACTCTTCCAACGAACGTCGGAACGAACAGCTAGAGAGCGTCAGAGAAAAGACGCGTTCGTAGGGCCGACCAACGCATGGTCACCCGTTAGTTACAGCAGACAATTTTTAAAGCAACAGCTACAGCTTATGCTGGCACGGATTGAGGAAGAGGAGGCTCACTCATCGTCAGGAAGACCAACAGGAATCATTCAACAGCTTGTACGATTTACCTTCAGAATGGTAATCTATATTGGCACGTCCGTCGGAATGGACTTCGGAGGGAACCAAGATCCTATACGAAAGGGTGACCCGGGAAGAAGCCATCCACGAAGGACAGAAGGAGCAGAAGGACCGGTTTTGGCCTCAGAAGAGGAACCAGCAGTGCCAACCGAAAAAGCTGTGGAAGCTCAAGAAGAAGGAGCCGGAACATCTTTAAAAGTGATCAAGGAAGAGGTCAAGGACGACGACGAGAAGCCACCAGAAGAATATCAAGTAAATAACTCATCCAACAACGAGACTGAAAATGCGTGGGATCGCACCAGATGCACCTTTTACCCACCTAATCAAAAACAAAATCCTAAGACCAGACCGAAGACCAAATTACAAGCACATGAAGCTTGGCAACAACTAAAGGACAACCAGTACAGTATATCCGAAGGAACAGACCAGAGTTTGACAGAATATATGGACGAGATAGAGTACCAAACTGTATACCGTCCAGTATAGAGGACGATTACAACCTCCAGAGCCAGCAACAGAACAACCTAGGGTTAGAGTCTACTCACCCATACGGGCAGTATCAATTGACGACACAAGGGACAGGCGAGGATCACGATCGCCATTGCCAATACCATCTGAGATAGCAGGACGACTTACACCACCCAGCGAAGCAAACCTAAAGACCAGACGAGCTAGATAGCGCCAACGAAAAGTGGAATTCAAAGAAGACCGTCAGGAGAATCAGGAAGTTCCAGCACCTGAAGAACCAACGGGACAAAATGACTCACCTGATGTAAGATTCGTAGATTTAGCTCAAGTACAATTTTACATAGGAATCCGCGGATGGATGGTAGCACCAAGTTGGGAAGACGAGGAGGCTGAAATGGTCATTTTCACCAACCCAAACAACACACAGTTATATAGCCAACTACTTCCGGTACGACGACAAGTGAGAGAGATGGTGGAAAGGGCCAATGACCCATTGCACCACTCCCCACCACGATTCCCGGACCAAACACTGGAAGATATATCCGGAGACCAACGTCACAATCGGATAGAGACACAGTACTCCAGGAGGACCAACTACTTCTGTAACAGCATGGACACCAGGGAAAGAACCACCATGTGTCCTCATTGTTATCAAAAATCTACCATAGATCCGGAAAGATTCCCAACATATAACATCTCACATTGTTCAACTAACAGCCCAGAACAAAATTTAATAAAATGGCTCAACAGGATGTACAGGGAAACATTCATAGAAAGACTAAACATCCACCAACAACCAACTCAACCACCTCAACTACGACTCGAGCAGTCACAAAGGGCGCTTAGCACCTTAGGCGAACCCAGAACAAATGCTCATGAATCAAATGTGGAATATGCCGAACACCAGGCAGGAATAGATTACAACAATCATGGAGAGTTAATCCGGGAAAGAAGGGCATTGCTGTATGATGCAATGGACCATCCCACAGATTACCGCAGACTAGACCCAAGGGAGCGAGACTTGCTCATCCTATACGGGCAAAGTCGAAGAAACGTACCAATGGAAAATACCCGTCTGGAAGCGATGGCAGCAGATATGAACAACTCACCAGGAGAAATGATACCGAGACTTTGGACTACATTGTTCAATGGTCAGAGAGGTGTCGATAACCATCAAGTACCAACACATTTAACATGTCGAGAGCATCAGGGAGTAATGCAAGGGCTCACAGGAACCGAGCTACGTAGATTGATTACTCAGATGTGGTACGACATAGGATCACAACCAACCTGGCGAGAGCAAGAAATATGGATCAACAGCTTCCTACTCAGAGGAGATGCCATCACCGGACGAGGCGAAAAGGCTTTACAACAATTAGCGAGTATACCAATACACATGCTAAGTTTTCAGGAATTTGCGAGTATGACCGTAAGGATCATAACTCTTTACCATCAGGACGCGGCAATTCAGGAGTGGCAACAATTCGGAGCCGTGAACCAGAGTAGCGGAAGTCAACCCAATCCAATAGCTGACATAGAAGAAGAGCTAGGACAGTGGGAAGACTGGATATGAGCCATGCAACTAGCGGGAGAAGGTCATAAACCATCTACCCTATATGCTAGACGACTAAAGGGAGGAATCGTCACTTTAAGACAACCCCCGAAAGCAGGTTCTTTCAGAGACCTAAATGAACTTGTCACGATAAGAATCTGGCAAAGAGAACACTTTTATAGGATTCGGGAGCAAATCAGCAACCGTGGAGACGGACCAAGTTACAAACCATATTAACTATCTCCACGAACTGATAGACGACCCGGAATAACACCTATACATATGGTACCAAGCGCAATAGACAGATTCCAAACAGCCCAATGGCGGTCAGTCGTCATTGATGGAAGACCAAATGCACCCGACCTAAGAAATCTTATCAGATCACTGTCAGGTCGAACAGGAACTGAAATAGTTTTCCGAGACCTTGGATATGATTTCATACAGGAAGAACTCAGGAGAGACCCAGTAACCCAACAAAATACCAGTTACCTTTCCATAACAAATCCAGTGGAGAATAGAAGGTTAATGGATCAATTATGGGAGAGGTCAGCACGGGCAAGATGGGATCCAGAGATTTTATCTGAGAACCGATTCGCAGTCATATCATTCCGAGCTTTAGCGGAAGGAGAGGAGGAGACAGGCACCCTCAGAGGGCCGTCCGAGGAAGACGAGTAAAAAACGTCACAGAGGATAATAACCTGACCACCAACATCCAGGTCATGGTACATGGAGAAGGAGAACTTGGGGGAAAGCAGAAGCCAAATTACCTGATGACGGAAGAAATTCCCGAAGGGAATGTAAAGTGTAGATTATTTCGTAAGAGAGGATCTACGATAAAACATTTTTAAGATCTTATGTAACATCAACCATTGGGGATTACGGCGGGTGTTGCATAATGATCAATATAACAGAATAGCTAGGAAAGAAAAACAAATAAATAATAATTACAAAATAGAAAACAAAACAAAACAATTCACTTACTAACACATTTTATAGAGTTCATAGGATAAAAATACTAACTAAAGATTATGTCACCGGAAGTGGGACATACGAATTACAACATCGGAATTAGAAAAAGAATTCTCTTTCGCAATCGAGAGATGAAAACACAAATAATTATTGGATATAAATACGAGACTCTTCAACCAGAGTACTCATTACCACCACTAAACCCACAGAGAGCTCAATTACTTGAGACTACTCAGGGATAAGGAACAGTTACTCAACTCCAAGTTTTTTCTCAAAGTGAAAATGAAGTACCAAAATCTTTTGAGCCTTGCAATGACTCTAATTGCAATGGACGTTTCGGAAGCTAGACCAATAGCTCAACCAAGTCCAGATCCATGGGTAGGATCACTGATGGCAGCCTTAGGAGGTTCAGCGGGACGATGGTTCGCTAATTACGTGGTACCAGCCATAACCGTTGGAGGAGGAGCCATCACAGCACAAGTATTGTCACAAAAGGACCCAGTAGTACACATGCTACACCACAAAGACGACGGGAAACTAGCCATAGTGCAGTACGACCCGAACGACCCAAACGTAGAAGCCCAAAGGTTAATGGAGAGAAATCAACAAGTGGCGTTATTACAGCCACAGCAACAACTTGTACAACAAAACCAACAGCCCACAATGCAGAGGGACGGCAGACCACCATGGATGGACCAATTTGCGGAAATTGATTAGAAACCCAATGAGGTTCCAACATCAGACACGGATTACACCGTAGTCATTGTTAGTTCATTCGGTTGTATTACCACAGTAGTGATATTCATATTCACAGTAATACTGTACCGATTTCGAATGCACAAAAAGAAACCAGCCCAGCAGTCAGCGGACGAAAGAGAATTAGACAATGTCGCAGATACGGCGGCATTAGTCCAAAATTCTGTCGAGCAGTTAGTCGGATGCAGGATTGTGAGGCCAAATACCCAACAAAACGCCGGCCGTCACACAACAAGAGCAACCGTACATCTATAAAATCATTCCAACCAGGAAGGATCAACGCAAGAAAGAAAACCACGGAGAAAAATATGTAAAACATAGAAAATTGTATGGAAAAATACTTATAAACATTTATTAGTTAAGAATTAGTATTAGGAACACATTAGGATAGATAGTTATAAGTAGGATAAGTAGCAAAATAGGATAAGGTCAGGAAAAGAAAATATAGAAAACCAAGTTCATATAAAGCAAAAATATAAAAAATGCAAAGAAAATAACAAAGTTCAAATAACGAACGAAAAGTTCAAATTACACTGTATAAAAGTTTTGCGCTTTACAGGTAACTGTTACGTCAGGCAAAACTAGAGAGTCAATCTTAGTAAAGTGAGAATAGTTCCTAGATTTTGTGATTCAAATCAAAATATTTTTCGTGCAACGATTGAATCATTTTCTATTTTTTTTCCAATTTCTTATCCACCCCATTGATTCCAGTGAATAGATTCTTATTTTTCTTTTCTATTTTCTTTCGATTTGTTAGTTTTCGCGAACAATGTTTTGCTCGCATTCACGCCATTAAAATGAATCCAGATTATAATTTGGAGAAAAGATTTTAATTGAGTAAAAGAACACAAAATGTATCAAGACAAGGTCCAGTTTTTACAAAAATGTCCGGCAAAATTGTAATTCCTTGGGGCTTGTTTAAGTGACACGACACCCAATATTCGTTTTGGAAAATAATTTCGGTGCCCAGTTTTTTTGCAAAAAATGGCGATTTGCAAGAAATCATTGGAACCACTGTATAAGCAGTTCTCTAGGATCAGGATGTTAATACCTTATAGCTTCAGTTCAACAAAATTTACTTGTCTAGATGTGCTGACAGAATAAATCAGGTACCTAGAAAGGCATTTAGTAAAACAGAAGTCAAAAGGATAGATAGATTCTTCCGAAAAGAATTTCTGTGTGTAGATTCATTTATGATTTATTTACTTGCAACATGTATCGCATTACAAATTATGGTTGACATAAATGTGCCCAGTTTAAAAGATTTTTGACTCTATTTAACTCCATGCGACACGATGGTAAGGTACAGTAGCAAAAATAAGTACCTGGTTTAGTACGCGTCTGAAGACAAATTGCTCTTACTCAAAATTTAGCTTACAAATTTGACATATTCCATTAAATAGGAATTTTTTACAGATCAAGGTATACATACATATGAGTATACATGATTATCCTCAAAATACACTTTGATCTCAGCTGAGGAATTATTTCATGATACATGATGATTTTACGTTTCTTGAAGTAGTAAGAATTACTTACAGAACTTCATTGAGCACGATGTTTTCACATTTTATGAAATTGCCAACAGCTGTGCATAAGTTGCTCGTATAATTACAGTCGTATAAACAACTGGCAACAAATTGTGTTTCCACAAAATATTTTTATATAAGTGAATGATACTTTTTCCCCACGACTATTAGTCAGTGACAGGTTAAATTGTTTTACAAGGAAAGTCACGGGATTTTACAAGGAATAAATTCAATAACTCTTAAGCGACAGTACACAAAATTTCAGGGTCATTCTCAGATCACCCGACTAGTAGCAGCAGTAATTGACAGTAGTCACAATATTGTAGAAATCAAACGAGAATAGAACCAAGGGACACATTTCATGTCTGCCTTCCAGTATTCTTGAAAGTAAGAAGAAAACTTACAAACAAATTCTTTTCAAAATATGTGTACAACATTAAGAAATCAAAAGAAAATCACGAATAATGATGATAACGTGTACCGAATATTGATTATACAAATTGTAAATGTAATAACTTATGTATTGTTGTGTAATGATTTTAAGATCTGGATCACATAAATTCATTTATACATATATGTAATGTCTTCCAGATCCTATAGTTATCTCATCACCATTCACAAGTCCTTCAAGAGAAGTACACAAACAGTAACACAAACAAACTGTACAGCATTACAAAGATACACATGTTGATAATGAATGTATGATAATTGTATGCAATGCCTTAATAATAATATGCCCATGATAACCATAACGACCAAGCTACAAAGATAAAGATAAAAACAATAATATGAACTTGACATTTAGAAAAACATTGTCGAGGGCGACAATCACCCAGAAGAGGAATGTTACGAATATATTATAAATAGTCTAGAATAAGCATAATCTAAGTAAGCAAATAGTTTAGAAGGTCGTAAGCAAAGGCTACGTGACGCCAAACGCTGACAAAACATAATTATAAGAAAAGGAAAGGAAATGATTCAGATTATTTAATAAACAATAAAGCTAAGATTAGATTAGGATTAGATTAAGACACGTAGATTTTTTGTACAAGTTCTAATCTCGACTTCAAGCAAGCAACATCAAGAGGAGCCGCACCTAGAGTCCATTCCCTCCGGGATGAATCTCAAAAGGTAGCCAGCGGGGCAACATGAAATTGGGAAATTTCATGAAGAAGAGATTCAGAATTCAGTTCATTTTAAGTGTTAAATGTTAATTGTTTCAGTGTAAATTGTACCAGTTCTAGGAACATTTAATTGGCCAAAATAAATAAAACGGACTACACCAGAAATCAATAGTTCCATTTATTCATGAGTTTCACCAACATCGAAACCATAATTCAGGGGAATGGAACGCCCGAACCTAGGCTACATTGTCGTTACCCGCATAACATCATACACCCGGGTAGCACAACGTAACAATATTGTCTAAAATACCCTTTACTTGAAAAGGGTATAAATTTTGCCAAAACAATTTCTAGAATTTATTTAGCATCAACAGATAATTTTAAGTGTTTGATGCAAATAAATTTTACAAAATAAAATTTAGAAACATCTGTACAAGCCTAAATATTTGCATCAAATTCTTTCGAAGGTCAATAATAATATACAAACACTTGCAGGCACAATTCTTCCGAATTGGAAATAGTGCTTCGACAATTGTACCCACCGAATTGTTAGGAACTTGTGTATAACTAATGAAGTGCAATCTTAAGGTATTAAGCCTTATGCAATTATTATTTATTTCAGAAAGTATTTCAGTATAAACAACTCAATTACGTTTCAAAGATTTTCATTCCATGCATCAAATTATTGCCAAAAATGGAATAAACGAAACATTTGGATTGACACAATGAAAGTCTAATGTTACTCCAATAATTTCTCAACGAACACTTTTCCCACATTTCGTTTCAGCGTTTCTTAATTCAGTCGCTAACCAACTTCGAGGGAGTTCTGCAATTGAAGATAGAATTCCATCCTTACAGTAGGCATTTGCTGAAGACACAATTGCATGGAAGAAAATCTTGGAATCATGCGAACAAATAACCGGTGACCCCCAGTCATACTGCAAATTCATAATGTTGTAGCATTAGATTAACGTACGAATAAAACCTTAAATACCGCTTCAGTACAGGAATTGAAAAAATGCTAAGGAGGAAGTTATGGTCTTATCTGTGTAACAAGGACTATCACTCCTTCATAAACAGATTTCATAACGCTACGCTTGTAGCAAATTTCATGGGGTTTTATTTCAACTTCCCAAGTCAAAACTTGCACCCATATGAACCAAAGTGGGAGGCAAAGTTTACGGAAGATTTGTTTTGGAGTTGGCATGTACTTTTTATTGTATTTCAAACTTACTGCATTTTAACATTTTTAGTTCTTATTACTGGACGATTGAATTGAAAGATGTAATACAAGCTGGCGTTTTGAAATCGTTTTGCAAAGAACAGCTTGTTCATGAAAAAATAGTTAACTAAGAAATTCTTCCTGTTTTATTCATGAAGCTGAATTTAACTATGAAACATTTCACCAGCTTAATTTTATCTATGTATTTAGGCCCGCGATTCTGGCAAGTCTGAACCAATTGTTAGCTCGTAGAAAAAAAACCATTTCATATACAAGCGTCAAAGCATATACAGGAAAAAATCATCTTTTCGCGATAGTTTCCTACGTGCGAAGGGATTCTACTGATTTCAACCAAATACAAATCAAGGCTAGATGTTGACATAAGTAATGTCGAGGAAAAATTTCATCAAAATTGGTCCAATAGTGCTTAAAAAACAGTGAATGTCATTGAAATTAGGAATTTTCAAGAATTTTGTTCTCCCAAAATATCCAACCGATGTCAATAAAATAAAAACTCAGGCTACCTGTTAAAATAAGTAATGTCAAGATAAAATTTCGACGGAATCGGTCTACTAGTTTTTGAGTTATCGTGGGAACGGACGGACATCGATCATCCTACTAGCGAAATATAGTTTTGTAATATTTTAATGTAATGTTATGCTGAAACGTAACTTGTCGCAAAATATTATAGCTTGTTGAGTGAAATTCTAATACAAGAATAAACGATTCTTATAAAATACATTTGTCAAATGAGACATTTCAAATAATTAATGTTTTGTAGCTGACCATGTTGATATCCATTTAATTTTTATGAATATTTGGAATTTTCACATTCAAATTCCGGTACCATGATTCTAAAAGTAGCATCATACACTTTGGTACTAAATTAAATTTTTACTTACACATCATTCTTCAAAACTGAACAACATTCCAAAATATCGTGAGGGATGTTGCCCGTTTAACTCGATGTAACGTAAAACTGCACAATTTCTAAAAACTGGAATCAAAATATTTTGCAACAAGTTATGCATAAAATTTCATAAAGTAAAATTATTTCAAATATTAATTATTAGCATCAGATCAAAAACTTGAATTTTTGACAACAATTGACGAGCTAATATCGTAGCACATTTGTTGGTAAAGTAAATTTGACTAGGTTTAAATGAGGAAACATAATTTGTTCCTGAGCTCTTTCCTCGGTAGCAAACTGTGAAACTATTGTCTTCAAAACACATCAGGGATTCAGAGACAGAGTTTGAAGATCACAGTTGGAGTTAGGTAGTATGTACGACAACGTATATTTTAGATCCGGATTTCTCAATAAGTATCTCTAAATAAAATGATGATGACTCCTCTCTAAGATTAGGAATTCAAAAGGGTAAGCCGATTCGGTTCTCGCCAATGGCGGTTCCCAACAATTAGATTGTCCTTTCCACAGAGAAAACTCCGCTAGAGGGGTAAATGTTGGCACTTTTGAGTAAAAATCCGAAACAAAAAGATCGCGAAAGAGGAATGGTAATTTTGTTCAGAAGCCTGACTAGAAATAATCAAAAATAGATCACGAATCAGGTAAATATTTCCAGAATTTTAAGCTAGTAATAAGTTTTTCTATTCATTTACAAATAATAATAAATTCAATCCAAATACAAAAAATAATTAGTTCCACACGGAACTCTTCAAAAATACAACAATACGATAATAAGTGCCTGCAACAGCCCTTCAAGAAACAATCAATCAAACAAAATATCAAGATTAAATCAGCAAAAGTATTTAGGAGCAATTATTAAATGAATATCCCTGATCCGTGGCAAGTCTCTTATTTACACTGCCAGTCAAGTGAAGTTGGACGCCCAATGTTTTTTTGAATAACTACAAATAACTTTTTACGCAGTTAAGCGAATCTTGGCAAAAATTCAGGTTTTAATGTCGAAAATATGTGGATTAGATACTAGTACGTATTTTTGTACACAGTACACCTCATACGCTGTAAACAAATTTGAAAGAAAATCGTGTTAAAAAATTGGTGTCATTTGAAGTTGGACAGCTGCGTTTAACTAATTTTTTACCTCAATTACCACTTAATTCCTGAACTTTAGTCTCCACACCCTGAGCCGCCAGTCGGAGTTGTACAGTATAAAATAAGTTTCGTCTGTCCGCAAAACGAAGTTCTAAAAAGACTGGCTAAGCACTCTAACGCTGGTACTGCCGCCCAGCGTTGGTTGACAGTGGCAGCGTTTGAGTACCTCACTAGTCCTTCTCCACACCCTGAGCCGCCAGTCGGAGTTGTAGAGTATAAAATTAGTTTCGCCTGTTAACAAAACTGAGTACCAAAAAGACTGGTGAAGCACTCAAACGCGGACACTGCCAACCAACGTTGAAGAAAGGAGGTGGGGTGTTTTGGTTTGGGTCTGTATGGGGGCTTCTGGCCAGGTAACTTGGAATTTGTTGACAAAATAATGAATTCTGAATGTTACCAAGGGACATTGGATCTCAATATCAAGCCTGGCGCACGAAAACTTGGACTGGGTAGCCATTTTGTGTTTCAGGAGGATAATGATCCTAAACACACATCAAGGCCACCATCAATTTTCTTTAAAAAAACAATTTTTGGTGATGAAATGGCCAGCACAAAGCCCAGACATGGTCCCAATTGAACAACTTTGGGATTTTATTGCGACAGAGTTGCAAAATTTCAAAATTTCTGGGAAACCCACGTCGAAAAATCTGGTCACCGAAATACGGGGAAAGATTCCCCCGAAGTTACCCGGAAGCTAGTGGGGACCATTCTTAGGAGGATAGCAGCTGTCCTAGCAGCCATAGGTGGGCCTACGTGGTACTAAAGTACAGTAATTAAGTGGGAATTGAGATAAAAAATAGTTAAATGCAGCCGTCCAAATTCAAATGGCGCCGATTTTTTAACACAATTTTGTTTCAAATTTTTTTACAGTGTATGAGATGTACTGTGTACAAAAATACGTACTAGTATCTAATCCCCATATGTTCGACATTAAAACCTGAATTTTTGACAAGATTTGCATAACTCTGTAAAAAGTTATTAGTAGTTATTCGAAATAAAATTGGGCGTCCAACTTCAATTGAGTGCCACTGTAAGTCAACATCACCTTTCTCCCGGAAAAACAAAATTTTGGTGATGAAATGGCCAGCACAAAGCCCAGACATGGTCCCAATTGAACAACTTTGGGATTTTATTGCGACAGAGTTGCAAAATTTCAACATTTCTGGGAAACCCACGTTGAAAAATCTGGTCACCGAAATACGGGGAAAGATCCCCCGAAGTTACCCGCAAGCTAGTGGAGAGCATGCCTCGGAGGATAGCAGCTGTCCTAGCAGTCAGAGGTGGGCTTACGCGGTACTAAAGTCCAGGAATTAAGTCGTAATTGAGGTAAAAAATTAGTTAAACGCAGCTGTCCAACTTCAAATGACACCAATTTTTTAACACGATTTTGTTTCAAATTTTTTTACAGCGTATGAGGTGTACTGTGCACAAAAATACGTACTAGTATCTAATCCCCATATGTTCGACATTAAAACCTGAATTTTTGACAAGATTCGCTTAACTGCGTAAAAAGTTATTAGTAGTTATTCAAAAAAACATTTGGCGTCCAACTTCAATTGACTGGCAGTGTATATAGCCAGGAGAATTCCGCGGGACCGTACTTTGTTGGAGCGTCACTTGTTGACCTGAACCTGTGAACCAAAGCCACCGGCTGGTTCACGTCACTTCCAAATCAGCACTTGACACTGCAAAATGTATATATAAGCAGTGGACACTTGTGGAAGCATCATATATATATATATATATACACTTCGGAACTAATTATGTACAATTTAAGCGGGCCTGGACCTAGAGTTCAGGTACCACTAACTAGTAGTAGTAAACAATTATTGGACCTGGCCAGAAAACACTAATAATACTAACGGACCGGTCAGTCCTTCAATAGGTAAATTTATGACTTACTCTAGCTCTACATTTCAAATAATGAGCACACCGGCTCCTTTATTCAAACACATGGATATGAACCACTACATTATACTATTAAGCATTCTAGCTACTACATTTAAATACACGCGCTCGAGTTACTTCCAAGTAGGAAAACTCAACAAAATATATGTATGTACTCATATGAGTATATCTTATACCCGACACTGTTTGGATAAAGTTTACTAATGATAGCCAAGTTTTCTCATTTTCTTTCAAATTTGCTACTGAAGCGGCATGTCTGTGTGACATCGGTGTAATTAAGTGTGCTCAATTCTCACTTAGAGAAATGTCAAATATCTTTGGAAAAAATATAAATTGTTCTACAAACGGCGCTAGTAAATGTTATAATAACCAAAGATACGGATTCTATTAAATGTTATAAAAATTTGACGAGCTTAAAATTCTAAAAAATCTATCATGTATTTATACTTCAATATTCGGCGTAGAAAATGAAATTTTCCTCACCAGACAAGCGCCACTTTCCACGCAAGTAATTGTTCCATGAACACTTTTGCACGTGCTAGGGTCTTTGAATGTCACTTTCTGTTCTCGTAACTCTGTCTCCGGATAATTTTGTTGCCAGGCAATTATGTTACATTCCTGTTTTGGTGTATAACCTGTTGGCGCAAGGCTAATGGCATTCACGTACTCGTTGAAGAGAAAGGGATCAGCAAGGTGGATCAAACCGTAGTCAAATGCATTCTCAGGCCTACAGAATTTAGAATTTCAAAGCCTTTGTGAATTTACTATACATACTGTGAGGTTGCAAAGAGTGGGAATGTCGGATTGTGAATTAATTTTAATTCTTAATAGCAACAATAATTACTTACTTTCCGATGTTTGGATGTTTCGAAATTGAACAATGAGTCCGAGTTTGTTGCGTACCTTGGTACTTGCCAAATAAATGCTTCCCTGCTGAAATTTTTCTGACATTGTCAATTTGATGTGCCGATGTTACAATAGTGTATGCGTTGATCAGTACTCCAATGGCAATTTGTTTAGAGCTCTCCATATGAATCTGAACAATGAATGGTCTTGAGTGAGGAACAGCAGGATCGCCATTTATGGTGTCGCCGTTATTGCAACAATCATTTGGTGGTGGAGTAGTAGGTGTTACTAAAGACGTTAATGTCACAGCAATTCGTTATATAGTATTCCTTGTCTATAATATTATAGTCAATCTTTCTGGCAGTTAATAAAAATAAAAATCAGCTAATCTCTTACAAGTGGTCCAATGTATTTTAAATGTTTAGACAAAAGATTTTAGCTTGTAACTGTACAAAAACGTTTTTGAAACGGATATACGATTAAAAATTCATTGTGAAAGAGCTTGTTTTCAAACTGACTCTACGCTTACCTTAAGGGTTTCTGTAATTTTGAACTTATTCCTAAATCTCCATTTTGAAGGGTCAGATAAATCGAATAACACAATTTTTCTGCTTTACACACGTATTGAAAAATATAAATTTATAAACAAGTTAAAAGGGAATTTGGGGAATTTCAGCTTCAGGAGCAAAAAAGAGGAAGTCGCAACGGGAGGTTTTTCTGATCATTCCGTTGAAAATGGAAACGATTCTTTATTACAGCAACACACGTCGTACTTCCCTCACACCAGAAAATCTAATCCTGTCCTATTCCTCAATCACTTTCCATGGCATAACATCAACATTACATTTTATACATTCTACCAATTAATTAACAGTATTACATTACATTAGAATCAACAATACGTAAACTAACGCACTACAACAACGAGTGTGAGTTACAGAGGCGAGCCGCTCAGCAGACAAGCTGAGATCTCCCTTGTACCTTATCTCGTACGCATAAAGTTCCTTCTCGCGAACTTCTCTGATATGATCGAGATTTTCTCTCCCTTCCCTCTCTCCTAGCTTCTCTCGCATATAACTCTGTAACCCTATGCTAGTAACCCTGTGCCCCTATTGTCGCGCCGTTACAACTATTATAAAGGCTGCAGAGTAAGAATGGGTGCATAGAAAATGCTAACGTATGAATATATTTATTGCACGGTTCGTGGAACTATTGATGTATAATGTGTTAACCTTGATTAGGTTATAATGTTTTTATTCCCCCAATTTGTCGAATAAGGTTTCCTTTACAGGAGAACTGGTTGTCTGTTTTTGACTCCTCTTAAAAGGAATAAAAACTTCAGAACAACTTCACTTTAAGTATATGTATATTTTGTTCAATGTCCACCATGCATCGTTTCTCAACTTTCTTCAGATTGGCATATCTTTGGAACCTGCATACTCTACAAAATTGATGATCCTAGCTTAGGATATGTCAAAGATGTTTTTCGTTATTATTATCGATTATCGTTTTTTCGAAATTTGGGAAAACTTTTACAACCAAGTAAAATACCACAAACAAACATTCGTACGAACAATTACAAAGGCAGTTTTTTCTGTCCTTCATAATTCTCAATAATTCAGGGATGGCGGACCAAAAAAGAAGAATAGCACCATCACTGCTTGATTAGAGAAATACGTCAAGGACATAGAGATAAAGCATAAAGGCAGTGACGGAGGGATTATATACTCAGGATTATTCGGGAAGCAAATTTGATGAGACCCAACTTTCATTTTTAGTGCAGTAGTCAAGATCAGTAGGAAACTACTGCAAATACTGGTACAAAGTCCCCTTCCCCTGAGTAAAGGCAAAGAAAAAACCCAAACCATAGTACTTGGAGGCAATTTAAAGAACAAAGCAATAATTTTCAACCCACAGACAGTTTTGGGAGATAATTTCCTAAAAAAGGTCCAACGGTTTTTAAAAGCGTTAGCTGGATGCTGCGGCTTTAATGCTAAAAGGAGATTAAGAGGCCTGGTTTGACTGGAAGCATGCTTGGAAGATTGCATAGTCAAGTGCATCCGAATGCCCCAGAAGAGGAAATAGTAACCCACGTTCTGCTTCTATTGAGGGTGCACGGAGCACAAACGGTCTCCATGCCCCAATCTGAAACTGGACGGCTCAGATTTAAAACACCCACTACGGGCTGCAAACCAGGACTGAAGGGAAAAGCAACACAAGATAAGACGGGTCAAAGAAAATCTAAGGAGAATAGGACAATTCCTGGCATTCATCCGGGTTCAAGAGGAACGTCTCATTCAACCCGTTGACGGGGACTAAGAGGACGGATTGTAGAGTAACTATGTTTTTACATTGATAAGGTTATTATTGTTGGGAGCTTTTTTACTCCATCCCTTTGTCTAATAAAATTTCCTTTACAGGATCATTGTAGTTTGTAGGTAGTCTGTTTTTGACTCTCGTCTTAAAAGGAATAAAAACTTATCCTGATCAACTTCACTGTAAGGATATGTATATTGATATTGTCCATCAGGCATAATTTCCTAGCTCTCTTAAGAGTGGCATGTTTTTGTAACCTTCATACATTACAAGGCTCAGGCAAACAAATAACGGATAATAACGGATAATAACGGATAATAACGGATAATAACGGATAATAACGGATAATAACGGTAATACGTCAGTTTTGAAATCTTTCAGCGAAAGTACATTCCCAGGATTGAATAAAGTCAAATTCAAAAATGGTATAACCAACCTCTGCACTTTTTAGTTGCTTCCTCTATTTTCTCATTAAACCAGACCTCTGGTAACTTTGAGAATACAGCTACCTCGGTTCTCACACAGGTATACTCGTTCCTAGAAAGGCAACCAACTACCACATTTGAGTTACCACACGTAACCGGGCCTCCCGTTTCAAACTGTATAAGTAATATTTTAAGCATAAATACATAACCTCTATATTAGTTTGTTGTTAAAAATGTATAGACTTTTAAAGTATTTTCCCTTACGTTACAAGCTCCTTTAGAGATACACAGAAGCGTAGGATGTTGATGTTTGCAATCCGTAGGTGGTATAATTGTCACGGAGGCTTCCTCCAATTCTTCAGTTTTTCCGTTTGATAGCTTCCCCCAACCAGCAATCTTACAGTTCTGGTTTGGAAAATCACCCCCAAATTTAGGAAATTTTCCAGGCTGGACGAACTCGTTGAAAATCAGGGGATCACTTAAATGGATAATACCATAGAAGTTGGCGTATTTGGAGCTACAGATAAATATACATGTTTGTTTAAATTTGGTTCCTGCCTCCGTAACTATTAGAATTCACTTAACTGGTTGGCAAAATAACTTCTTTACTTTCAGCTGCTCTACTAAATACCATCTAGTTTAAAATCAAATCTGCAACAAACCCTGCGTCTCGTGGATATGTTGAATACATGCAAATTTGTCGTTCTTGCTGGGAAGTCTCATATTTTGTAAGGAAGAACTTGCCAACAAGTACGCGTCTTGCACTGATCCAGGGACTAGTAATTATTGTCCATTCATCGTAAATGACGCCACTATAAATATCTCCATCTGAATGTACTACTTGAGCAATGTATGGGCGGGAGTGCGGAGGATTCACAGGTGTCCCGTTAAGAACCCTCTCGTCGTGATCAACGACATCTAGGCTTCCGTTTGTGTCATCTTCCGCACATGTGAGGTAAGTCCCTTCCCGAAAATCAAATATAAGATTAGTAAGGACAACTCATAAAGATTATACCCTTAGGATTAATCAGGGTATCACTTGGCATGAAATTAGCCGAAACTGAACCGATTTGAAAAATTATGTCGCCAAAATGTCATAAAAAGCTTAGTAGTACCACAAAAGACTTTATTCTCGAACAATATTACGATTTCGTAAACAGTAACGGCAAGATTGTTCGATAATAGTGCGATTTCTAAATTTCCATTATTTTAATTATCTCGAACGATACTGCACTATTAACTAGTCAACCGAGTTCCAATTAACTAGACGAACCTTAAAATAAATAAAACTTGTTAATAGATACCATTAGCACAATAACGATTCTTAATACAGCACGATATTTTATACCCGTGAAATAGGGTAAAGGTTCAGAGAAAACGCCGTTTTGATTTTACCTGTCAGCACCAGGTGTAACACATGAAAGACCTGAAATGTTTGGGTTCATTGATTGAAAGTTTAAGGTCGGAGAATTTCAAGCTTCCAAGATGATTTCCATTGCAAAAGCAATGGCAGGGTGTCCCAGGAACCAGTGAAAAAGGATTGTTATTCATTTCAAATATATTTTGTACTGCAAATACCCAATTAAACTTTTAACACAAGATAAAATAATAAAAAAGTTCTGATTCTCAAGTTCCAAAAACATGTTCAGGTCCGGTCCAAAAATACCCGGGTTCAGGTCGTATTTAGTAGTTTTCGGGTTCAGGTACTAATCAGGTATGCGTACTACAAAATCGCAATTGGGCCAGGTTCAGGATCGAAAAATTTGAGCCTGTTAAAATCTATTGTTAAAATAAGCGCGGAAGATTTAGGCATTTAGGCAAGAACAAGCCTGTAGAATATGCACGACTATAATCAGATTTAAAATTTGAAATATTAGGATATTTAAAACAAAATATCATGGATTGGGAATCAATCATCAATACTTGGGAACTTCTCATGAAGACCCTGCCCATGCCCCCTGTTTGATCCTTTGATCGCGGCTGGGAGTTTATCCCGCTTTACCAAATGTTAATTTATCCTTCAATTTTGTGAATACAACATTTGCTGTAAATATTTCATTTCTGCCATCAAGTATTTTCCTTGATATTAAGTGTCGACAATTTTGACTTTAACTTTCTTTCGTGATGTAGCTCTTGACAATTCAGAATATAATTTTGCATGTGTAAACACTGGAGATGTTAACCATATTCTCAAACGATCAAAGGTTTGCCCTTGACTTTTATTAATTGTCATTTCATTTTATCAAACTGCCTTCTTTTGAGCGTAAACGTAATGCCAGGGTTAGACGGAATCAAATCAATTTGAGGTATAAACACTATAACACCTTGAGCACTTCCTGTCAAAAGCATGACAGCATGAATGATATTATTAGCTAAGTGCTTAACTATTGCCATCGTACGAATACATCATCCTCTCCTTGTGTTCAAAATTCTCGAAACAATAATAGTTGCTTGAGAATGAGTACAAACAGGCTTTGATAACCACATTGAACAGTTTTTTGGAATATGTGCATGTAAAGTACAAACAAACATTTTGAATATTGTGTATAATATTGAGGCCAAATATAATTAGTTTCCAGCCAACCAATCCAAAATAATTAAAAAAAATTATTTGGGGCTAGTTGAGCTACGGCACGGTCCCAAGGAATGGAGCGTGATAAAGCTTTCTGTACACATAGAAGGCGGGGCCCGTGTATTACGTTCGCCGGAACCTCCTCTCCTCGTCTATACACAGCGAGCCAAAGATGTTCATACTCATGAGGACGCAGGGCATCCCAGAAATTCAGAGTAATAGGCTAGATTCACCAATAATTCAACTTTTCCAAATATTAATTAGAGAACGCCTGGAAGGATTTCATTGATTGTGGATTCGTGGACAACAAGGAACGGAAAATCATTTCATGGAATAATGGCAACATTTGTGGATTCAGAATGGAATTACAAGCAAGTAGTCCTAAATTTTGACATTATCAAAGGGTCTCACAAGGGAAAGGTTTTAGCTAGTTCTATATTTCGGACTTTGGAGGACTATAATGTGACTGACAAAATGTTGGCTTTGACTTGAGACAATGCGTCTAACAACGATACAATGATTTCCTATTTGAAAACAATGTTTGCAGATAAGGTAATCGCGTTTCCACCTCCTTCAGAAGCTGAACTGTTGACAAAACGGGAATGCCATTGAAAAATTGAGGTTTTTGATTTGTATAGAGGGAATTTTACTTTCGAAAAAAAAACAACAGAGTTTGCTCACATTCTTAATCTGTCTTGTCAAGCGGGACTTTCTGTGATTAAGAAAATTGGGACAAATGCTGCTTTGGATATAGATGATTTTGAAGAAAGTTCAACTGATGATGAGGATACTGAAAATCTGAACGGAATAATATCATCTATTTACCATAGGGTACAGTTTATAATTTTCAAAATTGAACTTTTTAATATGATTACACAAGATCCATACTATTTTTTCATACTTTTTGCTATTGTTTTTGAAGATTAAAACAACAGTGCGGATAATACTCAAATCAAACCTATTGACAGCGTCTTTGCGATATTTTTGCGAATCATTAGGGACAAAACCCTTAACACTCTGTTTGGACATGCCAGTTAGATGGAACACAACTCTGAAAATGTTCTAGAGATTTGTCGATCTTCGTGCTGTAAGTTGTGCTACAGTTGTTACCTTTTAAAGTGTGTAATTATGGTAATTACTCATTATTTTGACTTTAGCCTGTTGAGTCCACAATGAGAAGTGACAAAAGGTTATCGAAGTTAACGCTTTCAGACGGGGAATGGTGAACTCTCGAATTGTTGATAAAATATTTGGAGGTATGTCAACATTATCACTGATTTGTCAATACTTCCACTGATTTATATGGAATTATTTTACGCAGCCGTTTAAATTAACGGCGGCCTATTATGTGCATTTATACGACCATTTGGAATCTTACAATGTAGATATGTCGGTATTTGTTATAATTTAAATATCACGAATTTTTTCTTGTGCCTTGAACTCTATGTGGATTTGTTTAGATTAAAAATGGACACGATCCAGCATTGGTTGAAGCAGCAAAATTGGCTTGCGATAAGCTAAACAAATATTATCCGAAAACTGATGGATTGGTGTATATTGTTGGAGTCGGTAAATTTTTATTTGTTAATAACTCGCTAAATTAGCGTAATATCTGTAATTAATACCCTTCTTATTTAGTGCTAAATCCCCGCTTAAAATTTGAGTGGCATAGCCAGGTCGGATTTAAAGAAATGGTGCCAAATTATAGAAGGTATGCTGATACCCCAGTCAGTTTACTTTAATTTTTAGATTGGTGGTGTAATAACTTTGGTGATTTTCTAAGAATGATTACAGATCTTTGGAAAAAGGAGTACAAACAGCAGAATGGGCAAATGTGTGTCGATGATTCATTTACGGAGGACATATTTTCAATGCAAATGAAGAAAGCAAGAATTTCAGCTCAAGATGAACTGACGAAGTACCTGGATGAGCCAACATGTAGCCCTAAAGATATTGAATCTGGTGTTTTATCTTGGTGGAAGGTAATATTATTTATAGTGCTTAAAGAATATCTGGGTTGAATCATGAGATGATAAACTTGTTTTTAATGAAGGACCGCCAAGCTATTTACCCCCACCTTTCTAAAATGGCAATGGACTTTTTGGACCCCATTGGGAACAAGTACCTAAAATAAATTTTTGTACCCATCACGACCGCTTTTCCAGGTTTTCGGACCAGACTAGACCAAAGACAATGGTCCATCAAACCATAAAGTACAATTAAGCAAGAACATTTTATCCAGTGAAATTCGCGTTTTATCACCAGATTTCATTTTTAATTCGTTCCATGGTATTTCATTAACGTATATTTTTTATTTTGCATACTTTTTGGACCGTAGTACTTGCGGTCTGGTCTGGTCTGGTCCTGAAGCTAGACCAATTGTATCTGGTCTGGTCCAACGGTTGGATCAGACCGGACCAGACCAATAACAGACCATTATAAATGGTCCGGACCAGACCATTGGCATCCCAAGTTCCCCGTTTTACAATTTCAAGCGACATTTGAAGGTAAATAATAGGTACAATTTGGTTGATTATTTTAGTGCGGACCTGTGGACTACGTTTCCGTTCAATCATATTTTTTAGAATATTCATTCGCAAGAATTTGACAAAGCAGCGCCATCCAAAACGGAATGTACGCGGTCATCAAATGTCGGATCAGAACAAATCGGAGCGATTACCTGGGTTAAACAAACCAGCAGGAAGATGTATTGATCACCTACCTGTGGACTCTATTAAACGCCCCACATTTGTAAAACTGACTCGGAATTCGAATTAGAATATTCGGCTGTTTTCAAGACACGCTATGGCCAGGCGCCTCCGTCGTTATAACGAAAAAGAGGTAACATTGTTTCTTCCCTGTCAAAAGTGTTAGCTGTTCAAAAAAGCATTACTTCATTAATTATCTGATTTGAATGCACGCCCCAATTTTGATTACAGTTTCTTAAAAAAATTAAGATCCGTCTTCAGAGTCTGGATCCAAAAACATTCCATGTAATCTTAGACATGACAGACCAGCAAAAGTCCCCAGTCATCAGTCAGAGAACGTGGGCCGTTAGATACGTACTTACCTACTCAGACAATAGTTTGCCTCGCGCAGGTTAAATGCAGTACAGCTCAACGTGATTATAGGCTCGGAAATTCGAACTTTTCTGCCAGAATTTCTGAATTCAATGTTTTTGTTCAGAATTGGAAACTAAATCCTTCATCGATCGCATGATTGTTTCTTAATTACTACGGATTTTAAGCCGTTATTGAAATGTATAAAAGGTTGAAACTGATTTCACCAACTCCGAGGCAAACGCTACGGAGTCGGAAAACAAGGAGGTAAGTGTTCTTTACAAGTTTTTTTTCCAACGAGTTATTTTAAGGATATGCTATTTTTTAAATATCAATTTTGTACGCCCAGCCTGTCAATACAACAAGGCGATAATTTTTTACTTATATATGTAATAGGTACACCGGCGAAAAATGACTTTTCAAAAGGGTGAAAAAGTAAATGAGCCAATCTATGATGGGACAATTTTGGTAGGAGGTAATTCAATTTAAACAATAAAATCGATTAATGCATTCAATTAAACATTACACCGATAATGGAGCGATAATTGTCCTAAAATCCATAGTTGCAGATCCAGAAAACTGTGAGCTATCCAGTATCAGCTCACAAGAGGAAAGCGAACTTGACGTTGATTCTTTCAATGAAGATTTTAACTATGAAAATTCAGATGAAGGCACGAACTGGTTGGGGGAAAGTCATGTTAAAAATATTTCTCAAGAATAAGACAAGGTTCAAAACCAAATATATTTGTTTAAATTTACATAAATAAACAATTTAGTCGAATTTTAAGCACTCATTTTGTTTCAGATTTATGATGGCTGCTTATAACTGTATCCGAATGTGTTAGTTTGGTTTTCGCTGCATGTACAAAAACAACTGGACCAATTCCGCATTAGAAAGTATTTTGCAACTTCTCAAAATGGATTTCCCCAAATACGTGATATATCCGTCCACAATAGCCCAAGCGCGGAAATATTTATCCTCAAAAACAAGTTGGATGAAAAAGTGTTATTTTTTAAACCCTGTTGCAAACTGTTCCAAAATTTTAAATGTCCCAAATGCCTAAGTTTGTACGACAATACCGAAGAGCTTCGAAACGAAAAAATGTTTTTGATTCTCGATGCTCGCAAGCAACTGGAACTGATCCTTACATCACCGAACGTATGCTCCGCGTTAGAAAAGGGAATTCTTCAGAGACAGAAAACGGGTGGGAAAAAAATTGAACAGCTTCGTCTCCGAGAATATGATATTACACTGTTTAAATACTGATGGTGTGCCGCTTTTTCGATCGTCCGGAAATTCATTTTGGCCTGTGTTATTTGTGATAAATGAGTTGCCTTTTTATTTCAAGAAATCAAACGTTATTTTGGGACCTGTGTAGATCGGTATAAAAAAATTCGTCCCATTTCTTGTTTAACCCCCAGTAGTGAGTGGATTAAATACCCTTCAAGAAATTCCCATCATATGGTACTCCAGCGGCAAAATGATGTCATTTTACATTGTTGTTACTAATTGTTCCGTTGACACCGTGGCACGATGCATGTACATTCTGCGAGCATGAAGGATTGGTTGGGAAACAGGGTGGTGGGTACACACGAGTCTATACGCATCAAGAACATGTTCTTCGAAATCACTCATCGTATGTATCAAAAATAATGAATGCCGATTTTACAACTGGAATACAGACAGCTTCGCCACTTTGATTGCTCAAGAATTGAAGACATCGTTGACGGTTTTTGAGTTGACTACATGCATTGTGCATTGGGGTTGTGAGAACCCATTTGTTCACTTGGACAAAATTTTTTGGCAAACTTTACTATATCGGCAACTAGAAATCGAATATTGATGAGAGATACCTACGTGTACAAGTTCACGAAGAAATATCCCGCCTTCCACGTTCTTTATTCGAAGCAAAATATTGGAAAGCGTCCAAATTCAAGATATGGTTATTATAGAACTCCCACTGATTCTTGAGGATATTCGGGAGGAAAAATATCTGAAGCATTTTACTATTCTCAGTAATTTTATGCACAAGTTACTTCAACCATTGGAAGCTGCCATTTGTCTTGCGTCTCTACAGGAAGTGTTTACAAATTTTATATCTCAGGTTGAAATTCTCTACGGGGTCGAATATTGTTTACAGTGTTCACCTGTTATCTAATATAATTAATTGTGCGCGTAATTGGGGTATCATTTATGATAATTTTTGTTTTGTGTTTGAGGATCTGAATGGGGTCATGAAAAATTGGTGAAAAGTTCCAATGGCATCGGATCGCAAATTGCTAGAAAATGCGTTTGGAATTTCAGAATTTTGAACAAAATTTAACACAAGCTAAAGAACGCCAATCCGGCAACACCAGACCAAGTATGTTTTACCAACCTGATCGTGAGAAGTATCAAGTATTGGGACAATTTTCAGACTGTGACAAAAATTGCAATTTTTGTAGTACAATTGACAATCAAAATCCCAAAATATAATCAATTAAAAAAGCCTTTATTGATCATCATAAATTCAAAGACACGAACAAACGCACCAATAGTATCGTGTTGGTTAAAACTCGTATTCTGGGGAAAATTATCTGTTTTTAAGGCCACTTGCACTTGATTTTGTTTTGATTGAAACTTTTACAACAAAGTGGTTTGGCGGTACATGCTACTTATTTAAAAGGATACAAAACGCTCAAATTAAAGGCGTGGCCCGCGGGTAAAAATTCGGGTCGGGCCTCGACCCGACCCGCCCGTGCGGGTTATGAGCGGGTTCGGGTTTAATGCTTCGTCATGTTGCAAGTTGCGGATCGGGCTGGGTTATTATCGTATTTCATTGGGGCGGGTCGGGTTATACTTTATGCATATAGTGTGGATTGCGGGCGGGTTCGGACTGGATTTATATTTACGTTGGGCCCGCAAGCAGCCCGCAAACCGTTTAAATTTCAATCAACGACGTTTAGAATTTTTCCAGGAGAATTATATGGTTTGCGTCCATTTGTGATTGCTCACGTTTCTGCCTTTGTAAGTGTTGGTTGTTACTATTCCTGTTTCATCGTGTTTTTTGCTTACCATTGTGTGACTGTGACTTGTAACGCTTTTAAGTTGTTGCTCTGAACTCAATAGCATGTAAAACTTCTTAGCGCAGTATTCTTACAATTAGTTCAAGTTTCCTGCGCAGTGAATTTCAAACAAAATGACATTAATTGTATATCAAACCAGCTACATATATTAAAACTTATAAAAACAATATTTATTCTTCGATTTCTACGGTTTACACTTCTGTTTTAGACATTGTGATGGAGAATGATTTAAAATTCAGAAGAAGACCGACCGAGAAGCGAATCTCACAGCGTTTTAGTAAGTTATTAAATAATTGCGGGCCCCCGCGGGGGCCCGCAAGCTGGGTCGGGCCGTGTCAACTGAAACCCAGCGGGCTGCGTTCTGACGCGGGCCTAAAAATAATACTGTCGGGTCGGGTCGGGCCGACGTTTCAGAGGTTGACTTTCGGGTCGGGCGGGTTCGGGTTACGTATTTGTGGGTAAGACTCGGGTTGGGTTGGGAAATGGCCTGCGGGCCACGCCTTTAGCTCAAATCCAGATCGCATTGAGAGTACTGGCAGAATTTAAAGCAAGTAAATTCATGACAGTTATACTCGGGGAATGTGAGTATTTCATACAACTACCTTATGTAGTTGAGCATGAAAGGAAGAGGGACATTTGAGCATAGTTGACGTACAATAGTATCTGCACGAAAAAAGGTAATAAACACGGAGTGAAACAGTAAAACTGAAGTCGAAAATTATATGCACAGACAGCCTGTGCAAATGTGATTATCATCTACGTACTTATTAATCTTCATGCGTGCGTGTTATCCACATATGAAGAGTCTCAACCCGAAAGTGCACAATACAAACGACGAGGAATCGATTTCCCCCTCAAATAAGTGCAAACATTACACACGCGTGAGGATATAGTGTAGGAGAAGTGTAACATCTGCGAAGAAGAGCGGAAAGTATACACAGCGTGCAAGTGCATAATATTACTATACTACCTTCAACGAGACTTTCAAAAAAGACAGAAATCAGAAGATAGATATCAGGTTGGGAACTTGATGATTGATTATGATTCTCTAAAGTTTCACATACGAGAATTTATATTTTGTGTTGAGAAAGTACACATTCTAGCATGTATAGAAAATTATGCATAAGAAATTAGTTAACTAAAATCTATAAAAAATTCCCTTCTTCGGAGAAAGCATTGCAACATGCTTATGATTCCGGATATTTCCTCCCTTGCGACTGGGTTCAAGTGCAATCTATATGGGACTTCTATTTTGAATTGTTGATGGTTGATAGTTTGCATTGAACAGCGGATAAGCATATGTTCCACGGAGTCGTAATCTTTGGTGTTACATGCTTGACATATTTGGGGTTTGAATACACTTGGGAATTCATAGAATACTCTCTGGTCTCGAAAATATGTTGCCGCGAGTCTCGCTTGCGACATTATACGCTTTTGACGCAAACCTATGTCCAAAAGTAGATAGGAAGGAGCCATTCCTGGTGTGTATGCAAAAACTTGGTATTGAGAATGTCTGTGGGAATCCTGTAATTTTCGCATATCTTGAGCCCCTAGTTTTTCGGCAATTGATGTCATGATTTGTGACAAGTTTTCCTGCATATAAACTGCATTCCGGTTTGCAATTAAACTTGCTTCATCATTATCTATTAAAATTCTTCGTAGCTGCGTAACCCAATTGTACTGCTCCATTTTAATCCTTTGATAGCCTTTCCAAACTGTACCAATCTTATGGGTGGGTTCGAGGTTAGGAGAAAAGTTGGGGAGAAATGGGGCTGTTGAAGGGCTGAATAGCGGAAATTGAGATCCACGACCTGGACGCAATAATACTTGATATATGTATGTATAGCGTGACTAAACACTAAACATAATTACTTGTCGACTAAATGCCAGTACGAGAATCAAAAAGGCGTGTAGATTTTTAATGGTCCTTGTGATAACTTGAAACCTTTTTACCTACTCCAATATTACTGAGCTACTACTTTATACTGAAAGAACTGAAATGTTATATTACAATGATGATATTTAAGAATATTTTAACCCGATCATGTCCCCAATTAACGAAATGTTCTGTAACTCCATAATTTATATTTTTACTTAGAATCTCACTTACGGAAATCTCTCTAAATGATCATAATATTATTAATTTTGTAAAAGCAATTGAGCGGTGCAGGTTGTAAGGGCTAAGGCCAAATCGACCAAAAAATTAACTATCTATATATCTAATTGAGCATGAATAATTATTTTGCTGATTAATAAATACACACATTAATTTTATCTGAATTTGTAAACGCGTAAATTTTCACTGTCGTGTTGATTAAATTACTTTTTTACTATGCTACGTGTTTTTCGTTGACTTAACAAAGACCATAGTTCATCAAGGACTCAGCATAATCTCATCATATAACAATGGGTATATACGAGGCAAACATGGCTGTATGCCATGTGTCATTATATCAATCAATCAATCATGCGTTATTATATCGTCGAGGTAAAATGTATTAAGTGTAGTAAGCAGTGGTCGGACTGTACTGTACTTTTTAGTACAGTATTGATAAAAGTACAGCATTGTTACAGTAACGCATGATCATTATGTTTCATAAACAAAGTAGAGTATAGTATCTACACCTTTTCATAACATGAATTATTGATACAGTATTGAAAGGCCGCTATAGCAATAAAAACAAGTAAAGCAAAGTAACGTATTGTTATAAATATTACAAATTCATGTAAAGTACAGCAAATTATTGATACATGCAAAGGACCCATCTAGTAAATCTACGGGCGAACTACTTATGTCAGACCTTTAGCATACGACATTAAAACGACAAACGAAAGCAGCATGACGAACGGATTGTGATTACTGTTGTAATTCTGAAAGAATCTGAGAAACCCCGTCCAGAATATTCAGTCATAAATAAGTCTTGAGCTATTATTTCCCAAGTAATGCAGGGCAAATCTATTAAAATGTACCTGATAATTCTGCAAATATTAGGAAACGTCAAACTAAGGACCACATTCCCAAACAAGAAAATGCAAAGTAAAATAAATTCATCAGATGTTGAAGATCCTGCCAGTAACTGATCATGAAGATCAAGGGTTATTCTGCCCATACAATTTTTACAGGTGTGCTAAAGGAACATATGGCAACTTGAAAAGTCAAGTTGAACTAAGTTTTCGTCAATAAATAGTAATTTAATGCATAAAAGTGCACGCGATTATAAAATCTAGTAAGTATAATAAATGTTACTGAGTAATATGTATCCATATTACTTCAATAATATCTTCCAAATAAGCTATTAACAAATTAATTTATTAGGAGCATCTACAAAACTACATAACAAACTTGCTGAAGAAAACGTTAGAAACTTGGCTCGGAAAAAGGAAATAAGAAACAACTTCTATTGCAGAATATAGTCGAATGCTGCAAGTCGATAATACAATATTGACGAATATGTACGTACTGCTATGGGTAAAGCACAGTATTGATAACTATTTATGCATAACTAGTAGAGTAAAGCAGAGTATTGATGACTATTTTTGCAAAACTAGTGTAGTAAAGCAGAGTATTGAAACTTATTTCGATGTGCTTTTAAAAGTAAAGCATTGTATTGAAACAATTATCATATCCAGACTAGAGTAAAGCACAGTACAGGAAAAGGCAACTGTACAAAAATAGCACTAGAGTATTGTATTGATGAACCAAAGTCCGACCACTACTAGTAAGTGATTCTGACCAGGGGTCGGATTTATGTGGGAAGACGGGAAGAATCTTCCCAGGGAAAAAAAATTTCAGCAGGGTTGACCTTTTTTCTGGCAGGGATTTTCGAAATTGTTGAGGTGTTTTGCTGAAAATGATTTTTGTCAACAGGGATTTTCGAAATTGTTGAGGTGATTTACGAAAAGGATTTTTTGTCAGCAGGGATTTTCAAGTTTGTTTACCTTTTTTTCAGCAGGGATTTTGAATTTGTTGGGGTGTATTACGAAAATTATTTTGTCAACAGGGAGTTTTAAACTTGCTTGGGAAAATGAAAAAAAATCTTCCAGGGAGATTTACAAAAATCCGACCCCTGATTCTGACATAGTGACGGTAATATTTCTAGAATGTTGAGGTTATCAAAAACCACAACACTGTAGCATTATTTTTCGAGTTCGAGGGTATGAAAAAGTTCATAGAACTCATGAGTTCCGAGTTTGAGTGCCCAAATAATGCCGACCTATGGTGATAAGGAAAGTGAAGGATGGTAAGAGTCAAATATTCGCGCGCTCATTTCGCTGTATAGCTATGTAGGCTATTTCACTATATAGCGAAGCAAGCCGGTGGTATATATAGCAATCAAGGAAGTAAAGCATGCCGAGAAGCACAGCGAGCTGGAACTGGAAAAGCTCTCCTCTGCAACAAAGTTTGAGAGTAGTGTTGTCCAGTCTTGAGTGAGAGTTTGAGACTGAGTGGCAAAACGAAAAGACTGACTCTTAAAAGACTGAGGCTGACTTTAAAAGAAGGCGTTTTCTGAGACTGAGACTGAGTGAAACTGTTACATTTTGTAAAAAGACTGACTGAGACTGATAATAAGATTCATGTATACAACGCGCGTATACAATATTAAGAAATTTTAAATTTTCGTGCCATATATTAGAGCCCAAGGATGGAAATTAGTGCCATTTTGTATCCTTGGGGACTGAGTGGGAGTTTGACCCAAGACTTTCCTTGGGACTGAGACTGAGTTGGACTGATATGCTTACAGGTAACCCACGCCCCATGGCCACTCGGGATCGGAATGAAATTTTGTGGGAGCTCAGGTACCTGGCCCAATGTCCCAGCGAAACCAAAAGTTTGTGCCATCTCGCCCTGGTTTGCGCGGGAAATCGCGCAGAAGTTTTAAATTTTATTTCGCGAGCAAAGGGTCCTTCCCCTGTTCAACTTATATTTTCCAATGTTAAATCCCATAAGGAAACTTCCTTTTCAAATTTCACAAAAAAAATTAAATGGCTAGAAATGCTTAAAAGCTCACTAATATCCCTTATAACACAATATAATATCACACAAAAGGCAAAATTGGAAACCCTTATGTAACTCCTTGCATGTCAAGGGTTTCCAATTTTGCCAAATTTAAACTATTTACTAATTTAAATTATTTTTAACTTAATTCCTCTCGTAACACCAGGAAGTAAATCATGGCAGGTTTTCAATAAAAAAATCATTTGGTTTTCAAAGCATAAAACATATTCACTCAAATTTCTAGATTTGTTTCAAATAATTTTTAACGTTGTAAGAAATAATTTCATGGGTGTTCGGATGAGTTATTCAGCAGACTCTTTGCCCCTGAAGATGTGTTTCCCAAACTGGTCGTCTGTTCTAACGGGTCATGACCACAATTCGCAACGTAGAGACCTGCTGAATAGCTAGTCTGAAAGCTAATGGATGTTTCTACAAGCTCGCCTTAAAAGATATTTGAGGACAAATTCTGACTGGGAAAAATACATTTGTCTCTGCATCACGTTGTTGACGATTTTGACGGCAACTCTCGGCTTAAGTATATGCAACAATTGTTGAAAATCTGGAAAATTTCATTTTAAATGGAAGAATCACATTTTCCGTCATGGTCTCTTATATGGGCTTGGATGGAAACAATATTATGAAACACGCCGTATAAAATTAGGAGTAACTAATTGTCCTATTGTGTGGTTGGCTAACATGTGCTAATATACTGTTGTATGGCATACTAATGAGATTTTACGCAATTTTAGCATTTTAATATTTTTTCGGGAAATTTGAAAGTGAAGTTTTCTTATGGGATTTAACATTGGAAAATTTAAGTTGGACAGGAGGAAGGAACCCTTCTTCTTTTTTAAATTCTAACATAAATCCGGTTTCCACAGGAAACGAGATGACCCAAACCAAGTTTGCAAACATGCTAATATTGTGTTATAAGGGATATTAGTGAGCTTTTAAGCATTTCTAGCCATTTTATTTTTTTTGTGAAATTTGAAAAGGAAGTTTCCTTATGGGATTTAACATTGGAAAATATAAGTTGAACAGGGGAAGGACCCTTTGCTCGCGAAATAAAATTTAAAACTTTTGCGCGATTTGAGATGGCACAAACTTTTGGTTTCGCTGGGACATTGGGCCAGGTACATAAGCTCCCACAAAATTTCCGCAAAAAGTCCCACATGGACCATGTCAGACCAAAAATGAAAGAACAGATTGAACCATTCCCGGAAATAGATCGCCAATCAGTTCAATGATTCTTTGATGCCTCTATTTGAAATCAGTAAAATTTTGGTAGTATTTAGTGTGTGTAAGAAAATGTTTCTAATATATTAGATATAGTTGGAACAAAAATTTCAAAGTTTTATATTTTGCATGCTTATAGGAGTTAACTAACGAAAAATAATGTGTAACCCTATACATATGTACTTACATATGTTTATATTTGGCCAATAGCAAAGTAACGAAAACTAATTTTAAAATGTTGTCCCCCCACTTTTTTGGACGTTCCAGAGTGCCTGAGACTGATAAACTGTAAGACTGGACAGCACTATTTGAGAGTTTCAGTTCAGCTCGCTGTGCTTCTTCTCGACTTGCTTGCTGTATACATATATGTAGGTATACCATCGGCTTGCCTATGAGTTCAGCAAGCCGAAGCTTAGCTGATTGTAAGCTTTATCTCTCATAAACTCGGCTCACAATCAGCGAGCCGAAGCAGTGCATTTTCGTCCCCGAATTACATTAACGTCAAATAAGGGTGAATACCCATTTGGTTTACGAAGGAGGCGATTTCCTGTCGGCGTGTCAATATTAAAATATTTGTGGACAAAGCTGAGGATCATGGGGAACTACAGGGTGAAGGGAATGGTACTTATACAGTTACCCTGAAATTTTATAATTTATACTACAATTTAACATTTTACTGGGACCCAGACGCGCATCGACTACTAAAGCACTGCGCGGCCAGCTATTGCATGTAACTATTTACTTCCTTCCCAACTTACATTTACCTTGCTGAGCAAGCAATTGCTGGCTGTGCAGTGCTCGTATCCTATATCCTTATTATTATTGGCCACTTTCTGTCATTTAAACTTTCGCGGCCTTGGCTTTACAATTCAAACCTTCGCGGCTCAATTCCCTACATAGCAACCCGCTATGTACTATATTATTTCACAATACAGCCAAGTAAGTCGGTGGTATATACAGCAAGCCGAGAAGCACATCGGTCTGAAAGGTTAAAACTCTGTCGCAGAGGAGAGCTTTTTCAGCTCGCTCAGCTCTCTATGCTTCTCGACTAAATACAAACTGCTTGCAGCCTAATGGAACGACTCGAAGTTCAGCAGAGCGTACAATATTACGTAATTTTAGACTGTCACTTAAAAGCGCTAATCATCATTATTACAAACATTAGACATAAATCATCAAATTTGGATTAAAGTAAGTCTGGTACATAGTGAGAAAAACTACGTTCGGTTACAGCACTGAAGAATTTTATATGAGGAGAATTTTAATAACTGAACTTTGTACACATAAGTGTGGGTTTTTATTTAAAAAAAATAAATGGAACTGAAAATACTTATTGCAACACTTTTTATATGTAACGCCAGATAAGTTCTCAGAATTTGTATTGCTGAAGTTTTTGGCTCACTATTTATCCCCCACAAATATCGTTAGGAAGTAAGGATTGATTTTTAGGAACCATGGACTTAGTAACTATAGCAAGTGGAAAGTGTTGCGCTAATATAATTCCTTTCATTTTTCCTATTTTAAATAATCAGTGCGTCCAGTGTTAGAGGTTTCATTTACATTATTACTTGTACAACTGAGCTATATACAAATTATTATAACATAAAAAATCATATTTTATCAGCACATTGTGCTGATCCACTAAGATGCCACTGATGCAACAGTAACATTTAATAACTATGTTGGTATTAAATTGATCAAGCGATTAGTTAAATTCCACGTGTATAGCCAAATATTGAGTTTGGGAGAGAACTTCAGTGGGCCGGAAGCCGTTTGTTCCATAATTTTTTGATGATGAATTGCCAACTACTATGTATATGAAACTAATTATTAGTCTTACAGTTAATAGTTCACACGGGCGAAACGAGTTATTAATATTACCAACCTTCGCGGCTCATTTCACTATATAGCAAGCAGTGGTCGTCATGGGTACAAAAAGTTTGTTCCCGTTCCTGTTCCCACTCAATGGATACTCCCCTTAAGTGTTCCCGTACCCGAACCCGTTCCCGTGATGGTGGGAACAGTATTTTAGGCACCCGTTCCCATGAATTTAATAAAAATTCGTACCCGGACCCATTCCTGTTCCCGCACCCAGAAATTAAAAATGTTGTGGACCCGTACCCGTTCCCACAGCTGGCGTTCCCGGTCCCGTTCCCGGGTCCAAGACGTATTATACTTAAGTGTGGTAAAAATTATTATCAGGATTTCAGTAACCACCAAACCCTTCGTTTTTCAGATAAAAAACAAACGTATGTAGGGTGGCTAAACGCTCCGCCATAGCAAAACGTTACAGCGTAATAACTGAATGTTTAGTTCTTCAGAGATTATGTACCGACTTGATCGAATATCAACACTTTAAAATGACATACTGAGAAGGGCTGCACAAATGAATGTAGCACTGAAGTTGTTCTTCCAATAATAAAATTGAATGTTGACGTGGGTTTCAAAATGATACTTACTGATCAATTGCTGGCCCAAAGATAATTATGCTGCATGTGCAATATATCTGACAAATATATGCCAACACGGATTAGTTTCCCTTTGTTAGTCTTATTTTAAAAAAAACATTAACTCGAGCAATCAATTTTACAAGGGGGAAAACTTGCAGCAAAAGTATAAATTAATAATAATTTTTCTAATATTTACTATATTAACTTGTAGAACTATACAAGAAAATACCGCAATTTTACTGAAACAGGTGTTCTAGCATTACTATCTTTAAGACAAGGACATGTGTGTAGAAAGTAGAAATTGCAGGAAAAAGAATGGAATATGCAAATATAATTTTCTACAAAAATAATGTACTATCAAGTCTTCCAAAATCAATTTTGAGTGTGTTTCTAGAAGATGGTAAAAGTACCCACTTGATCCCGGGAACAACAGGTATGGGAACGGGATCATGCGTAGGCTGTACCCGTTTACATTGGGAACGGGAACAAGATGAAAATCTCAGTTCCTGTTCCCAGTGGTCGGGTTCACCTGAGTGTGTTCCTGTTCCCGTACCCAAACTGGCTGGGAACAAAGTAATTGTTCCCATACCCGTTCCCATGTACCCGGGTTTTACCCGTTGCCGTGACGACCACTGATAGCAAGCCGCTATATATTATATTACTAGAAAGGTAGCCCGCTTCGCAGGGCAATGTAATCTAGTATAAGATGATAACATTCCAGTATATCAACTCATTTCAAACAGTTTACATTACATCACACCAAAACATCATGGTTAGTCGCTCTTGGCAAAATTCCCAAGGACCTGCCCATGTCCATTGTTTGATCCATAGATCGCGGCTATGCGTTAGTCCCGCATGAAGTCAATCCATTTAACTTAACCAGCAAAAAGCTCCTTAAAAACAACGCTGGTAGTAAATATAGAGTTGCTCCCCTCAGTTGATTTACCATGCTAGTCGGTATCATCAATTTTGAATTTTACTTTTCCCCTGACGTAGCTCTAGAAAATGCCACTTACAACTGACCGTATGTAAAAACTGGTGAAGAGAAACATATTCCAAGTCGATAAAACGTTTGTACCTTACTTTAATTGTATTTATCACAAAGCTGAATCGCGCAAGCTTCAAATTTGTTGTTTATATAACATGTTTTGGGTTTCTATTTCTCCACTAGAAAAATCCGTCCTGTTCCGAATTCCTCGGAACAGAAAACGTTATCCCGCAGGAGAATCCGCCCCGTCCCGAAAACCTTGGGAGAACATAATTTGTCCCGCAGAAGATTCCGCCCCATCTCAAAAAACAAAAACATTTGTCACGATCTTATCTGAAATAACTCGTGGTAAAAATAATTGTCCTGACCACGTCCTAAAATAATTCGTGGCAAAAATAATTGTCCTGACCACGCCCTAAAATAATTCGGGGCTCAAATATTTGTGATGATCCCGACCTGAAATATCTGATAGCAAAGATATTTGTGCTGATTCCGACCTGAAATAACGGGTAGCAAAAATATTTGCGCTGATTCCGACCTGAAATAACGGGTAGCAAAAATTTTTGCGCTGATTCCGACCTGAAATAACGGGTAGCAAAAATATTTGCCCTGATTCCGACCTGAAATAACTCGGGGCTCAAATATTTATCCCGCTCCAGTCTTGAAATAACTCAAAATTACTGAATATTTATTATTAATATTCAGTAAATTTGCATGTTCCGAAATTTTTCCAACCCGATCATGTTGTCGACTTAAGCAAATGCCGATGATTTATTTTTTTACACCAGTGGTCGGACTTTGGTTCATCAATACAATACTCTAGTGCTATTTTTGTACAGTTGCCTTTTCCTGTACTGTGCTTTACTCTAGTCTGGATATGATAATTGTTTCAATACAATGCTTTACTTTTAAAAGCACATCGAAATAAGTTTCAATACTCTGCTTTACTACACTAGTTTTGCAAAAATAGTCATCAATACTCTGCTTTACTCTACTAGTTATGCATAAATAGTTATCAATACTGTGCTTTACCCATAGCAGTACGTACATATTCGTCAATATTGTATTATCGACTTGCAGCATTCGACTATATTCTGCAATAGAAGTTGTTTCTTATTTCCTTTTTCCGAGCCAAGTTTCTAACGTTTTCTTCAGCAAGTTTGTTATGTAGTTTTGTAGATGCTCCTAATAAATTAATTTGTTAATAGCTTATTTGGAAGATATTATTGAAGTAATATGGATACATATTACTCAGTAACATTTATTATACTTACTAGATTTTATAATCGCGTGCACTTTTATGCATTAAATTACTATTTATTGACGAAAACTTAGTTCAACTTGACTTTTCAAGTTGCCATATGTTCCTTTAGCACACCTGTAAAAATTGTATGGGCAGAATAACCCTTGATCTTCATGATCAGTTACTGGCAGGATCTTCAACATCTGATGAATTTATTTTACTTTGCATTTTCTTGTTTGGGAATGTGGTCCTTAGTTTGACGTTTCCTAATATTTGCAGAATTATCAGGTACATTTTAATAGATTTGCCCTGCATTACTTGGGAAATAATAGCTCAAGACTTATTTATGACTGAATATTCTGGACGGGGTTTCTCAGATTCTTTCAGAATTACAACAGTAATCACAATCCGTTCGTCATGCTGCTTTCGTTTGTCGTTTTAATGTCGTATGCTAAAGGTCTGACATAAGTAGTTCGCCCGTAGATTTACTAGATGGGTCCTTTGCATGTATCAATAATTTGCTGTACTTTACATGAATTTGTAATATTTATAACAATACGTTACTTTGCTTTACTTGTTTTTATTGCTATAGCGGCCTTTCAATACTTTATCAATAATTCATGTTATGAAAAGGTGTAGATACTATACTCTACTTTGTTTACGAAACATAATGATCATGCGTTACTGTAACAATGCTGTACTTTTATCAATACGGTACTAAAAATTACAGTACAGTCCGACCACTGCTTTACACAATCTCATTCATACTTACTGACTACAACTTGCAACTGCACCGTAAGCGTACGGTTACCATTGCGGCATTCAGCGCCATGAACTCTATATATTATTCTTTCTCATATGACTGGTATGATACGGCAGGATTGGCGTGCTTGTATGGTACGGTTTAGTAAGGCGTGGTGTCTAAAGTGGGTAGTTTGAATTGTGCACAGACAGGCTTGGATTTGATAAAGGAAGATAAACCAGGACGTAAATCCTGACTTTGCAGGATGGCAGTGGCTGGGAACTTAGGCGATTTCTCGCTCTGCCATACCAACCGTACCATTACTTAACAATGGATTTCCATGTTGAAACTCTATGCTACTGGTACTGACTCTCATTGTCAGTGTGCTTCAGTGTAAAGCTCGCAGTGTGCACTCGCCTTTGATCAAATAGGTTACAGGTCCTTATCTGGTCCCTTAAATACTTTCTAATGTACATGAGAATTAATTTCTCAAATCTACTGGTATTGAAAAGATTAAAATAAATAATTTATTAAAAACACCATAATTAAAATAATACGTCTAATTTATTGTTAACATGATGCAAACTGCAATGTTTCTAACATCGATGCATTTCGCCTCGAACACTGAAGCACACTGAGAGTCAGTAGCATAGTAATAGTACGGCTGGTATGGCAGAGCGAGAAATCGCTTAAGTTCCCAGCCACTGCCAGCCTGCAAAGTCAGGATTTACGTTCTAGTGGAATATAAAGGATTGCACAGTGGAAGTTCAGAAACACATTGAAAGCCCAATAGAGTACGGTATATAAGAGTAAGATTATTTCATGCGAGTGTAAGCGCTGCATAGTTTGAATGCACAGAGAGATGAGGAAGTGAACGATATAGAAGAGTGATTTCACTATATAGCCAAGCAAGTCGGTGGTATATACAGCAAGCCGAGAAGCACAGTCGGCGGAAACTCTGTCGCAGAGTAGAGCTTTTTCATGTGCGTCTCGGCTATATACCAACTGCTTGCAGCATACTGGAAGCTCGCAATATTACGCAATTTTAGATTATCGCTAATCATAATCAGTGATGGGTAACGTTATTGATTAACGATAATGAATAACGTTATTATCGATAAAATCCTAGAAACTGTTAATGAGAAATAACGTTTACCATATTACACTTGATTAACAAAAACTTAACTTAAACCGAAACCTCTGGACACCAAATAACATAAAACGAATCACAATAACGTTATTATCCGTTATTGAAAATCCTGGTCACTCTTACAATTTACTGGTATCTCTTACAATTAGTATATACTAATACTTAATCATAGTAAACGGTACTGGAATTTCCCCCTGGCCTTCTAGCTGCGATTTTCAGCTACATGAGGGAGCCTCAAAGAATTAAGACTTGACTAGCTTTTCCATGGAGTCATGCAAGTCAAGTCCTGTGTTTTCACAAGTTGCCCTAGTCTGTTCTAGTCAAGTCACATAATAGTATCACCATTCGTAGTCAAGTCAAGTCTATTCTTTTACGTCCATTTTCCTTCGTAGTATAGTCACGTCTAGACTTTCCTAGTCAAGTCTGACTAGACTAGGACAGCAGTGGGTCAGTGCCAGTAATATAGAGATTAAAATTTGAATTTGGGTATCTACTGCGCTTTCATGCTATGTGACTATCTGTATAACAGGAAATTTAAAATCTATATCAATGACAACTTGTCAAAACAATATGATGACATAAATGGTGTTCCGCAAGGCTCTATTCTGGGACCATTTCTTTTTACACTCTTTTTGTCGGATATTGGAGACCTACTAACCATTGACTATGTTGCATACGCGGATGATCTAGTATTATATATTGCTGATAAGTGTATTTCTAGTTTGTTTGCAGGAATGCAAGTCTGGCTTGACAAACTAAATTTGTGGATGCGTAATAATTCTCTTGTAATCAGTACACAAAAAACTAAGTATGTTATTTTTAACAAGTCGACCAGGGCAGTGGACGTGAGTGAAACCCTTGTTATTGGTAATGAGCCTATCGAGAGGTTATGGTCATTCAAATATCTCGGGATTATAATTGATGATAAATTAAACTATAAGGAACATTGTAACTATGTACTCAAAAAGGTAACCAAAAGTATGGGGATCATTACCCATGTACGTAGATACCTTAATCTCAACACGCAGTGTATGCTTATAAATGCATTTGTTCTGTCACTTGTTGACTTTTGTCTGCTTATATGGAGTAATGCCTGTAAGTCAAATTTAGACCTCATACAAGCTAAAATTGACAGATTTCTACTAACATTGTACTCAAAGAGGAACCGCTGCAAATTGAAACGAACTACCCTTACCATGTTGTATGAAACCTTTAATGTTTTAACTTTACAGGAACGCATTGTATTTTTCAGTAACAAGTTCACATTTTCATTAATACATTATGGACACTGCATAAGGTATATAAATGGACTTGTGTTGGCTAAGACAAATCACTCAAGACTGCGATCTGGAAATAGTGTAACACTTTACCATCCTTTGACTAAACTTTGTATTGTTCAAAAAAATGTTATTTATTCACTTATAAAAATTTGGAATAATTTACCAAGTGAACTGAGGCTTCGCAATTGCTTACCAAATGTGTTCCAGAAAATGTTAACTAAGCACATTCTTATGAAACGGGACTATTTATGTATGTATGTGACCATTTAGTGTCTGGAATGAAAACCAATACCTGTATTGATCTCCTTGACACTGAAATAAAGACCAATAATAAATAATAATAAAGGTATTTTTTTCTAAACGCAGGGACCTCTCAGGAAGCTCCCTGGAAAGCCCTTGACACTTCGCACAAATAAGAGCCTGTGATATTTTATATTTATAAAAATTTGAAATTTGTGTATCTACTAGCCTTTCAAAGATATTCTTCTTCTAAAAAAATTACAACTTCGCTCCACTTCCTCCACCACTCTATGAATAGTACTAGGAGCACTGCACTGCCAGCAATTGCTGGCTCAGTGAGACAAATGTAAATAGGGAAGGCAGTAAATAGTTGTATACATACAATAGCATAATATTAGCACAACCCTAGTAAGCAGTGCTCGGCACGGGTATGGGTAATACTCGGGTAAACGGGTACGGGTACGGGTACTACCCGGGTACAGATTTTGTGTACCCGAACAATTCCGGGTACTACCCGGGTACACTTCGGTAGGCTCAAAATTTCGGGTACGGATACGGGTATGGGTACGGGTACACGGATTTCAAAATGGGTATATACCCACCGGGTACGGGTATAATGGGGTCATTTACTCGTACCCGCGACCATTGTACCCGAGTATTTGGATACGTTGAAATTTTACACATTTTGATGAATGCCATCATGCCCGTATGTTGGAAACATCTATCGGTATTTTTAGTATTTCTGAATACATATAGCTTATTGTTAATAACCTTATAACCTTACAACGTACTGTAAATGTATTTTAAACTGTGTAGCTAAAATATGCTTTTGGGGAACGTTTTAGAAAGCATATAAATAAATAAACAGACGAGGAATAATAACAAAATCGAAGTGGAGAATAGGATTTAACAAAATTTTGTACTAAACGTCTTCATAATTTAGTATTTTGTCACTAATTACATAAAGAGTCTGTGTGACACACTGATGATACTTATTAGCCACAATTAATACGATTTACAAATTTCAGTTCTGAAAAAGTTGGAAGGCTAGTTATTTTGTGTTATTGGCAGTTGATTAGGACAAGGCGGATATTTGTAACAAGATATTATTGAGTAATACTTAGAGCTACTGAGATACGAAAATTAGTGGAAAAGGTCGAATACATCAAGAAGTGAAAAATCGAGTCGCCAAGTCTCAAGCCAAAACTGCATGTTAGTTATCTATATACCCAGTCACTCCAAACTGTATGGGATTCCTATAGGATGCAAGTTCTGTGAGAAAATGTACCAGAAATCCCACAAGCCATATAGGATCTTATAGAAATCATTCAGCTCGTCAGAAACTGGCACGCGATTCTTATAAGATAGGGTACCATAGGAAGTTTTCAGAAAAATCCTATAAGCTGGGGGTACCATAGGAAGTTTTTAAAGAAATCCTATAAGTTGGGTGCCGCATATCCTGCAAGTTCGAGTACTATAGGACATTTTCAGAAAAATCCTATGGTTTCGGGTACCATAGGACATTTTTAGAAAAATCCTGTACTTGCTTTGACAAGGATTCTGCGCTCCTCATCGTTTGTACAAGACATATACTGTATTATAACCGCCAAATTCGCCATACTTAATCAACAGCAGTTGTCATTCACATGTTCTTTCGTTGTGATGAACACCAAATCGACTTACCTGTTCTTCAGATTGTTTCAATTTTAACTTACAATTAGTATTAGTAAGGCAAGCGGAAAATATAACTAGTGTGTGATTGTTATTGTTCTTTTTTTCAATTTATACGTGAAATTATTTACTTGTGGCTGCAATTTTATTTTGTAGTATTACATGTTATTTCCACAAAGAACTGCAGTGTAGGGTGTATTACTATTGACAATTTGAGGAGATGTATATGTATGAAAACGTTAATGGCAGTTAGCTTAATTGTTTAGACAATTGTAAATATTTAGAATATTTACAATTGTCTAAAAATTAAGCTAACTGTAGTAAAGATGGTTATGTAGTTTTAATTTTGGAGGAAAATGGAGTAGAAGTAGAGAAGCGCATAAGATAATAATAAATTTTCAACTATAGGACAACTAGAGAAAATCCCATGCGAGGTTGGGACTAGTAACTATGGGATAGTATAGGATCCTGTAAGAAAATCGTTTGAGATATCGTCCGCAGATCTGATACTTTTATCCTATAGATTTTACATGTAGGATCCTATACATTTCGAGTGACTGGGTACTCATCAGCCCATAAGCAATCAAAGGGGATGATAGTAATTTTATTTTCGCTTCTTAAAAACGCTTCTAGTGTTTCTACTCTTTAATGAAAATATACAATTTCAAATACCGCTCTAGATAACCAAAATTACACACTAAGGTGTCATACATTATTACATTTCACGTACTATGTATTACAATGAGACAAATCTGGTTAAAGTACCCGGGTACGAGTACGGGTACAACACTGAGATACCCGAGTATGGGTACAATTTTCGAGTGTTTTTCGGGTACGGGTACAATGCGGGTACAGGTACATGGGTTGAGATTACATTTAGGGTACGGGTACGAAACATTTGTACCCGGATACTCGGGTATGGGTACGGGTATAGATACCAGATATTGCAATACCCGCATTTCGGGTACGGATACGGGTACGGGTACCGAATTTTCGTACCCGTGCCGAGCACTGCTAGTAAGAGTGTAGAATAACAAACGGTAAAATGATGATTGATTTTGATGTAATAATTTTTTTAAATAATTATTATTCTCTCTATTAATTTGAAAGAGTGGACCGCCCTGGTGGTAGACGGCTGCCCGTGGCTATGTCGCCGCCCTTGCTACTGCATAATGCTTTATTTTTTTAATTACAAAAATTGTTTTAATATTTTTTTTAATTTAAAAAAAATAATTTTAATATATTTTTTAATCTAAAAAAAATAATTTTAATATATTTTATAATCTAAATAAAATAATTTTAATATATTTTTTAATCTAAATAAAATAATTTTATTATTTTTTTTTAATTTAAAAAAAATAATTTTAATATATTTTTTAATCTAAAAAAAATAATTTTAATATTTTTTTTAATTAAAAAAAATAATTTCAATAATTTATTTAGCCAGTTATTGCTGGCTCAGCCAATAAATAACAGCGCGAGGAAATTAGAATCTCAAATTCGTATTACACCAATGGGAAGTCCAATTTCAGGTACAATTGCTGATATCTATCTTCAAGATATTGAAAATTGGTTACTTCAAGAGAACACTTCCATACACTTCTGGGGAAGATACATGGACGACATATTTGCAATTATTGATGCTGATGCAAAATTATCTCTCTTGAATCAACTGAATAATTTCCATCCAAATATGAAATTTACTATCGAAGAAGAAACTGATGGACATCTTCCATTCTTAGACGCTCAAGTTATGAGATCAAATGGTATGTTCAAAACTAAAGTATATCGGAAACCTACACACACCGGTAGATATTTGAATTTTCATTCATTTCATCATCCTGCAAATAAGATTTCCGTTGTAGATGCACTGACACACAGAGCATTTAGCGTATGTAATGAAGAATTTCTTGCTGAAGAATTATCGCATATACGTAATACTCTAATAAAAAATGGCTACCCAATAAAATTTATTCAAAGACGAATTGAAAGAATGAGAACAAAATTTAAAGGTTTGAATAATAAACATCAAGAAACAAATGAATCATTACCTCCAGTTATAAATAATACTCCAGATGTACAGATCCGTACTGAAGAAGAAAGAAGAATCGATGATGTTGTTGATAATATGTTTACAGAAGATCAAATACAAGAACAAAGATGGGTAGCTATACCTTTCATTGGCTCTGCTTCAAACAACATTGCAAATATCCTCCGCCGTACATTTAAATGGAAACCTACATTTACTCCTGGTATCAAAATAAAGAATTTTTTAAATACTGTGAAAGACCGAGAAGAATTAAACATGGGAGGAATATACCAAATAAATTGTGGTTCATGCAATTCTATATATATTGGAGAAACTGGAAGACCTCTAGAAGTCAGAATTAATGAACACAAAATACATGTAGAAAAAGATAATTACAAGAAATCTGCTGTAGCTAACCATATTCATAGAACGAAATTGAGCCATCGAATTGAATGGAAAGATTCTAAGTTTATCCTGAAAGAACCTGCTCCATTTTTAATAGAAGTTAAAGAAGGTTTACTAATTCAGCAAAGCAAACATCCCTTGATGAACGTCAATAAGGGTTACATATTAAGTGATGCTTGGAAACCAATTATTCCAAAATTGAATATAATTCTTTAGCTATTATTATACAATTTAAAAAGAGTTTTTGAAAAAACAGTAATATAATTTAATATTTCAATTTTAAAAAATTAGTACGTTTGAAAATGAAGCTAGTTTAGATGTTTAGCATTTAGTTGTAGATAGCCCGAAGATGAACACAGTTGTTGTTCGAAAGCTTGCTATTTATAATAAAAAATGGATTCCACTGAAACCAATTTAAATGTGAAAAATATTTTTTATAATTTATTTAATAAGCTATTAATGGCTCAGCAAATAAAAATAAAGCTCGCTTAAATTTGAATCTCAAATCAATAAACTAAATGTTAAAAAGTTTTTTTTACTAATTTCAAATTATTGAGACTTTTTAGCATCCTTTTTTCATTTTTGAGCAAAATTATTCAAAGGGGAAAAAGAAAAAGCACAAAACGATATAATGCTTTAATATTTTTTTTTAATTTAAAAAAAATAATTTTAATAATTTATTTAGCCAGTCATTGCTGGCTCAGCCAATAAAAAACAGCGCGCGGAAATTTGAATCTCAAATTTGTATTACACCAAGACGAAGACGAAGACGGCCCACTCTTTCAACTTAGTAGAAAGGATAACTCGAAATTATTTTTTAAAAACGTTTTTACATTTTTTTAGATTTGAGATTCAAAAAGCGAGCTTTTTTTATTTGCTGAGCCAGCAATAGCTGACTAAATAAATTATGAACATTATTCTAAAAAAATTAAAAGCATTATACAGTAGCAAGGGCGGCGACATTTCACGTCTAGCCGTCCGCAACCAAGACGGCCCACTCTTTCAAATTAGAAGAGAGTATCACTTTAAAAAATTTAAAGCAAAATTAAATGACAAAATCGTTTTACCGCACATTAGTCTACAGTTACATATAAACACTTATAAATACATATAATATACATTTATAAATACTACATATAAATCTACACTTTTACTAGGGTTGTGCAGCTAGCTATTGCTTACAACCAGGCACTCCGGAACGTCCAAAAAAGTGGGGGGGACAATATTTTAAAATTAGTTTTCGTTACTTTGCTATTGGTCACATACAAACGTATGTATGTACATATGTATATATGGTTACACATTATTTTTCGTTAGTTAACATGCAAAATATAGAACTTTTAATTTTTTGTTCCATTTTTTTTAAAGAACAAGTTTTTATAGAAGACACCAACTAAATCTCATATATTAGAAACATTTTCTTACACACACTAAATGCTATCAAGATTTTACTGATTTCAAATAGAGGTATCAAAGAATTGATTTCTCGATCTACTTCCGGGAATGGTTCAATCTGTTCTTTCATTTTTGGTCTGACATGGTCCAAATGTGTAGAACCATTCCTCTAGATCTGTTTTTTTGACGAAAATGTTTCACCAAACAACAATATTTCATATGAGGTCATGAGAGGTCAATATGTTCGGCATGCGAACGGGAAATAATATTCCAAATTTAGCAATAGTAAAGAATGTTGGATAGAAAAATATCCTCAAATTTTTTTATGGGCTGCGTTGCGTTGAATACCTAAGTTACTATTTGAATAATCACGCTATCACACAATTTCAACCCTGAAAGTATTGCAATACTGGCATAAAATCGTTTGAATAAGTTCAAAATCATTATCAAGGATGAAAACGGTAGCTTAAAAAATCTAATGTTGACTGCAGTAGTTAAGAAAAGGTTAATTTGATTCTTAAAAGTGGGGGGGACAGCAGTATAGCCTGTCCCTCCCTGACATTTTTTGGGAGGGACAGTGACCCTACTGTCCCCCCTTATTCCGGAGTGCCTGCTTACAACTATTTACTGCCGTCCCTATTTACATTCCTCACTTACTTATTACATGCCTCACTAAGCCAGCAATTTGCTGGCTGTGCAGTGCTCTAGTATTTTATATCCTCGCTCTTTTTACAGGCAACGGGACTAAAAGGACTTGTGGAACGTGATGCTTGAAAAAGATGGATCTTTTTCAAGATTTCTCCTAAAAACATTTGTCCTTTGTTCATCGTCAAAAGATGATTGTTCAAGTATGTAAGCATCAATGTCCGAAAATTAAAATGCGCTAACAATAAAATCTACCGCAAAGAGTCATCGTAAGGACTTACAACTGCTCTTACCTTGACGTAACTTGACGACAAGGTAAGGTCCAAATTGTTCTCTGCAGGATCTTCTTCATTTCAAACACCGAAGATTATTGCCAAACTCGGAAACAATTTAAATTTTCAATGTAAAAGTCCTAAATTTCGACTCATTTCATTATTTGGAGCAAATAAATACATCCTTCCCGAATTTTAACATTCCGTATTTTCGGAACATTCTTGGAAATTAGTCAATGAATATTTTAGATACCATTAGCACAATAGCAATTATTATTACATTCCAAAAGCACGAAACGAAAGGAGGTTTCTCACAAAATAAAAACGATTTTAAAAAAAGTTCGGAGGATTGGGACTATAATATGCATAATCACGATAATTTGAAAAAACGATTATAAATTAGATGTAACTACGGGGAGTACAAGAACTTCAGATGGGTCGAGTTCATAGACATTCCATCGCTTTGGTCTGGCCAACTAAACCTTTCGAACCATGCACTGAAACACGTAGTCTTCGAAAGGAACTATCCACAGGTGCATATTGGTTCCACATGAAAAAGTAAACTGGGGTTCCAAGTTACAATATATCAAAATGCAGGGGAACAAGTGAAAGGATACTTAATGTTTGGGGCACTTTTAAAGCGTCCATGGTACTCATGCATTCCAACACTAGCCCTCACATATGAACCTTTAGGTTTCCAGATGAAGCAGCAGGGGCTGACCTTAAATGGCAACAAATGGCACTTGAATTTAGGTTACTGTTGGGGCAGGTAATGCCGGACAAATTAAGGCGCTCGTTTTTTTCTTTTGATTTATTTTATTGTGCGCAAAACAAAATGCAGTAGAAGCAGAATTACCAGTGACACAACCAAAATCAATACATTCCAGGGGCTTTTTTCTCAGACACTTTATTACACTAGTAAAAAGCCCTGCTCCGCAGGGAAATTTGCTCGACGTTTTGGTTTGTTGTAACATTAAAACCTGCATGATAGAAGTCTAGATAGATAGAATAAAAGCCAATTAAAATGCTAAAAATCGATAAACACGTGAAGAAATCATGGTTGAGCGCAATGTAGAACTTCACACTAATGCCCTGCGCATGTCCCATGTTTGATTCCCAGACCGCGGCTGGGAGTTGGTCCCGTATACATTTTTACAAATCAGTAAATTTAACGATTAACGACTTCCTTAAACAATATTTGTTGTAAACGTTTCATTTCTGTCATCAAGTATTTTGACATGATGCTCATTGTCAGTGTCGACAATTTTTACTCTAACTTTCCTTCTATATGTAGCTCTGCAAAGTTTATATATTTCAAGCTCCACACAATTAACTCTATAAGTACCATTCTATTCACCCTGTAGTTCCCCCTGATCCTCAGTTTTGTCGACATATAATTTTACAATGTATTGAGAAGTGGCACTAAAAAATACTACATAGAGTTGACCATGAGTAAAAACGGTTTTGATAACCAAATGCCTACTTTCCTATAAAACACACGGGTACCCTCATTTGAATTTAGTGTAATTTGGAGAAGAAATATGGTATCCTGTTAAAACCTTAGCGAATATAAGATTCTCTTTGAGCGGATCACCGCCTGCGTCGGTAGATAACCCCCATTCCCCAATAACACCAACACAGTACGACGGCTTCACCTTTCTGCAGTGTCATCTACTATGATCCTAATATTTATTTTAGATTTCTCGAAAATCCAACATACAGTTGACCATGTAAAACCATTGGCTACGATAGAGAAAAATTAACTGTATTCAAACTTTGTCCTTGAGAATTTTTAATCGTCACAACAAAGCTTACCTTAAATTATAGTAATTATTAAGAAAACCCAAAGGTCTGGCGTCGCGAGACCCCGGGACGGCTGACTGTGACAATGTCTTCGCCCTTGCTACTGTACCTTGCTTTAATAATTTATTTTTTAATTTAAAAAAAATTGTTCTCTCTTCTAATTTAAGAGTGGGCCGTCTTGGTGGTGAATGGCTGCCGGTGACAATGCCGCCGCTATTGCTACCGTATAATGCTTTAATAATTTATTTAAAAAAAGTTCTTAATTATAAAATTGAATTGTGTAAATTTGAATCTCAAGTCCGTATTAAACCAAGACGAAGACTGTCCACTCTTTGAAATTAGTAGAGAGGATGTTTTTTATTTTTTGTGCTTTTTTCCAATATGCCGTTTACTTTTTGTACTTATTTAGCCCTGCTCTGCAGGGAAAGTTTAAAATCTTGGTTTGCTGTAACACATTAAAACCTGCACGATTTAAGCCATTTAAAATGTTAAAATTACACAAATACTTGAAAAGATCATGGTTGAGCGAACTGGGGAACTTCTCACTAAGGCCCTGCACGTGCCCCATGTTTGATCCGTAGATCGAGGCACATGCAGTTTTACAAATGATTAAACTTATAGGCTAAAAACTTTCTTAAAACCATATTCGTTGTAAATTCATTTCTGTCATCAAATATTTTACCTCGATGTCCAGTGCGACAATTTTTACTCTAACTTTCCTTCCAGTTGTAGCTCTGCAAAGTTCCTCTAAACGGGGCTTTCTGATATAAAAAATTACTTCCCAATGAAAAGGTCGGCATAACTAATAAGATTATTTACATGAAAATGTACAACTTCTGCAGTTTCGATAACGTGTACCTCTCTCACTATCTATAGTTGCTAATTTTCATTCCTAGCATCTCAAAAGGATTTCGCCAGCATGACCTTTATGGGCAACGTTCAATAAAGCTTATTGCCAGTCCTATGATTTCCGATTGATTGTGCCGATTCGAATACATTTCAATTCGAATAAAATAAGAAAGGAGCAATTGGCTCTCAGTTTTTATTTGCAAATATGATAGAAGCATCAGTACAACGTGATGGATAGTCTGATTCAGGGGTCATTTTTGTAGGAAGACGGGAAGATTCTTCTCAGGGAAAAAATATTTCTGGCAGGGAAAATCTCAAAGGGAAGGGATTTTATTTTGCGAACAGGGATTTTAAAATTTTTATGGCAGGGATTTTCAAACTTCTTGGCGTGTTTGAGGGAAAATTGTTAGGCACACAGGGATTTGTAGATTGGTTGACATTAATTTATAGTTTTTAATTTATAATATATTAATTTATTATAGGATTTGACGTTTTATAGGGAAATTATTTTTGCCAACGGGGATTTTGAAAATCGTTGAAGTTATTTTCAGCAGGAATTTTTAAACTCGTTGAGGGCCTCCCTGCAGGGACATTTGATTTAGCACGTTAATTCAGAAATGATCTTCCAGGGAAATTTACAAAACCCCTGGTCCGATTGGCTCTCATACCTTGTTTATTTTTATTTGCCAATACTAAAGCATCATCAGTACCATGTAACGGTTATTTTTTCGAACATACATGCTCTTTTACTTTCTGTACTTATTTATGAAGATGCTTTTTTATTTTTTTTAACAAAATGCTCTTTTACTTTTTGTACTTATTTACGCAGATGTTTTTATATTTTTGTGCTTTTGTTGGCTAAGCAAGGCAAATGTAAGTTCATGGTACATACAATAGCTAGCGGCGCAGTGCTATGGTCGTGGATGCATCAAGAGCGCACGAATATTTGATTCTTACCATCACGGAGACTATCCACTCTTTCAACTTAGAAGAGAGGATAAGATTTTCTTACAATTCATTCATTACAACGAAAAAGGAAACGAAAAAGGAGTAGGATTGGCTAGGATGATTCCAAGTTGTAAAAATAAAAATTTTTTTACTAAAAAAGGGATGATGATTTTTTTTACTTTTGCACTAATTTTTAATATGCTCTTTTATTTTTTGTATTAATTTTTAAATTAGACGCAGCTTTCTTATTGGCTCGTAGATTTGGCGCGAAAAAGAAAGCCATCGGCTTCGCCAATGGAAAAAAAAGAAAGCCGCTGAGCTTCGGCCCAAAGTTAAAAATGCTAATATTACTAATCATTATTTAATATAATATTTTTTTATTTTTTAACCTTCATTAAGCTTCGCGCGAAATTCAAAAAGTTTATGACACGGCCAAATTATTGTTTCAAGGATTTTTTGTGCCTTTTTAGCAATACGCTTTTTTACTTTTTGCACTAATTTTTAAATTAGATGTAGCTTTCTTATTGGCTCGTAGATTTGGCGCGAAAATTCAAAAAGTTTATGACATGACCAAATTATTGTATAAAGGATACTAACAGAAAGTAACTCCAGAGTGCCGACCTAGCAGTAACGCATCAACCATTCATTCATACCATTCATTCATACCAAGAGCCAAGATCAATAGAATGACCAACTTCGATATTCCTAAGCCGAGTCATTTCTGGAGTAGCGGAGTAACTTCTCTCGACTACTTTGCCCATTATACATAATTACATATACTTACAACTTACTCTGAAATATGCAATTTCCAACAATCTTAATACTCCAAACCAAAATGTGTTGGCACGTGAACTGTACCAACATTATTGAGTTATCTAGAAAAGAGAGGTCCAAATGTTAGACCAGAACCAAATCCAAAGATTAGTTCGAACAATTCCCGGAACTATAGTTCGCAATCAATGCAATGTTTCTTTGATATCTCTATTTCAAATACATGAAATTTAGTGGTTGTAATAATTTTTTTTTAATATATGAGAATCAGAAGTTGTCTTTTGCGTAAACTTGTTCTTTAAAAAAAGAAATTCTTTAAAAATCGTAAATTACAATCAATTAGTGGTCCCGATGTTTCAATTCTGAATCAAAAAAACTCGATTCGATTCAATTCAATTCAGATTCATCATTTTTCGATTCAATTCAAAACATGAATTGAATCATTTCATTCAATTCACTTCATGAATGAAATCACGCGAAAAAGCCTTGAATCGCGATTCAAATGATTCACGTACAACGAATTTGTTTGCATATCCCGCTAAAAATGCAGCTAGTAACGCGTCACAGTAAAAACTTTGCACGTGTTTCTGAGAGACATTTTTGTTCGAAAACCGACTTATCAATTGTTTCGTAAATAATATTTTTATACATTAAATACATCAATTATTATTATTATTACAGCATTTACTAACGGTCCAATTTAGGTCATAATAGGACAATTATTTAGCTGGATATGCAACTCGAATTTACTAATGCTACAGTCAACTCTCGCTATAAGGGATGCTCATTGCAAAATGTGTCCCTTATAAACATCCTTATAAGCATAGTGTTATAAATTGTGTAAATGCGATACGGGGCTGTAAATCCCAATCTCTTATATCAAAAAATCCCTTATAAGGGTATCCCTTATAGCGAGAGTGTTAGTAATAGTGAAACTGTTGGACTTATATTCTTCCGCTGTTTTATGTAGTCATTTTAAAATCCTTAAATAAAATTTTTATGTTACTATCTTTTACTGTCTGAATGATTTGAATCATAATTCGATTCAATTCAGCACGCAGAAATGAATCAAATTGAATCCTGTGAATCGTGAATTGAATCGAATCATTGTATTTCATTCAATTCATAAGTTGAATTGAATCAAAACGAATTTGTTGAATTGAATTGAAAGATTGGGACCACTACAATCAATCTAGTAAATCCAAGACCGACAGCTCAATGAGCGAAGCGATGGCCATCGTATGCGTTTCACATGCACTCTAAAAACTTCGGACTGAACTTAATCATGGCCGGTATGATTTTTAAATCCCAACAGGAAGAATATGCACACGTATCATGGCATTTGATCTTGCTATGAATATCAGTAAAAATTCAATCCCAACAGGAATAATATATTCTTGGATAGTTCAAGCATGCCTGGCGTAACTTGGAATTAATGCTGTAAGCATAGTTAAATTATAGATACTTGCAGGATTAAATTGTGATGGAAATACGCTTATACCAAACCTAACCGTGCAACAAAACATCTTGTATTTGAAAGCCATCCAGCATCATTTTAAACGGTTTCCCATGATCAAAGTAAAGATAGGTATCTGATGCGAACACATCTGTATCAGCAAAAATTTGAGGTAAGAAATATCTAGTACCTAAGTAATTATATTCACAACATGTTTGGTATATGTATGTATATCTATACAACGGTACGATGCTGAATTTTATGAATAAACACAAAATATTCACAGCCAAATCGTATATATATATTGGCAGGCGCGTAGCCAAGGGGGGGCAAGGGGGGCAATTGCCCCCCCCCATTCGAAATAAAATACTCTCAAATCACTCAAAAAGTTAAAAATAAATCAGTCCATACCGAGACATGCAAACATTTTTAGCGATTTGACAGTACATTTTTTTTATTTGTAAAATAAAATCACTTCGAAACTCAACATATGCAGTATTCCATGTAAATATCTGTGTATAAACAGCATAACTCTAGAATCACCCATGCAATTTGCATGTTTCGTGTGAATGATTTATTACCCACGGCTCCTCCCGTCATTAATTGACCCATCCATACGCGCGAAAATCGTATCGCAATGTTTGTCCATTGCGAGAGCAAAGGATTTCTAGATCAATAAATTTCTATGGAAAAGCATTTCGATACGATTTTCGCGAGTATGGATGGGTCAACTTTTGACGGGAAGAAGCCGTGGGTAATAAACCATTCAATAAAGAGACGTTTTGGGTGATTCTAGAGTATATTTTTATTGTGTTCATCCTTGCTTAGCGGGTGATTTGAATGCATTGCGAAATCCCGATTTCACTTTGACCTTTGCCTCGTCGATTTGACTTCAACCTTCAACGGCAACAAAAGTATCGTAACAGCGGCTTTAAATATTTTCATATTAAAAGCTTTTAGCTTCTGTAACTTACACGCATCGCTTCGAGGGAATTTTTAAGCTGGATAGAATTATTAAATTAGTGAATTGTATTTAATTCTTCATTATGAAAAGGTCAAGCACGCCTGATATCCGCAGTTTCTTTTCGAAGCAAAGACGTGTGTCACAGGAACAGTAGGTTAAGCACCAGCTGAAACGATAGAAGCGAACCCAGGTCTCGAAATTCTCCGAAATCTGATCAAGCCCAATTAAAAATCTGGTCCAAAATTATTCAAATTTGATGGAATCGTAAAACGTGGAGAATTTTAAAATCTGAAATTCAGTTTGCAAAATTTGATGCGTTTTACATTCGTGAATTGGATTTCCCATAGAATGTGTCGGATTACATATGTACGTTCGAATTAATGTTGCCCCCCCCCCCTTGGCCAATTCCTGGCTACGCGCCTGTATATTGGTATGATGCACATGCTGACGTCTACAGGAATGCCTCCACATAAAGTTACTTTAAAAGTGGGAGCAACTATTTTGAGAATTTTGAACACAACGAGAGGATTACATATGTAATGGTACTAATCTAATAGTAGCACTTATCTAATAATATTATTCATGCTGAAATATTGACAGGAAATGTTCAAGGTGATATAGTGTTTATATCTCGAATTGATTTGATTCCGTCTGACCGACATTACATTTACGCTCAAAAGTAGGCAGTTTCCTATCAGAGTGAGCTTTGTAATTCCTATTAATAAAAGTCAAGGGTAAATCCTCGGTCGAATATATTTACCATCTCCAGTTTTTACACATGAGCAATTATACGTTGGAATTTGAAGAGCTACATAAGGAAAGAAAGTTAAGGTCAAAATTGTCGATGCTGCACATCAAGGGAAAACACTTGATGGCAGAAATAAAATATTTACAACAACTGTTGCATTTAAGGAAATTTCCAAAAGATAAATTAACATTTGTATGTTACAGCCGCGATCTACGGGTCAAACATGGGGCATGGGCCGGGTCTTGGTGAGAAGTTCCCAAGTGCGCTCAACCTCGATATTTTGTTTGAATTATTCTAATATTTCAAGTCTTAAATCTCACAATCAGTATACTCATGCACATTCTAGCGTCTATGTAAGAGTAACCCAAACCTATGAGTAATTTTACCTGCTGAACACGGCTTTCTACTGGTTCCCTTGATTCAATCTGCAACAAAAACGTTTTAACCCTGAAAAGCGATTGACTAGAAATAACGCCGGAGGAAGATGATAGATGTAGTAATTGTACAATACTGTAAGTACAAACTAGGATTGATTTAAAATACTCTATTTTATGATTTCTAAGCGACTCTTCATGACTCCGTTAATGGCTTTTCAGCTTACTTTAATACCTACCCAAATCCCTCCTATAAATACCGCAAATTCCACAAAATGCCTCAAAAAGTAATTCGGCTGTAATAACTAATGTACATAATAATCACGAGTATTATCTCAACGAATGTAGTTACTGTGCAATTTCGTGACAAGTGAATTTTTGATCAGTATCAAAATGTTCCCTTTTATATTATTATTTACTCCCACAAAATTATGGAAAAATAGACCAAATTTTTTTGTCTTCTTGTAAAGATATGTTGAAGAATTAAATTTTACAATATTCTAGCCTTGCATCCAAATCATTTTATTTAATACACTTTGTTCAATTTAGTGAAACAGCATGCATATCATTTTGCTACCAATCAAAAATGCAGATTATTTTGCCTCTTCGCCGACGATTTATACTGTATATCAGTTAACTTTTTATTGCAAATTGTACTTGCAATTGTACTTATCGGGGAAACTATATCCAATTATTTTGCAATTGCCTTATCAATTATAATAATTATAGTATTGCATTATCAATTATAATAATTATATTATTGCAAGTTCAAGTTCGGTTATTCTCAATCTTTGCACCGAAAGAAGCTCTATTTTTTGTTATCAAAAGGTTAGATTGCTAAAAAGGTATCTTGAGCGAAAGTTAATGTTGGGTTGAGGAAATTGTCTTCATTGTGTTGTGTAACTTAATGCACATCAACCCAAAGGTTGACCGGATAGACTTGTAAATGTTTTTTCCTGTAAAGTTTCATAATTTGCGATTTTTGATAACTTACGATTTTACTATTTTTTGGAGAATATCAAAAGTTGTAACTTAAGAACCACGACTGAATTCATGACCAAAGACTTCCGAGAATAACCCCATTGCTTTGTAAAATTCTTGATTGAATTGAAATATTGTTTGACTTACCCGTTAACACTGATAAGAACAAAGCCGTCTTCCATTCCATGCTGTACAAAAGAATTTATTTTCATAAAATATGAAACTACTCCTTCCATTGAAAGCACTTTGAACTGACTGAATTACAAAATTTTAAACATTGTTTATTGACAACAGAGTTGAACCTGATAGTCATCAACAAACGGAACTTTCTACACACAAAATTAATTATAATACAATTGGTTGATGTCATCACTTTAAGTGGTACGAACTAACAATGCACAGGATGACTCCAAACTTGCTTTTCTAGCTCAAATAATGGAATAATGGAATCATTCCTAAAATAATTCATTTCTCCATTTGTAGCAACTATTAGTACGGTAGAATTCGTGTTATGTACACCTGTTACCTATTAAATAGCTTATTTCTCCACAAAAGGCTCCCAAAATTAATTTTAGACAAATATTTGGATACGCATAAAATTATTTAACAATCCTTAAAAATCAATCTTTTCTTTACATTTTACATCCCACATAATCGCCCTGGGTAAATGAAATCAAATTGTTTAAGATCTGTATGGGTATGGGTCAGTGGTCTTCCAGGGAACGGGTAAAACCCGGGTACATGGGAATGGGAACGGGTACAGGAAAGGGTACGGGAACAAATATTTTGTTCCCAACCAATTTGGGTACAGGAACAGGAACACACTCAAGTGGACCCGACCACTGGGAACAGGAACAGGAACCAAGATTCCAAGAGGAACCTCAATTTTGGCCTCATAGTTGTATTTGACCAATTGCAGATCAATTTTTTAATTGACAGTCAATTACCGGAAACCAACTTATAGCTTCATTATTTGAAGTTGGCAATTTCAAGTTGTAATATTTGTACAAATTGAAGTTGAATTGAAATTGACTTGAAGTTGATTTCAATTGATTTGGGCAATTAAACGTGATATTAAATACTTCTACTTAATACCAAAATAAAAAAGTATAATGGGTAAAAATAAATTTCCCAGAGAAGCGTTTTAGACACCGCAAAGGATTTTTGCTTCAAAAACTTCAAATGTTTTTCAAATTTCAGCCGAAAATGAATACCGTAAATAACAAATAAACTTTGTAGCTGAAATCATGCTTGTTTGTCAAAGGATTTATTTTTTGTGTTTAGGTGACTGCTTGAACCATCTTCTGAGTCTCCACTAACAGCTAAATCAACAATTTTCGGCCTTTCCTCACTCACAGTGCTCCAACTGGGTACGGGTAATACTCGGGTAAATGGGTACGGGTACAGGTATGGGTACTACCCGGGTACAGAAGTTGCGTATTCGCAAGTACGCGGGTACTACCCGGGTACTCTTGATTTTAGACAATAAAGTGGGTACAAGTACGGGTACGGGTATGGGTACTCACTCAGTGGCAATCGGGTAGTACCCAATGGGTACGGGTATCACTATGTAAAATACCTGTACCCGTGGGTGCTGTACCCGAGTATTTTTGGGTACTTCAAGGATTCCTGATGGGATGGATTACTATGGCTAACAATAAGACCTACCAACCGTGGAGTTGCTTATTTCGTAGTATACAGATACTTGCGTTAGTGACAGAGCCAAGTGGCTTCGTCTCATTTATGATTACGTGGTAGTTGCAATCTAACGCTTCTAATAATTCATCCAAGGAATCTAATAAAGAAATAGAATAGTCAGTGAAATCATCTGTTTATCGACTTAAATAGTGAAGCTCATCAACGAAGAATTTCAAGAGGGAGGTTCTTGGGATTCAATTTAATTAGCTTCATTGGGAGCGTAACATTACAATTATTTGAAGACGTATTACGAGATAAGATCGGAATTAATATACATTTATTAGCAGATCCATTTCTTAACGTTACAAGTACCCAGGGTTGCCCATTTGAAAACGCCGAGGCATTTTATGCAGGCAATTTGAGCATTTTCAATTCTTGGTATTTATGACACTGAGTATTTGTTGAGGTGAATATTTATAACATTTTCGAATGAAAACTATCATTCCTTGCACACAATATTTATATTTCAGTCCATTTGAATAATCTTGATAATTTTGATGTTAAAAGAACTTGACAGACATCTGAACTTGGCGTTCAAAACTTTCATGGGGTTGCATTTTAGTCCTATTTTGCCTGCATTTTTTGAAAATCTCCGTCTCGGGCTTCATAAATGTGAGAGACAGTTTACGAATGTTTGTTTTATAAAGCTGTAATATAAAATGAATATTCAATATTGCCTCCCACATTTATTTCCTGAAACCACAATATTTGACTTGGAAAAATTATGATCAACTCAATTTTTCCGTATAACATTTTCTATACACAGAGTTCGATTAGCCGGAAAAAAAAGTTTCTTGTTCTCCAAGTTGAAAAGCAAGTTATGGAGAGTTTAGTATTAAAGAATCCGTCCCAATTCCAATTAGCGAGAACACATTTCATTTCATTCAGCAAGTTATTATTTTGGGGTAGTAGGATTTGAATTTCGTCAGTGTTTATTAAAAAAATCACAAAATGCCTTAAATAATTTTTTCAAAAAATTCAAATAGGATGTCTTTAACGCCTAGGGAAAATTCCCAAAATCCCGAACACTTTTAATGGGGGTCAAAAAATTGACAAGTTAAATTTTTTCAGCTGGGCAGGCTAATGTCGTCGGGGATTTTAAATCGGCCAAACTTCCAGTACCCGAGTAATACCCGGGTACACACAATAGATACTCGGGTACGGGTACAGGTTTTGGGTACATTACGGGTACGGGTAAATTGTGGGTACAGGTACTACATTGTATTTTCAGGTACGGGTACGGGTACTGAAATAATTTACCCGGGTACTCGGGTATGGGTACTGGTATAGGTACAGCATTTTGTAGTACCCGATATTCGGGTACGGGTATGGGTACGGGTACACGGTATCTGTACCCAGTCCGAGCACTGCTCACACATAACGAATAACGTTGATTGAACTTATGAATTATTTTAACGTAGTATAGATTGTGTATGAGCTGGATTTCAGGAGCTTTGTGTTGCCAGCAGCGTGGCGCAGTATCGTTTGTTCATTAAAACTACCAGTGGATTCCCGCAATGTACTACAAAGCTTTTCCCAACGCGAATGTTTAATTCGTTCAGTAATTGTCAATTGATCAACTTCAACTGTCAACTGGGTCTGTTTTTTGAGAACAGCCACCCTTGATCGTCACTATTCCAGAAAACATTTAAATTTATACGAGAGATGCATAATGTAGAGAAAACATTTTCCCAAAATAAAATTTCCCCAAAAACCAAATAGGAAGGTCAATAAACCGAGAAAACCCGAAATATTAAATAATAGCGTTACTATTTACAATATTGATAATCTTACTATCTCAGATTTACTATCTAAGCATCTACTACACTAGTAGTATAATATACATTAATTTTTTTTCCTGCAAAAGGATACTCCCGAAATTTCGGGAGCAGGGGGACTCCCGAATTTTCGGGAGCAGCAGGTTACTCTGGGTTTTTAGTGTACAGGGTGCACCGAAATTATTCATACAATGAAGATAAAGTAATGGAAGGAAAATAATTTTATTGTACATATACAGGGATCCCTGTTTTGGTTAGCACGCATGATTGAGCATATGTCAGTTAACGGCAATGTATGATTTAAAAAATATAATGTGAAAATATTTAAAAATGAATGCTGGTTGAACTATTGGCCTCTGATGTAATTTTCAGGAGATGGCGCTTCAATCTGAAACATAATAAATGTTTACGTAAGTTCTATTGAACAAACACTGGAAAGAAACTCTGAAAAATTAAACTTACATGTAAAAGAACATTGGTGGAGGGAATGCAAATATCCTTCGCAGGAGTCATGTTGTATGCTTCCTGGGCCCCGTACAGAGTTGGGAAGAAGACCTTCACTGCGAATCTGTATCTGGTAATGAAGGAGGTTGGTCCAAAAACAGCTTTCACGGTGTTGATCACCAGATTGTGTCCGAGTTTTTCGAACTCTTTTTCTTGCTGGTGAGTGGCTCATTTAACAAAAAACATGCCACGCGCGGGAGAAAATCCAGCCGGATACTGAAATATAATAATTCAAGTTATAAATATGTACTTGAAACAATTGTTGACCTGCAAAGTCGGGGAAACTTTATGTACTGAAGAAGAAGTTGTTATGAAGTTATTTAGCTTACCTTCGAAAAGTTATAGATTTGTGGCGCGTTTTGCGTGCGCTGTTGGTGATTGCCAGGGCCATAGATGTGTTGAACTATGGTGGGAGTGCTGTGGCTATGTTGGGAATCCACAATGGCTCTTTTCATGTTTGCGCATCTCAATTCGTTGGAACGCGCGTCCAGCTGAGCGGTGAGTTGGGCAACGGCATCATTGTGCTGCTGAAGATCGGTTTGGGTGATTTCAAAGTTGGCCTCTAAATCCTGAAGTTGTTGCTGGGACTTCTCCAGAAGTTTAACGACGTCATCCTTGGCCCGGCGTTCGTTCCCAAATACTGCGTTGAACTTGGCTTCTCGCTGCCCGTCCGGATTCTTCAACGCCGCGATTTCTTCCCGTGCTGCTTGAAGTGCTTTTGTCAAGTCATCAGTTTCTTTCTGCTTATCCGCTAGTTGTTTCCGAACAGATGTTAAACTCATCTGTAGGATTAGATTTTCCGGATGCACCCTGGATCGGGAGACTTCTATCTTCTTGGTGCATATCTTCTTTATCGGTGAGGGGCGCTTAGATGGTAGAGTGTCTGGCGATTCGAAATCGCTGTAAATGACCCTTTTGCGGTTTCTAGCAGTGTGGGCGGAGACTCTGACGATGATGATTCGGATGCTGATGAGGATGATAGAGATGAGAAAAGGAAATCCAGTGGGGATGATAAATTTGGGGATAGAGATCGCGAATGACGAGTGGTGTGTGCAAGACGTCGACAGCATCAGCACCCGCAAATTCGTCGCTGACATTTACCTCCTTCTCTGGAGCAACCTGAACGGTTTGTTCATCTTCATGCGCAACTTCAACGGGAATGGTGTCCTGCAATTATGCAAACATTGGGGTTTAAAATTAAACATTCAGCTAGTATTTTTTCAGTCATCGATTTAGCAGCATGAGGAAAGCAATAGCGACCGGCGGTGCAAGCTTTTGCATTTTGTTGTTGCAAGTAGCGGCACTAAATTCTACAGAGGTTCTCAATAGTATATAGGACAAATTGCAGCCTAAAGAAATGCATCAAAGTGATTTTGCTAGCAGTGGCAGTGAAATTAAAGCAAGCGGGCTGGAGATAATTTTGAAAAAAATGGTGGCTCAGCAAAGCAGAGGGAATGAAACCGATAATATGCATATGGCTTGGGGCGGAGCAACATCGCAATCCGAAAACTGGATTAGTAAGTATAGAAATAGTAAAGGACACATTTATAATAGAAAGGCGTATTAGAGTGTAGTGCTGCAACAAGATGCTTTCTTTAAATAGTACTCCTGACTATACTGGTTCTATACGTTCTTGCTAAGCTGTTGAAAGTAGGACGGGCAATCTACATAACCTGGAAAGAGACGAGGGTAGCAAAGGAAGACGACACCGGCGGTTGAATCAATGATTCATCCAGTTGTCCTATCACCCGGAAACCAGAATGAGTGGTACAAGCGAACCACCGCAACCTATTCGGGCCGGAGGGAATAATTCGGTAAGTATCAAATATTTTGTATCCCTAGTATAGTATACGGATTTATACTCAACACAGATTTAGAACAAGTAACTAAAACTAAATTATTTAATTGCAGGTCCTGAGATGTTCTCTGCAAAATTGTCCGTTTTATTGTAGGTCTAACGTTAATTATGAGGGACATTTGGAAAATAGTCATTTGTGCATGGATTGTGCCCACTATTATCCGGACCTGACCAATCATCAATGTTCAATGATCGGACAGCTCTTGGGTCATACTGATGCTGTTGAACAACTTGACCTTACTGACTTTGAGAGTTCAGTAGGAGTCATGGTGGTAGTATGGTTAGTTATAAATATAAACATGAGTTAAGCAGCGCAGATGTAGAATCAACATTTGCGGTTGTAGCTCCGTCCGCGAAAAGGCTCCTAACTGAACTTTACAATATACATATTTTATCAAAGGTAGAAATTAGTATAGGAGTTGTTATGGAGATGGAAATTGTAGAAGAGGATGGTAGTTTAAGTCTTCAGCAAGCTACGGTTTATTTTAAGAGTCCTCATTACGAGCTTCAGACGGCTGGTTCAATTAACAGCATTCTTTTACAAATTGCTTCGCAGATAATTGAAAAGAAAAATTCGTTTATAGAGAATGGTTTGTCCTGGAATCTAGTAAAAGTAAATTCCTTTGAAATTAAAATAGGTGAAATTAGGCTGTTTATGAATTCTAGAGCTAGCGGGTATTTGGATATGCCCTTTAAATCTAGACAGGGATATATAAATGTTAAGAACAAAGATGCAAGATGTTTTCAATATTGTGTAGCAGCTAGTATCTTTTATGAAGAGCAAAAGTTGAAAAATCAGAGGATGGGAAAGGTCAACAAGAATCTCGCATCACATAAAACTTGGGAAAAATACTTTTCTCGTTTTGATTTTTCCTGTATACCAGGCATGGTTAATATATATAATGATGTACCTAAGTTTGAAAGTTTGAATGGCATAGCAGTAAATCGAGGTGACGCGGCAGTTTTGATACGGAGCAGCTCACTTCGCACGGAAAAAGTAGTAAATCTATTCTTAATTCATAAAAAGGTTAGAAAGACTGTTTCGTATCATTTGGCTTTAATTACATGTCTGAATAAGTTCTTTGGTTATCAAAGACCTACAAAAGCTTACTTTTGTGATCACTGTCTAAGATCATTTCCAAATGTAAGAACATTAACAGAACACATTGAAAAATGTAAAATGGATAGACGTAATTGAATCTTGGAAGGAGAAAAGTTAAAATTTACAAGACCGGAACTAACCCTGCCATATCCCTACGTACTGTACTGGGACTTTGAATGTTTTTCCGGGTATGTATCAGACAAAAACATTCTAGGTCATTCTACGACTATAGAAACTAAATTTGAACCAGCCTCATATTCTCTATGCATTGTACACAGCAGCGCCATCACGCAGAGCATATATGCTCTGGAGTATTACGATGGAGACAACGTAGTAGCGCATTTCTTCAAACGTGTGTTTAGGCATGCAGAAGATATACTTTGGTCCATAAGAACAACGAATAATTTTATCGTTCCTACCTCCGAGGAAACAACAATGCCAGTCATTGTGATTTTTGCAATCGTGAGTTTATGCAACCCCAAGATACAGAGGTCAGTTCAATTCGTGTCAACATTGATGATGCGGGAACCCTGCTTACATGCAATGCAGAAAAGAATGAAACCAATGAACACGCTGCTGCAGGCAAAAAGGTAGCAAAAACCTATCACCATTGTCATCAGTCTGGTAAGTATCTAAATACGTTATGTGTAGGATGTAACATAAAGTTAAAAAGTTAACTTAAGTTAAATACAAACACAAACTTGTCTGTATAGCGCATCATGCAGCCGGTTTTGATTTTCATTTGCTAATAAGGCATTTAGAAAACCCCATATTCGATGTCAAGGACATTTCCATTGTATCTAAGAACTCGGAAAAATTTGTGCAGCTTGAGATACCTGCTGGTATGTTCCCAGACTCAACTTTCAGTACAACACTGCAGGATAGGCAGGTAAAACTAAGATTCATCGATTCGTGTAAGTTTCTGCAAAATAGTTTAGGTAGTTTAGCTGCAGCAATTTAAAAAGATAATGCCAGCACGCTGAAGTTGATACGGGATAGCATTCCATACATCCTTGAAACAGATGGTGAACCATCATCAAAGAGGCTAAAAGTAGATCTAAAAGATGAGACAGTTAACTTGTTGTTTGAGAAACTAGCATTTCCCTACAGATATCTGTCATCTAAAGACGTTTTGACTGAGAATCATCCTATTCCAAGTAGGCAACACTTCGAAAATGACCTTTGTAATGATACGTGCACAGACGAAGAGTGGGAAAGAGTGGAGAAGGTATGTGAGGCATTTAATATTCACGACTTCAAGCAATTCACAAGACTTTACACAATTATCGATACTGTACTATTAGCAGTAATTTGGGAAAACTTTAGACGTAATGGAATAGAAAGCATGGGCTAGACCCGACCTATATGTGCACAGGTAGTGGTTATTCCTGGCAGTGTTTCTTGTTTAAGACTAAAGCTGAAGTGGAATATGTTCGAGATAGTAGTATTAAAAAAAATTTATCACAAGGCGTCCAAGGAGGTACAAATTTTTGCACGAGAAAAATACAGACAGCAAACAATGAGCGAAATTCTGAACATTATGACCCGGAAAAAGAAAGGACACATATTATTTATCTAGATAAAGTAAGTCTGTATGCTACAGCGTTGTTAGATAAATTTCCGTATTCAAACTACAGGTGTGTGGAGAAGCAGGAACTGGAATCTATTGATTGGACCTCGTACGACGGAGCGGATGACAAAGGATACATACTTCAAGTTACGTTAGGCTACCCGAAGGATATACAAGACAAGACAGTTGATTTACCACTTGCACCTGAGAAACGGTTGATACAAGTAGATGAGCTGAGTGCAAATCAACAGCGAGTAATGAACAGTCTGGGAGCAGTACAAAAAAATCGTTCCTTTCACAGCCTCGTCTAATGCTGCACTGCTACAACAGTGAAGAATATACTGTACATTACAAGGCGTTGAAATATTATTTGCAAATGGGACTGACATTACTAGAAATTCATAAGGGTATTTCGTTTACCGAAAAGGCGTACTTCCGAGACTATATTCAGTTTAATATTGATCGCAGGAAGGTTGCTAGAAGCGAATCTATGCGTAAGTTTTTGAAAGATCAAAACAACAATGCCCACGGGAAGTGCCTTCAATCAATTAAAAATAATAATCGGATAAAATTTTGAAATTCTAGAGCACAAAGTCGTCACCTCCTTTCAAAACCAGAGTGTGTAGACTTTATGCCCGTAACTGAAAATGTTAGCATTGTAATGCTTCAGCCGAAGAAATTCATAATGAACAAACCTACGGCCGCCAGGTTTACTGTCCTAGACCTTGCTAAAGTTATATTCTATCAGGGTTACTATCAACAGCTAAAGCGCGTTTTTGGGGAACGTATATACAATCTATACATGGACACGGATTCCAGTATATCCATCATTAAAGACCCTGAAAATAGACTGTGGCTCGATTTATCAAAGAATCGGCAATATTTCGATTTCTCCAAAATTCCAGAGAATCATGACTTCTTCAAGTCGTTTCCTCATCTACCAGATCTGAGAATGCTGAATGCTGGAGAGTCAGGTAAATGGAAAATCGAGTCGCTGAATATATACGAGGTCGTGACGCTAAATTCCAAGCAGTACTCGATAATTTATTCTAACAAGGAGGAGGAATTGAAAGCCAAAGCGATTCCTTCCTCGTCCTTAAAATTATTTTCGCATCAGAAATATAAAGACGTCGTTTTAGAAAATAGTATTGTTAAGATGAACGTGAAGTACATTCGTAGTGTAAAGCATACTCTGTATTTTATTAGTGTTAATAAAATTGGATTTCGTAGCTTGGATGTATATTAAATTTATCCAGACACTTCAGATGTTAACTTTAGTTTGCCCTTAGGGCATTATAAGCTGAAAAATCTATGAATGCATTTTAAAAGATGAATAAAATGTACGGTGTAAAATTTTCTGAACCCAGTGCACCTTAATTTTAAAGGATATTACTCATGAAGTGATATTAAATGTACCATAAATGCACGCTCCCTTTAATGAATCTAATATATGCATAAGGATACATGAAAGTATAACAATAACCTGTAACTCGTAATCATGATTGAATTTTCGAAACAAACATTTTATTTTCACACAAACACATATGTACAATATAAATCGCAAATAAGCAAGTACGCAAATACAAATTTACAATAATGAGTATATATTTACAAAATGTTACAGTTGCCTCACACGTCCATGACTAGATCCTTTTCTTCCGCGTCCAAAGTAGACTCGGATGATAAATACGACTCCAAATTTCGCATCCCCTGCAACTTCAGGTAGAGCGTTGGCCCAAACCCATTTTTGAATTTCAAGGCAAGTGTGTCACTGATGGGGCGGTTGATCAGCAGCTCGTACGATCATAGAATCCTGTTAAACACAAGTCTTCCCCGGACCGATGAACTCTCAAAATCGGGTGTCTTCCAAAAATCCTTTCTGGAATCCGGGGCGTGATATGTTCTCAAGGGATCCTTATCAAAAAAAGGAATCAAGTCGTCAAAGCTCCGGCCTTGTATGGGATGCACTGTCAATTGGTCGAGTAGTTCTCCAGGGAACTGCAAAAGGTGTTTTCCCTCGTTCTGCGAAAAGTTGACTGTAGTTACGCCTCCTGTTCGGTTGCGACGTCCCAGGTGCACAAAAGTGCAACGATGCCGGTCGTTAAAGGGTGAACGCACCAACGTCTCGCTGTCAATAAGGTAGGAGTCTTTTCCGTTCTCGAAAAAGTTCCAAGTAAACGGCGACTCGTCCTTGTAGGAAGTAGCAGCAGCAGGAGATGATACTGATGGTGATAGAGTAGAGTCAAATGGCTTCAACTTTGGCCTAGTTCTCTTTTCACTTGGCTTCCCTCCATTCGCACTTTCGTTAAAACGACGGTCCAGATAAAACTTACTCATTTTCACAAGATGTAAAATTTTCAGAGGTACCGCCAGGATAATGTAAGATAAAGAAATGAGAGACTGGCGATTATGTTTAGAGGGTCTTATATACTTTAGGCAAAAGCATTAATTGACTTTAAGCATCCTTGAATATCACGACTATTGGGGGATTATCCGACACTTGGCCGGACACTAGAACGTTCTATGCATAGAACGAAGTGACCCCCTTTTGGTATTATTTATACTATTCGTATACTGATGCAATTTATCAGTTGCTTTAGTTATATTGAACTGACTTTGGGAACATATTTTGCCTCATCGGCTGTAGTCACCAAGTTTAAATCATAGTCATAATACTGACCTGCAATTTCCTCATCTAACATATCTACAGTCTTATATGTATAGGGAATGTTTTGCGTCAATACCTCTGATATTTTAAACAATTCCCTACTGTAATTCTCAGCGTATCAATTCTTAAACAATAATTTTGCTCGAGAAATTCTGACGACGTCACGTACTGCTAGCTTTGGAGGAGGCCTAGGGAGTTTAGCCTCCTCCAGGTGGCATCTGTACAGGTATCGCCAAGTGTCAAACGCATTCCTGACATTTATTTCATTGGACACTCGCCCAATTGAACTATGAAATGAATTGTTATAGGCATTGGTAAAGTCCTGCAAAACCCTGCTAATATTTTTCGTGTTGTTTTGTGTCATGAAGCGTTGTAGTTTTATAAAAAGCGTGCGTATGAAACGCTCAGCTATCGAAGCCTTAACTATTGAATATATATGGTAAGGTTTAATATCGTTCTTTTCAAGGAACGATGTGAATGCAGAGGAAACAAACTCTTTCCCCTATCGCTAAAGAGATACATATAGGCTTCGCCTTTGCTTCTTTGAACACAGAAGTGAAGGCATGTATCATTGACTCGGAGTTCTTGTTCTTTATAAGTCTAGTGTAGGCATTCTTACTGAAACTGTCTACGACAATTAGGACAAAAAATTGCACTCATTATATGGTGCGATATTTTCAATGTCTTTAAGATCGGAGCTCCAAACTTCGTTAATAAAGTGTACTATAATGCGCCGGCGTTTGTATTTACGCCTAACCTGCTTGTGTAGGGAATATCCGTCCAGTTTTCTGAACTCCCGACTAACCACATCTTTGTCTTTGAATTCCGGATGGTTGCGAAGAAACCCTGAGATACCCGAGAAGGCTCCTGCCAATCTCTGGTCTAAATAACTGGACTTTACAAGCTGTGACATCAACGATAGTTTTAGCGGTACTTTGGTTTGGATGGATTTTTTTAAATTTTCGTTGTACCTCCTCCTTTTTGTTTGCGGGGGCGTAGTACACGTCGTCTCTTCTGCTCTACTTTCTCAGATTGAACGACTGCCGGTTCTTCAACCAAACTAGCTACAGCAGCATCCTTCACAGAATCGCCGGGCGGAACAACCTTTCCTTGTCGCTCTTCTTTTGGCCAGTCTAAATCCTCGAAAGCCTTCCACTCTGGCTCGAGCTGTCTTTTCTCAAGTTTACAACAGCAAACGTGAATAGGTGTGTGCTGCGTTACGTCGGTTGGTGTACTTACTTCATCTGACTTAGATTCAGGTTTTTCTATTTTCTCTATCTCCTCCTTCTTCTCATTATGCTTTGCTTCTTCGCCACTTTGACTGGTTTCAAAGGGGCCGTGAGCAGCAAGTTTCATTAGTTTATCGTATAAGGAGGGCTCAATCACTCGCATCACCTTTGCCATTGCTACATATGATGCTCAAAACCTCACCTATTAATACATGCAGCACAATTTCGGCAAGTGCCGCCCTGACGAACCTAGCCTTTCTAAGCAAGTCCTGTTTTAGCACGGTATAATGACGTAAACCTGTCAGAGAATATGTCTGTGGGAGAAAAAGGTTTAAGTTAGCGAGACACTCTACTACTGTCTTTAGATCCTCCTCGTCGCAGCTATTAATAATTTCTTTAAATGCTTTTGTGCTGGAAAGAGCGAGCGTATGAATAAGTTTTATCCGTTTTTCAAACCTGCTGGAGTTATTATGCATTCTAACTCATTTGGGTGCGAAAACAAGGCAGCTCTCCACGGGGAACAGCTCTGACCTTACCCAGTACTTGTACTGTCGATGCTTTGGGTGAAGGTCCAAAATAATATAGCCATAGTCTCTAGCTGTAACAGCCTTCATGTACGCCTCTTGCAAAAATGCGACTTGTCCAGGACAAATTTGCTTTGCGATTGATGTAATAGTGGACCTGTCACGTCTCGAGTCAAACAGACACGTCCATTACGTGTTGATATTAATGTCCCGCATACCATTAGCGTAGCTATTTTGAAGTATTAATATAATTGACGCACCCCTATGATGTGAATGCGTTGTGAAAAATCGGGTCACCAAGTCATTTGATGCACCTTTTGCGATTTCACTTTGCTGATCGTCAACTACAATTAGGCAGGGGTCACTAGCCAACTCCTCAATGTCGTTGATGTTAGTTGTAAATATTATGTTAGAATCCTCCTGTTGTAGTTTATGAAAGCTAGTCTGATAATCAGAATATACATATATGACCTTTCAATGGGTACGTCGAATACTTCATTCCTTCTGCGGATAATATCCATAGCAAGGACTGATTTACCGCTTCCAGTAGGCCCTTGAACTGTTGCCGTGCAAGGATGCGCAAGTTTAAACACAAACAAGTCCATCTTAACCGTTCAGCGTACTGCGGAGTACTAACACTATTTTTTTTACTCAGCATTTTCAAAATTTACAGTACGAAAAGTTTTATTCAGTTAAATGTATTAGAATATATATTAACAATAATGCATGATTAGCCCGGGTTTATAATTAATTGCATAAAAAGCAATTGCAATATTCAAATATAAATACTTGCATGGATACTATAGAGTGGTGTGTGGGCAGGTTTACGGTTTTTTACACCTTAAATCGTACACAAGCGAAACACAAGTTTGAATTTTGCGATCAATGTTATAAATTTCCCGTTCCTGCAAGTTGGGAATGTTGCGAACAAACTTTTCAACAAAATGTTCATTGCCCGTCAGATTCGAATTGAACAGTCTAAGAATTTTTTCGTAGGGCACACACAAAGAACGAAGGTAGGAAAAGTATAGGCAAAAGTGCCCGCATGCATCCGAAAACTGGCTTTGTATGGGCAAACAGTTTTCCTTAATGAGCTTCCCTCGGGGACGCTGCACATTACGATAATAAGATCTGGGTTTGCCAAACGAATCAAAGTATTCGTATGCACTTGGCGATAATAGAAAAAATGCAATCCAGTGTTTTCCTCTGTCGGGAGCTAGGTCTGTGTTTACTATAAATATACACGGGTAGCTCTTAGTTTCCTGCTCAAGCACACGGTCGGCAGACACAACAAAATATTGGGTCTCACACTTCCGTGTGCTCAGAAGTAGACGTAGGCCCTCGAGCAAAGAATGAGTATTCATCCTAGTGATTGAATATGACTTGCTTGTTGCCGTCAATTTCTACAATTGACTGGTACTGGGTGAAAATAACGACTTTCACCGGCTCGTCCAAATGTTCTCGGAACTTCAGCTGCACCTTGACCTGTCCACGTCTGTTTACACTGAGGGCGTTTCCACTGTTAGGCAGCAGCTCCACAGCAGTCAGTACGTTACCTGTAATTGTAACGTAAATTATATGGTAAGTAGTCTGTTCCACACTTTAGTCAATAGTATATATAATTTAATTTACACTTACCAGCAGTAAACGTGTCCCGATTTATGCCGTTGCCCAACGCAGCGTTCCCTGCTGTCTTTTCTAATGACCGCACAGCGAGTAGGAAGTCGTCAACTCCAGAGTAGACTGTTACTTGCTTGCCAGCCTCGGTTGCAGTGCGCGCCTTCCTAAAGTTGAAAGGGAATGTGCGATGCTCAACGGTCTCGCCATTCCACGTAAACCCTAGCTCGGACAAATTCTTGTCCACATAATTAAAGGGTGACTTGCTAAGCTTGCCTAGGAATGCAATGCTTGGCACTATTCCCAGGACAAGTACACGAGGGATTTTTCCAAATACTACGGAATCCGTAGTTACGCTGGTCAGTCCCTGAGCTATTGTAAAGGTTTTCAGTTCTACCTCTGTTGTGGGATACTTAAATGTATGCCCTAAACTCAGCTGGTGACGACGTGCATCAATAATGAGTTTGGATATAACCCTCTTTGATGCATAATATACCGCGTTCGTGATTTGATAGTTGTAGGGACATCCATTGAATGCTGCTTTCGTGTCATAAGCAGCCGTCAAGCATAGCTCCGGAAGGTTCCTCCGGAGAACTATGCGAATTCCCGAAATACTTGGGAGGTAGCAATTTTGGTTGAAAATGTTCGCGACCAAGCTGCCAAGTAATGCGAAGGGTTGCGAACTTTTAGTCTTGTTAAAGCGTAATGCAAAACCGGCATCTGCCGTAGTATAAGCTTCCGGTTTTATATTGGGATAATAAAACTCATTTAGCAACCTCCCCTTCTTCTCCGCAGGACTTGAGGCAAGTAACCTTTGGAGGTAGGCTACTTGTGCATAGTGATTTCCGGAGTCCAAGACCAGCTGTCCATTCAGGTAGATTTCCAAATTGGAAAACATAGTTTGAAAGAAGAGGTTTGAGGGGGCGACAACATCATTGTCATCACAAAGTGTTCCATCTTGCCTAACTATTCTACACGTCAACGACAGGAATAAGTCTGCAGGGTCAAAATATCCTGAGGAGTCCAGCTGGATGAGAAACTCCAGAGTATTGTACGACTCCTTACAAGAGGAAAAGCTTGTATGTAGTCACTGCTAAGTTGAGTCGTAAGATCCGTAGGTGGAAGCTCAAATAGTTGCACCTCTGAGTGTGCACTTTGTTGCGACCCTTCGTAGACCGTTGGCTTCTCCTGAAACACGGCGTTAAGGTCCATAATTAACCGGATTTTCGCCGTACACACCGTCTCTGTCCCGTCTTTCGCCCAAAGCCAATTTGCACCCTTCGCCTACCCACTCTCTTTGTACGTCTTCGCCCGCGTCTCCGTCCTGCACCGACTTGATTGACGACCGTCTGCCGCCTTCTTCTGCTTCCGCCTCCTCCGGTCTGAGATTTTCGAACTCTGCGGAACTTGGTGGCACTACTGCTACCTGCACTTCTTAGTGTGATTAGGTATGAAGATGATTCTGGGTTAAGTCGTCCGCTAACCATGTAGGAAACTGTGTTGTCTGCTCCACCGCCTTTCTGCGTCTGCGAGCCCGGCTCAAGCACGCAAGCCTTTTCATCGCGTAACACCTGCCGCATTATTACAAATATTTAGGCTTAAAATGTAGCGTAACTGCTGTTTCACCTCCTTCGCCAAAGTCTATGGGGTTTAATTTCTCATCAACAAATGAAATCCGAATATCCGCAACCTCCTTTCCCTGTTAAGGTAGATATGTAACTGGGTAGAAGTTATACTCTTGTTCCTTATTATACTCCTCGCTTAGCTTAAGCTCTTTAAGAATGGGTGCTTTTACCCGTTCGTATGACTGATTCTCAATTAGGTTAGTAAGAACAAGCAAGCGTTTCTTAGAGCCCAGACTTGGAGGCTCACCTTCCTCCTCATGGTGCTCTATTTCCTCCTCCTGCTCCACCACTTCCTTTCGTACAGGATAACTGTTCTGCGATTTAAACAAATTACCCAGGGGTCGTCCAAAATAATTTAGAACTGGATTAGGCAACGTTATTTCAATATCAGCGGGAATTTCATTAACAAGTAATTCTCCGTTTGAATACGAAAATTGTATTGGCACTTGCTTATAGAATTGTTCGGCGAATGTTCTATTAATTTCAGAAATTACGTCCGGAACTCTCAGACTTTTGGGTTCCTTCATATTTATAAACTGCGTATCAAAATAGCGAATAGTTATAAACAAATTTTCATTCACCGGTATAGCTTCAAATTTTGATTTGTTGAACGCCATGTTTGCTCTGTATTGCTTTGAGAACATAAATTTATCGTTCTCAAAGCCTAGGCACTCGAGGAGCGCTGCGGGAAAAATCATGTAATATCTTTCATTTGGGAGTGGAGCACCCATAACTATAGTGCATACCTCATCCTTGTCAAAGGAAAATGAGGTTCTGAAACCAGCTTCTTCCAAGAGGTTAATTAAGCGCGTAAAAAAGCTCTGGTAAACTTCCTTTTTGCGAAGCTTAATAACAAACAAAGAACTAAACTGCTGATTTATTATAATTGTGTTTACTCTGTAGTTGTTAAAGTCGTACACCTGTATGGAAAAGTCACTGCCAATGTCATATTTGTCTAGCATAGACTGTTTAATGACCCATTGGGAATTGTGCATTCTCTCGTTGAAAACACGCCGGTTGAATCCCAATGCCGTTGCGAATGTATTTGAAAATATTAGCCAAGATCCTTGTTTTAGGTTACTTACAGCCAGAGACGAGATGCAGTCTGACGAACCGTCCCCAACATATGTTTGAGCAATCGTCGTTTATTTCTTTGCCAACGGTCCTATTAAAATTTGATGCAAAAACAGATATCTCTTGACCTTTTGGCTTAGTCACGCTGTATACTTTTACTATTGGTGGGACATAGTCTGGAAAGAGCGGACCGACGGGCACTGCTGCCAAGTGTAGCATTGTGAACCGCTTCCTCGTTCGTCTAACCCTTTTCTGGCTAAGACGTTTCAATACATTCGCCCCAGTTGGTTTACTGCGTATGAATCTTAAATCGGTTAGACCTACTTTGTAGTGACTTCTCGGAAACGACAGGTCGGCAGGAAATTGTTGTATAATATTGCTCTGATTTTTTAATTCGCCAACATTAGCAGAATTTTTCAAGTACATGTAATGCTCCCTGTCCTCGAATGGGACGAACGCGTTATATTGGGAATGAATCATTTCCCCTGTGCCTTCACCTTCTACTGAACACGAATCAATGACCAAAATATTTTAATGGTTTCGTATAAATACATGATGGAGGAGCCGGGATTTACATATCTGGTTTCGCTGGAGTTATTGCTGTACTACATACATATACTTAGTCTGCATTCAAGATAGTGAACAAGCATTGATATTAAGCATACTATTAACTCGTGTAATAATACTGAAAAACATACATATATTTTATTTACACATACTCGTTAATCAACATATGAGCATTTTTACACCCGCATTTTATAATTGTGTTCATGCCTGGCATTGCTTCCTACAATATGGAACCCTCCCAAGTAATATATTTTTATCATTGAAAATACATACTTACAGAATTTCACATGTGTGTCTAAAGTGTGGGAATTACGCCTCGAATCAAGGGATTTTCATGTTGTGGTAAGGACTCTAACTTATTCCACACAAAGTCCATTCGGAGATCGTGGTCCGCGTCGTTGTCCCCGTCCGATGAAATGGTGTCGAATTTTTCGCTGGTAGCAGGAGACATTCCTATAGAAGAAAAATCTAATTCAACACTTCCACTTAACAAATTGAGCATATTATCTTCTTCCAACAATAATGTATTCTCAATACCTTGGAGTTCCATGAATTGGAGATCTTCAGGAATCTCCATTCCTTTCGTAGGAAATTCATCGGGATTAGCAGAACACAAATCTGGTTGATCGTGAAGTCCAAACGCTCCCATCTCCTCGATATTATCGAACGCATCTGCAAGTACATCATTGAAATTGGGATCTTCCTTTTCGTTTTCTGTTAAATCAATACAAAGAGCATTGTTTTCTAAAGATACGTCATGTACCTTGCGCAGACACGTATAGTCCGTAATTTTAATTTGTCTATACTTACGATTGTATGAAGGAGTCCCAATCTCAATGTTGTATTTAATACTCGGGGACGCCTTTTTTACCTCCAACTTCGGGACAGGTGTTGCTTTTACCGTTGGAGGGAATGTAGGTGGTGACTCTATGGTTGCATACAAAGCCAAAATACCTACATTAGGTCCGACTAGGATATACAAAATATTTCAAAATAGTAACTGAGGTGTCTCTGAAGTGATACTAACTATTACTGCATTGTCTATTTGAAAAACATTACTTACGATTGAACTTGGTGACTGGGCGCCCAAAATCATCAAGGGATACTAGAAGGGCCTGATGTTCCCCCTTACTGAGCAGGGTTGCTTCATCAGTTACTACATAAAAATATATGAATAATAATAATAATAAATAAAAACATGTAGATTCAGTCGGTACATTTAATAAAGAAATGTAAAATCGAGAAAATATAATTCAAACTTACGTTTAATTACTCCGTACCATTGAAAATTGTTGACCTTTCCCTTTCGGGAAACGTTGAGCTGTGAAAATTTGCTAAAGCTAAATGGACACCCTTCATGGTGGGAAAGTGAGCCCTCCTCTTCGTGAAATACATATGCAATATTTCGCCAAACTGCTTGACCTCTGTAATTAAACTCGTCTAATATGTTTCTAACTGCTCCCGCATGACCGTAATAAAATGGCGTGAGAAACGGAAGTACAACCTGCCTTTGAAGTGGCTTCCCGAACGCTTTCTTCTCGCAGATCCTACAAAGTGTATGCTTACTCATTGCAAACTTTTTCAAGTCAACCTGTTCACTAGGAAACAAAATACTGAACTGCCCGAGAAATGAAGTAAGCAAACAAATCCTGTAAATAGGCATTGGGCGATAAATTTATTAACAATGAAAAGCCGTACAGTTCCCAAGTTAAAAATATTGAATTCACTCGGACTTACGTCCAGGGGAGGGTGAGTATTTAGATAAGTGGGACATTTACGTAAGTGCGCAAACCATCGTGCACAATGGGATAATAATCCCTTGGAGGCTCCTCATATGTAGCTTCAGCAAAGCTATCATAATCAACACTCTCCCGCGTGTACGAAACGAGAGGAATGTCCTAAAGTCCCCCTGTCCGGTAATTACAGTCTCCAGTTTTCGTGTACACCTCCAAATAATCCAGCCCGTTGGAAGCAGAAGCACAACGAGCACAACAAGTGTTGCTGTAATCAATACACATTAGACCATTAGGAAATTCAAGTATGGCATATGTCCGCATCCCCTCCTCCCAATTCAAAAGAATGAAATTGGTCAAAGAAATCAAAGCGCTGGCTAATACCCCAAAAGATGAATGCCACTGAAATGGGTTCAGCAGGTTAATCCGAGATACTTCTTGCCACCGTACGGACTGCATCGTCCAAGGTGCCCAAATTGGCCACGCAGCAAATGATCTGATTTACTGTTTCTACAAAATAAATTCCCTCCTTCACACATTCAAGGCAGCTGCCGGTATAACCGCAAACTACCATCAATTAACAAATGTCAACAAACATGCTCAAATGTGTATATGTATCAATGCGACTACTGGACTTGAAATACCATCCTGAGGATTGATTGTGTCCCCTTGAATCTCACTCCGAAAAAATATTGTTCACTAAGTATGATAAAACTTTTTTTGTGAATTTTTAAGATAGAGTTGAACCCTCAAAATTTACGGATAGACTAACTCCTAGGTGATCATATCTTCTAACCCTCCGTGGAAAACAATAATTACTATTTTCCATCTTGCTTATCATTATTTATTACATTATCAGTGTTCGTGCTGTTCACGAATTTAGGAGCTTGTAAACAAAGCTTCTACACATATGAATTCGAATGCCACTAATTTAAAATGCGAGAGTCGTCATTTTCGTTATATACAAAATGCATTTTTATTTTACACGAATTTTTCAAGTATCGGTGTATTTACACTTCTCTCTTACAACTAACCTAACGCCCGATTTGACCAGTTTGTTGCTACATTTCCTTTGGAGCTTTTGCTCTCCAAAGCAATAAGTCGTCTCTCTTCGTAACTTTGCAAGGACGATTTGTGTTTATCGTGACGAAACCTATAGGGAGAAATAACATGATCTAAAATCATAGTGTCCTCTAATTTACGGACCCGAGACACTGCCACATAATCCATCCCCGATGAATTTTCTTGGAATCCAAGATGTATGGCTATTTTGTCCATTGTCAGTCCCATCACCTTGTGTATGGTCAAAGCGTAGCACAGGCGAAGTGTGTAGACTTTGTAATCAAAGCACTCGCTCGTAAATGGGCTGTATTCGCTGTATTTAAATACAGGATTTCCCCGAGTTCCTCTGCTAGTCACATATTGATGCACTCCCTCGTATTGAGGGAAATTAACTAGAATACACAAAGGCCTATCCTTGTCTTCGTAATTGTTGAAAATGATGTCGGTGACGGTTCCACAACTGCCGTTGCACAAACCCCATGGCGTCATAATATGTTTTAACAACATTACAGGACATCCAATTGCTAAATTAAGAACCTCGAACCCATTTGGAACTGCTATAACTTTATCCTCGGGATACATTCCTCTCAACATCATATAATTATGCATGTCGACCTGAGCTTGGCGAGGAAATACGTGCGGACATAGTGCAAATGTGTCCCTCTCTGCCTGACTTAAATTACACTTCAGGCGTTTCCGCAATAACACAATGTCATTGTCTGTTGTTGACCTATGTCTCACACGATCCAGAAACGCTCTAAATTCCACTCGCTCATCACTGTCGCCTATTTGGCGAAAAACGGTTCTAAGCACAAACACGTTTGTAAACAATGTGTAGAGCTGATGACCTTGCACGCAGTATTTGCTTTCCGAATTAGCATTGAAGAGTTGAGTGTCGCCAATGGGACCGATCTGGAATATGTCCCCTATAATGCACACACTCCTCCCGGTGAAGGGCTTGTCATTATTGCCAGCATCGTATTTCCGCATTAGTTTGTCAATTGTGAACAAACATCTTGCGCCCACAAAGGAAAACTCGTCAATTAAAATAAAGTTCATTTTCATTAGTTCTTTAGCTCTAGGAGAAGCAATGTTCACATCCCGAATGAAATTCTCCAACTCCTCTTCCGTACAGTGAATAGGGAGCCCCAGAGCTGAATGCAAAGTTGTGCCTCTGATATTGAATGCAGATACTCCAGTATATGCACAAAGTATAAAACTGAACTGCGGATTATTCTTTGACTGCCTCTCAAGAATATACTTGAGATGCTGGCACACTAGGCTTTTGCCACTGCCTGCCATTGCCGAGCAAAGCAGCAGCAGTGGGTCACTAAACTGTTGCTTAATTGTTTGCTTAACATGTATTTCAACAGTAGAGACAATTTGTCTTTGCTGAAAGGTCAGTTCCTCAAATGGAATTTTTGGAGGTTCTCCAAGTGTAGGTAACCATCCCAGTTTCCACACATTAAAAATGTTTTTGTTCAAACTTGGCTGCGCAGCCATAACTCAATAGGGGCGCAATAAGACACTACGTTGAAATGAACTAATCAACGGCTTTGCACTCACAATCAGCAAACAATTGCAATTTTTAATTCGCACACCTCTCCTTGAACTGAAACAAACGGGACAAAGTCGGTGAGCGGAATGTAAGTTAAAACTGTAAATAGCAACACTTTCTTCAGCTACTGGGACTCTCTGATCAAATATATGATCAAGTTCGTTACACTCGTTGTGACATATGCAGGCTTTTGAGAGAATTTCAACGTCAATTAACGTCCAGCAATTGTCAGCATTGTGTTCCAGAATAGTACACTTTGCTGCCCGAAACCAAGTTTGGGTTACTGCTTGGTCCAGCATGCTTGTCATTGTAAATGAAACAAGCCGCTGGGATTCGGAGCAACTACATAATCTATTGCATTTAGGGGGATTATTTTCCCGGTGAGCATTTTGGGATACATTTATATAACTGTGAATCTAACAATAGTGTGTGACTCAACATGACTTCTCAATGAGATCAAAGGAGCTCTCGCTATTGCGAGAGGTTAAATTCTGAAAGCTCATTAAGGGTAAAATCCTGAATGTAAAAACCTAATGTCAGTGTGCACAAAACCAGACAAAATTAAAGTTGAAAACTTCGACACCATTTTAGGTGCACAATTTAAGTTGTTGCATCACACAACAAAATGAATGAAATATTATATAGATTTTCATTATTAAAGTAGGTATTTAAGATTAACACAAGCAGAGCTGCTTGTGATTCAGAGGTAGCCCATTAATAATGTGCTCACTCTTTGTTTACATCATTACAAATGACGTAAACAAGTTTGACCATTCAAATGTGCAAACTTGAAATGAGAGGTCAGCAAGTATAACATAATAAATAATTAATTTTTCCGGCTGTGCATTTCTTGGCATACGAAATTCTGACTACAATCTTATCAATCGAATCGCAACAAAATATTGAAGTTCTACACGCGCAAAGCAAATCAGCAATTTAGTATTTCCTGAAGTAGTTATCAATGTATATATGTACAATTACATATTCCAACGTTACACACAGTAAAATCTCGTTAGAACGGATGCCTTTATAACGGAAATCTCATTATACCGGGACACATTTGCACATCCCTGCCATAAGTTGCTATGTTAACAATGCACAATATTTGCTTATAGCGAACATTTATAACGGAATATTTCTTATACCGGACCCTTTGTATGCACCCTTAGAAATAATTTGTAAGCATATAGCGGACTTGCTGAAACCAACGCTTGCAACACCAGTTCATTCACTATATAAGTGTAAGTAGTCGTGGTTAGAGATTCATTTGGCCGTCAAAGCTTATTCATTTAATGTCATATATCTATGGAAGGTTATCTTCAAAATCTTAAATATTAGTTATAACAAGTGCAAATTCTGACTTTAAACTGAGAATAAATTAATGTTTGATATTTTGTGTTTTAAGTGTTTGGGCATGTCTTCTGATAAATAATTTTATAATCAACTTGCTAAATATCATGTCACTAGTTACACACTTCCTTTTGGAAAATTGGTTTACCTTATAATACATTATTCAAGGTCCTATATATTACAATATAACGAAATTTGTGCGTTATATGCTTATAACTAAAAATGACTATAACGAACAAAAATATTAGGCAACCTGCGATTCCGTTATAAAAAGATTTTACTGTAAGTACTTAACCGTGAACACTTAGCTCACAACCAGTCTCGCATTTTGTGTAACGCTGCTATTGTCTCTTAACAGATTTGAATATAATTTCTGCATCCAATTATGCATATGCATTGCATCTCCTAGGAGTAAATTTTAGTTTTAGAACTAAGGACAAATAATCCCGCAATTATGTCTATTTACTTACAGGGAAAACTCCGTATAACGGATCTCCAGGGGACCAGTAAAATTTGTCCGCTATAAAAAATTTCCGTTGTATGCAATAATTTTAGCATGGGTTATATGGGAGCCTGAAAAACAAATCTGTCCGGTGTAACTAAATTTTCGTTGTAGAGGCATCCGGTATATCGAGTTTTTCCTGTATACACGTGTTGTATTCTGCTCTCTGGGAAGCTTGTATTGGACGGAATCCTGCTTTTTAGATTAATTTCCGGGGTCGTACATGTCCATTCATTAAACGTAGCAATATCTTTCTACTTACTCATAGGGTGTCTTCATAATATAATAATAATTATTATTATTGTAGTTCTTATTGCACTTAAATATTTATCCTAAAAAATTGATTATAGTGAGAGAGAGTACATATCGGAAAATTCGCATATAATTAAAGCTGTTAGATCCTGACCAGCAAAATAGAAGGCATGTAAATATTACAAGATTTATTGTTGCATCTAAAAACACTAACCATACAGCACAATTGTCAGTTCAACAGCAATTTAATCTTTTTTTCTCTGAAATACTAGGTCATGCCAGCGTAGGATGAGACAACAGTAATTTCTGTGCAAGTGTTGTATTACGTATAGGAGGCAAGAGACTATTTGCTGACACAGTAGGCTTCTAAGGGGCAATGGTGAAATATTTCAATTCCAACAGGAATTTTTAAAGATTTTATAAAATCAGTCCAGCTCGGTAGTTCAAAAATCTGGATTATAGCTCCTTATCGAGTTCGAGTATACCGGCGAGTATCGAGTACGAGTACGAGTTCGAGTCGAGTACGGTCAAAATTTTGTGAATACTCGATACTTAAAATGGGTTTCGAGTACGGGTAACGATTTTTCACATACTTACGAGTACGAGTATCAAACGAGTACGAGTCCAATAAAAATACTCATAAGGGTTATCGAGTTCGAGTACCACATGCTCAATATACGAGTACGCGTACACGTGCACACAAGTGTTGCAAACTTTTGAATTTCCAGTAAAGAGACGAAGGCGCTAATATGAAATTATCACAAAAAATCGTTGTATCCACCAGTCACGACTCTCTCAGGTTTCAAAGTATAATCATAATCTCTCTCCATTTAGTACATTACTATTAAAGTTAAAACAATTAGTTAATTCTAATGGCTGAACATATTAACACAAACTCTTCGACAGGCGTAGTCGAATTGATTGAAAATTTACAGAGACACTTTACCAACTGCATGTTCAATTTAAAATTTTGGGGGAATTATTTGTGAGAAATTAAATGAATCTAAAAAAATCACTGTTCAATTGTGGTCTCGTTATTATTAAATACTCGAGTATGAAGACTCGAGTCACGGCACGAGTACGAGTACGGGATTTCGGTATTTACAGTTCCGTACTCGCGAGTATGAAACAAGTTCGGGTTCTGAACTGGAACTCGGTCGCTTATTTCAAGTATTTTCCTGAGTACTCGTTTATGTGGCGAGTACGAGTACCTTGGATTGGAGTCCATACTCGATGCTTCGATTTCGAGTACGAGTTCGAGTACGGTTCCGCAAGGTAATCACTCAATAAGGAGCTATAGTTGATGGAATTGATAAAACAATATGTATTATCTACTTAAAATGCATTTAAAATGCATCACTAAAAAAATTTCTGTCCCTCAAAACTAGAAAATTTTGAATTTTACTCAACCAAGAGAAGTGTCAGAGCAGAATTTCATGCTCTTTCCGAATATGCAATCCATTTTGAGATCCGTCGAGAACTTTCGTATCGGCGACTCACATCGTCATTTTTTCATAATTTCGGTAATTTTTCTAAGTCCCTCAAAACAACAAAATTTTGAATTTTGCTAAACCAAGAGAAGTATCAGAGCAGAATTTCATGCTCTTTCCGAATATGCAGTCCAATTTGAGATCCGTCGAGAACTTTTGGATCGGCTGCTCTCATTGTCAAATGACTTCAGTTTTTCAACTTAACTAATAATTACCCTTATCGTACATTAAGTATAAAGCTAAAAAGGAATACCTTATTACGAGCGTAGCTGGAGACGTCGCAACGTGTTAATGATAGAGTATCTATTAAGTAAATGAAGAAGGGAAATATTATGTGGTCCTTGGCCGATGAGAAAAATAATTCTAAGTCTTTGGCCGATGGACCTTTGGCCGATGTTTTGTCTCCCATCTATCCGTTGAGGAACCTTACAAGCCCCTATGAGGCATGACAGGAGTTCCAATATAGCTAGACGAAACTTAAAATAAATATTAAAACTTGCAAATACATAATAATTATCATTAGCAAAATAACGATTCTTAATACAGCACAAAACGAAAGAATGATCCGCAAAACATAAAAACGAATTTCAAAAATTGTCGGTGGATTTGGCCTCATTATATTCGTGTAAAAATTTGAATATTGTGCATCTACTGCACTTCCAAAGGTAATCTTTTCCTTAAAAAATACGACTTTGCTCCACCTCCTTCACCGCCAGGAACTCCAGGTTGAAATTGTGTGTAAGGGCAATAATTTAAATAGTAACTTAGGAATTCAACGCAACGCGACTCATCAAGGAATTAGAGGAAGTTTTTATATCTATCATTCTTTGCTATTTTTGACCTTTTTATATTTGGAATATTATTTCTCGTTACCTTTGTCGAACAATTTGACCTCCCATTACCAGATACATCCAAACCAAAATTTTGTTCTGGATCAAAAGTTTGAATAATTTGAAACTTTTGCTTTGAATTTATCGTTGGCTAAATTCTAAAAAGTACCATTTTCATTTCATAGCCCATGCTTTTAAATGGGTTCGCAAATGAAAATGGTACTTTTTAGAATTTAGCCAACGTTGTTCTCTATTCCAAAATGTCGGACTGATAAGTTAATACCATTCCCGTATTACGAGTATAACGGACAATTTGGTCGGAGCAAATTATAAACTCGATAGTTATTTCCGCGCTGATACTGTTGAAAGGAATACAACAGAGTATTTAAACGTCCATCGAAGGAGTTTGTTTCAGGATATTAATACAATTACGATTAAATATACATACATTGTTTGGAGAAACATTTACGAGTCTGTTTTTTGAAAACAGACAACGAAAAAGTCACCAAGTCGGTAATCAATTATATGTATACCACTAAATGTGCATGTACTTCATAGACATTTTCGGGAAGAAATACGGTAGCAAAATCGTACTGGGAAGGCAAAAACCCAAAAAAGCCCGAAAATTTCAATAATTTTTAGCACCCTTAATAACTCAAGCATTTTTATTTATCTTGTTGTTTAATTGTTATAGCAACCTAAGGTTGCTTCACAACTTTTTCGGACAACGTGAGATAAAAATAACTGGTTTTAAAAAAAATTACACTACATTTTTTGCTCAGTACGGGTTTTTTTCACGGTGAGCACAACGTAATCTGCATAATTTTTAACTTCAAAATGTAAAGCTTCATATGAACGACGAATAAAAATTTTAAAAAATCGCGTATAACGTTGTGCTTACCGCGAAAACAGGAGAAAACCGACACGGGTAGTTTGTATACATACATACATAAGGGTTCATTCACGACGTAAGGGACAGGTGGATTGTGTGTGTGTACATAGGGTTTGTCGATTTTTAAATGCCATGGCATAAATGACAAATTTGGCAGGCATTTAGGGCATTTATTCACATGCAAAAAAGATTTTTTATGCCATTCTGGCAGAATTTGCATTTAATATTTTTTGCCTTGGCAAAATTAGCATAAATTAACTATGCTCATGGAACGCTCTATTTCCGCCATCATTAGTGGTTGCTCCGACCGTGGCTAACTTTAAAATAGGCTTTCAAACAAGCAAAAGAATGTGGGATCGTGGATTCGATATACAATTAATTATTTGCAGACGCTTTGTCAGATGTTAATAGCTTCAATGAAATTGATGAAGGCGACGAAAAAACCGACGATGAACTTGAAACAATATTGATAATTGAGGAACCGTATTCTGATAGTGATTTGGAAAATTGTTAGTTTGTGTTCACATATTTTTGGCGATAGTTTTGACTTAGACACAATAGTTCCCAAAAATTGACAAATTGGATGAGTATTGCCGGTTAATATAATGTTAAACACTTTTGGATGAATACTAAAATTACAAATTGAAAACAAATAGATCAGCATTCTCACATTTGTTCCAAAGTTTCGATTTATAATGGCGGCATTTTTGAAAGCATACTCATTATTGTTGAGTCTGCTGAACAGGCTGACTTCTTCATGTCACAATACTGCACTTCAACATGCCCCGCAAATGATTTTTCGCGAGAAGTTTTTTGTTGCCATAATTTTTGCCATTTTTGCCATGCATTTATTGCCTTTTTGCCCGGCATTTATTTTTAAGGGCAAGGCGAAGGCATAAATTGTTTTTTGCCTTGCAACGGGCAAAACTTACCGGGCAGGCAAAATACCTAAGGCATTTAAAAATCGGCAAACCCTACACGCACCCATACTGAACCTGGACCCATGCGATGCACTACCGTTAAGATAAGGTCATGAGAGCTACTCTGCCTCTCTCTTTCGTTCACATCCTCTCCATAGGTCCTCACCTTCATGTTTATGAGGGCGCCCAAAGATGCTAGCCAATCCTACATGTAGGCCTATTTATAGGGTACGAGCTATTTTCAGAAAAAAATATAGGCAAAATAGGGTGCACTGATTGTCGCAGAAAATATGCATACAGGGCATCATATATGCATATATGTAGGCGTAGGCAGCACGAGAACACGCTGTATAAAGGCAAATATACAGGATGTATATACATAACTATTGTCACGTTATGGAAGTTTTATCTCAATGCAAACCAAAACGATTTTTAAACGTTGGAATATCAGGGCACTGCAGGGAAATCTGAGATTTCCCATCCAAAATAATATTCATACATAACTAAGTACATATAATTACATATGTATATTGTAGTGATTGCTCGATGGCTTGTACCTACTGTAACGCGCAATTTGACCGATCAATACAATTTTTCACATATTGGATGAGTACCATTAATTTTGAAGAAGCACTCACAATCAGTTTGTTTAAAAATATGATACAAATGATAGTAACAAACAATTGCGAGTGTTTGCTGAATAATTGTTGTATACGAGGGATAGATCACATTTTTTCTAAACTAATGTTATGTCTAAAATAAATGAGCTAAAATGAAAAAAACAAATTGTAATTATGAATTTTAATTAAATTATAATTTAATTCTACAGTATAGGGTCCCATGTAGGAAGGGGCTACCACTTTCGGTTACCCTATATAGGCAGAAATGTAGGCTATAGGCCCTAGCAATTGCACAAATAGGCGAGACGGAAGGCCCCTCCTAAACTAAATGTATATAGGTAGGATGTAGGATAGACAAAATCAGTTTAGCATCTTTGAAGGCGAATAAAATCAACGTGCACTCACCATCACTCTCGCAGTTTGTGAGAGCGATCTCTCAATCCCTCGTGAGGGCGCCCATGTAACTTAGCGAATTCAAAAATCCAGCCAATATAACATGCCGCCAATTTTGCTTAATTATGCCGCCAAAATTTTAGGGCGACAGGATCTTCATTGGTTTGCAATGTTAATTCTTGAAAATGAGCTCTTCATTGACCACATGTAAACTAAAGGGTGGCCAAATCGGTAAAGTCTAGTCGGTAAAAAATTAATAGCTAAAAAAAGCTAAAACAGAAGTTGCTTTTGCGCCCTCAAAAGTTAACAAGTTTTCTGGTTGGGTTTGCCAAAGGAATCAATATTCTGTTACTGAAAATGATGAAAACGCTTGAAACGACGAAAAGCAACGCTACGATATGTGCATAATTTGTAGTCACGATAAAGTAGCCGAGTAGCAGAACTATACCCTATTTCTATAGTTTCTATTGCATAAGTTACAATGGTATCCAATGCTAAGGGGGAAAATGATTTTCACATCCAGTAATGCTAACAACACAGGAAAACAAATTACTTATTCCAGCCATCAACAATATTAAACTAAAATATTTCTTAATCTCTGGATGTCTTCCATAGCCTGTTGGTTAGCTATAATTATTAGTTGTTCAATATCAGTTGCATATCCCGACGGCGCTTTTAGTTTGAGGGAATTATTGTGGCTTGCTTAGATTGCGCAGAGGTGTAAATTTGAAATCACCTTCTTTGATCCTTCAGAAGGGGAACCATTTTCAATTACCTGTGTGAAGGAAAATACCCTTCTCAGCAGTTATTCCCTACCAGAAAGTGGGAAGGGGAAATATATGCACATACATATATTTGAATGTGCTAACGTAACTTTAGCAGTGTGGATGACATAACCATACCGATTGAACTGCTGGAGAGACAAGGTTGAAGAGAAGTGAGAATATCTCTCACACATATATGTACTATCGATGGTACATAGTACCCTATCACTAATACCTTACTCTGCAATAGAGGGGTAGAGTATCTGCATTTACAACTAAGGGTCCTAGCTTCAGATATTATAATAAGGTCAATCCATTGTTCTCCTCACGTATAAACACCGCGGTCCTAGTAATATGCAGCATTGATTATTATATTGTCGTTGAGTATCCACTCTGTTAGTTGGGGTAAAAAAAGGCAACACTAAACCTTTCCGAAAATAATATTGACTTAGTATCATTTATTTTATAACGTTCATTCTCATAAAGTAAAATTAGAACTTGGAGTCTTTTTGTAGGATTACATATATTTTCATAATAAATTATAACAAAACGTGGCGATCCTTCCAGTTCTACGTACTTTGAGTGAATTTAAAAATTTCCAATTTAAGATCCAACATTTTGTTGATTAAATTCCAAAATGCCCAGAGGAAACTTAAGAAAAAAAAATCCTCCGATCTCAATGAGCTTGAGAAGCCGAGATGGAGAAGAGGAGTTGCAGGAACTCGTTCCTCCTCCTGCGTCAGTTCTGGTGTCGCACCTACCACCAAATACAGCCCAGACGCTGAACATTCGGCAAACTGAATCAATGGTAAATGACTCCAGTAATGGTTCTTCCCCCGAATCAGTTGCAGAAACTCCACAACCAAACACTATGTTCAGTATGAGACAACCTCCTTTTGGAGAAAGGAGGTACTAAAAAATCATGCTTTATCGGAAAACAGTTTTTCAAATCAGTTTGCAGCATCTTGCAAACAAACGGAAAACAGGTCTCCCTTTAAATGGGGAACTATAGACGGAGCCTCAACGTTTGTTTCTGAAAAACAGCAGGACACCAATCGTTCCAGTCCCGAACAAGCTGATTTAGCTGATAAATTCAATCAGTTGAGAAGGGATATGAGTGCCAACAAATTCCAATTCGAAGGGCAACTTGAGACAATCTTCGGACAAATAGATTACAAAGCCTTGAGTAAAATGGTACATTCCCAGGATCAACATCTTGGTCGAATGGAAAATCTGTTTTCCACCTTTTCTCAATACATGGAAACTTTGACAAACAAAATTGACTCTTGAAATTATTCTAAATGTAAATACGAGTTTAGAAGAGCAAAACCGTACATTGGCAACTGTCGGCAGTTCACAACAACAGTTGAATACGCAAATGAACAATGCTAATTCATCTGGTATACCGGCAAACCCTAGCCAAAATAGTTATGGTCATAATTATATGCATTTCAATACTCACAGAAATTCGAGTGGTTGTAACCCAGCAATTGTATCACCAAGTTCTAAACTGAACTTGAAATCCTCAGAAGTACAAACACCTAAATATTCGGGATCAGTAGATAAGAAACCCCCATTTGAGTTTCTTATCAAATTAAAAAAGTACCAGTCAGTGACCGGCTACTCCCCTAAACAAATGCTAGAGAACATTATTCCTCTAGCACTAAAGGATGAGGCTAACGAGTGGTATAGGTATGAGGAATGAATGACAGAACTGAAGGAGTTCGAGTATAAATTCCGGAACGAGTTCCAAGCTATAGGTTATGCAGATGAACTGGAGAGAGAATTGCTTGATCGTTCACAAGCCCCACAAGAACCTCTGACACAATTTATTCGCGTTATTCAAGGGTTTTATGAGAGACTCGGTAAAGACGCTAATGGTATGGAAATAGTCCACCAAGTAAAAAAAAGCTCATCCGGAGTACAAAAAATACTTCAAACCCAGTCCATACATTCACTTCATGACTTAAAGTTGGCAGCTCAAGAGGCTCAAAAAGTTATAAAGTCATGCATGACGTACAAGCCTCCTAACTTAAGAGACGTTCTAGAGCCTTCATTGGGTTGGAAAGAAAGGTCACAGAAATATGGGGAGCAAAGACCAAATAATTATGACCGCCAGTCTAAATATGGAAACAATGATGCAAAATTAGATTTTGCATTCGTCGATCCATTTACTTACTTTCACAAGTTGTAGATCATCCCATGACGACGCCTTAGCTTCCGCAAAAAACGAAAACAAACCGCAGTTAAACCAACTCCAACATGATTTAGTATTACTTGAAGTAACGAAATAAATGTTCGACAGAAGTTTTAAACCTTAACAAATTTTTTTGAAATTGTGCAAAATACAACCCCCCTTTATACCCTTTATAAATAATTCTCGTATGTGGGCTGTATGTATGCATTCATGGAGACAAGGGGGTATATTGCCGAACAAACTTCACGATATTGTATTATTAAGTTTCTTACCTGGTATATAGGGATTTTACATGGAGGTTATTTCTGGTGCAGTATATGGAAGTTGCGAAAGCATTGCACCAGGGGAAATACTTGGTGCAAGTAATGTAAGCTGTAAAAGCGTGTACCGTGGTACAATAAAAATGTACCAGACATTTGGTACACAAGGAGAAAAGTGTGTTAAAGGGCACGTGAGAAAGATTAGTTCTTTGGTTTGGTGCTGGGCTTTGGGGGAAAGAAAGGCACGCCAGGCCACCATATATACATATACTTGGTATCAATTAGGCATGTTCATATCGTTCATATTTAAAATATCGTTATCGTTGTCAAAAATACACGGTGCAGTTTTTGAGGAACTATATTAACGATAACTGGTAGTTTTGAATCAATTAAATGAGTTCATGTATAAAAAAATTAATTACAAAATTTACGGGTGGCCAAGGTCCTAAAATATCCCGCGGGAGGATGCTCTACAGCACTGACGAATGCTAACTGCTTTCCTATTACCAGCAACGAAGACATGCATGAGTTTCTGCTTCCTTCAGCTTTTCGGAGATCATAGAACTGCGTAGTTTTTGCGCCCACTGCTAAAGCGAACGATATCGTAATATTACGATAAATCGTTTGAACAGAACGATTATTATCGTCCAAGACCGTTCATCAAAAATAGAATTATTAACAAGAATATCGTATCGTCTTATCGTAATGAACATGCCAAGTATCAATTTAGGTTAAACCGATGATGTGTAATTTTCTTTAGTGATGAATAGGCCCTCTTCCGTTGACAGATGAGAGAAGAATCCCCTCTCCTTCCACTCTTACTCGCTCTCCTTCTCACTTCTCATCATCCCCGCCAACCAGTTTGGCATCTTCCTCTCAAGCGCCAATCAGCGCGAGCCGCGCGGTTGAACTTACTAGTTCGACCAAAATACTTGATATATAAGGATTTCCGTGGCAACGGGAATCATTATATGACCCACCTGGGATGGGGTACGGAACGAAATTAGGTCTATGAAACAATATTCCTGTTCCGTTACAGATGTAACACGTAATACTACTCTTCATTGATAGTGTCTGGGATAAACTTGCTCGGGGTCGGGAAAGGGAGGAATAAAATTGACCCTGTTTATAGGAATGGTTGGAACGGTTAAAAGGTTTCCGCACAGAGCGTTTGAACCCTAACCGTGGTGAATTCTTTGGTCCAGGAGGAGGATCAATGATTATACTCACTAGTACGTGGATTTTAAACTAATCTTGGACAATTTTGTTATGGCATGGCGATGTTTCCTCTGATACCTGTGGTGTATCAGAATTCAAGGTTACTAGTTGGGGTTTCATCGAGGTTGAAATGCTTGGTGTGACCGTTGATGTATCTTCAGTAATGCCAAGGTACTCTTTTTGATAATTGAATGAAGATGAGGTTCAGGATCCATTTTCTATTTCCATCTTCGCAAGTGCAGTTGTAATTGGTCCGATGGCTCGGACGTCAGCATTGTCTCCTCATCATCAGAAGGTACGGGGGAGCAAACCGGGAAGTTCAGATCAAATCAATGCTCTCCGAATCCTGGACCAGACATCTGCAGGGTAGATATAGAAACATTATTTAATTGTACATTGAACATTAGACGTTTTGGGAAACGAGGAGTTCTAGAACTTCGTCAGGGAGTAAGTAAATTAGGTTTTCGAATTTTTGGAGTTGGGGCAGGAAAGTCGGTGAAGTGTGCTGTGGTCACAATCGGGAATTGTTGTTAATAATGAGAGAGAAAGATAATGGTGGTTTTGTTGATGGTAAACTATGTGTCGTTTAATGAGGAGTTACAATAGAATCTGATGGTTTGGGTTTAATAATAATGAAAAAAATGATACTTTATTGAATCTTAAATATAGAATGTAAACCCGTAATAAAATAATTGAAATGAAATAATACTCCTATAGGAATGTAAGCAAGGAATTAATTTGGGGTGAAGGTTACTGCTTCGATCTGAACCCTGACCTGGTTCAGGATAAATCCAACAGCAGACAGACTTCGACACACAGCAAGAGTAAGAACAATAATTAAGTCTTACCGCAGGGGCAACTTGAGATCAGCAGGGCAAACAGAGTTCAAATCCTTGGTGAACTAAAACTTGCTTGTCTTGGAGAACTGCACTCACCAAAAGTCGACGTTGATCTGGTTTATTCCCGGAGGAAGCAGGCGATTAAAAACCTCAGAAATGGTAGCGTCCTGTGGACGAAAAGTTAGACCAGTAGGCAGAGTCCTCGTTGGAGAGATCAATTGCTGGAAAGCTTGACTGATTAGTCAAAACAGGTAAAATCCTCTTTCGAAAGGTAGTAGAATTTAGGTATCACAACTCAGAATCGTCATTTAGCATGAATGAGAGAATACGAGTGAGGACGGAAAGGTAGGTAAAATATCAGAGTAGGTCAACAGGAGTTGAGTATAAGCATACTTGTAAATTACTTAAAATGATACAAAACATAATTTCATGGGACAATCTCACATTACAATAGTTTACATTGGATGCACTAGCAAAAACCAACTTGCACAGGTTGTAGTAGTAAAGGGGGCGCAGTAGTAAACGACAACTAACATAGGGTGTCTAGTAAATGGTAACTAACACAGGGTGCAGTAGTAAATGGCAACTAACACAGGGTGCAGTAGTAAATGACAACTAACACAGGGTGCAGTAGTAAATGACAACTAACACAGGGTGCAGTAGTAAATGACAACTAACACAGGGTGCAGTAGTAAATGACAACTAACACAGGGTGCAGTAGTAAGTGACAATTTACACGTAAGGCGCTATAGCAATTGTTAAACTTACACAATATACGGTGTTGTATCATATAACACTGTGAATGCCGAATGAACAGTCTGGATTTTGGAAAGGGTTTATAGTGGTCTGAAACACTTTACTAAAGGTATCGCTGTCTTCAACGGAATATGGAGACTGTGGGGTCTGCAGGAATTTGGGATGAAATTCCCGATACGATTTTGATCTCACAACGATTGGGTTTTGTTGGAAAATCTTAAGTATCAGAGTCTGAATATTCTCTATCGTTTCTTCGAGATTCTCGAATGTAATATGGCTTAAGATTTCTGACATGAAATTCTTGGAATTTTGGGATGTGGGTACTGCACTGAGTAGAGGTACATAGATATGTAACGGTATTGATTTGGTTAACAATTTTGAATGGACCTTTCCATGAAATCATACACTTGTCAACACAGCCAATTTTTTATGTTCTATCAGCTACCAAGACTAAATCGTCAGAGTTAAACCTCAATGGGGGATGTTTTTCATTAAAGGATAATTCGATCCTTTCTCAATATACGTCTGTATTTAACCGAGCTTCGGAACAGGCAAATATGACACTCTTGGAAATTTTTTCTGGACTTGAGTCATCAAGAGCCCAATCCAGGGAAGGGAATTGAGTGTCACAGGGTATAGTTTGGGTTCACACTCATACCTCAAATAAAAGGGGGAATATTTAGAAATGGAACTGACGGTGACATTATGAGCAAATACGGAAGATTGTAACAAATTTTCCCAGTCAGAATGGTTAGTCCCAAGAAACTTCGAAATGACACGCTTAATGGTTTCAATGTGTTTCTCCACTGCTCCATTTACATGGTGGGCTTGAGGCGGAACGACGTGATCAAAATGAATCGGTGGATTAAAATCGGAAATGAACTTCTGAAACGAAAAAGAAGTAAAATAAGAACCAGCACCAGAAATTATCACTTTCGAAAGGGAGTGTCTGAACACAACGCTATCTAATAGCGCCTTTATAGTGTTAACACTGTTTTGAGTTGGAAGGGAAACAGCTTCAACATAGCGTGTTCAGTGATCCCCTGCTAAAAGGACAAACTTATTTCCATACGGTAATTCAGGAAAAGGTTCGATATAATCAACAGCAATTGTATAAAATGCTTTACTTGGTACTTTGAATGGAATAGTGGAACCAGGAATAACAAAATTCCTGGGGTTATATTTTTGGCATATATCGCAACGTTTCACATAATCGTACACATCTTTGTGCATTGAGGGCCAAAAATAAAGCGATTTGACAGTGTCTAGAGTTTTAAGAGTGAGAAAATGTCCGCCTACTCAAATATCATCGGCAGTTTTTAACAGGTTTGGCACACACTTGCTTGGAATAAATAGTTTCCAAATCCCTTTATCAGCACTGGACTGCGCTTGATACAGTAAACCATTCATAATGGAAAAGTTGGGATTTTTGTCGATATTAGGACAGGAGCGCTTTTGTGTGCCAAAATAGGTCCACAAAATGGGTCTTTTTGCTGTTGACACACAAGCACATATCCAGGCGAAGGGTCTTCTTAATTAAGCGACATAAGATAGATCTCGGGAAATTCCTCTTCTACGGAAGGGTTGGCCGGATTTCGACTCAAGGCATTTACATGAGAATGCAATTTTCAAGATTTATAGCACACCTTGAAGTCATACTCTTGTTATGTTAATGCGTATCGAGTTAATCTCCCCTGAGACTCTTAACAGGTCATCATATAGCACCGCGAGCAATTATCTGTAAAGACCTCAAATGCTTACCATACAAATACGGTTTAAAACGTTTTAAGACTTCCACTATAGCCAATCCTTCAAGAACAGTCGGGGAATAGTTTTTGTGTGACTTGTTAGTAGATCGAGAAAAATAAGCAATTGGATGTTCCTGGTGAATAACATGTGAAATTCTTTCTCCAATTCCGATCTGACTTGTATCGATTGATAATCGAACTGGCAGATTAGGATTGAAATGTACCAGAACCGGGGCATATACTAATCGATCTTTTAGTGAATCAAATGCTATTTGACAATCTTCTGACCAAACATATTTGACGTCTTTTTGGTAAAGTAATTAAGGGGAGCGGCTACAGTACTAAATTCTGGAACAAATCTAACGATAAAATGAACAAAGTGCAACAAAACCTCGTAATTTAGTCAAATTTTTAGGTAAGGGATATTTTACAATAGTAGCATTTTTTTCAGATTTACATTCTATTCCTTCACGAGAAATTGTGTGACACACGAATTTAACTCTTGTCATACCAAACTGACATTTTTGCGGCTTGAGGGTTAAACCTGCGTCCTCGATATTTTGAATAACTGAGCTCAATCTTAGATTATGTTCTTCAAAACTTCGACCATGCACGCCTATATCATCAAGAAAACATACAGCAATTTCCCACTTCGAATTTCCGAGTAATCTGTCCACCAGCCTTTGAAAGAAGTGACGAGCTCCCAATAACCCAAAAGGCATTCGCTTGTAGGAGAAGTTGCCACAGACTGTAGTAAATCCCGAGTATAATAGACCCCTTTCAGTTAAAGGGACCTGATGAAACGCTGAAACTAAGTCCAATAACGAAATGTAATTAAAACCTGATAACGCATCAAATATATCACCAATACGACTTCAGGATGGGATTGTTTTGTGCTCCTGGCATTCAAATTACGATAATCAATTACTAATGGAAAAGATTTTCTGTCACCCTTTCGAATCAAAATAGTGGGAGTGGCCCAAGGAGAATCTGACGGCTCTATTTTACCCTGGTCTAGTAGAGTCCTAAGTTGGCTCTGAATCTCCTCATCTGCAGATACGCGATAAGGCCTACAGTGAATTTGGTTTTCATCGGCGAGTTCAATATCATGATCGATAAGATTTTGTAACTCCCATTTCATCACTAGAGAAACCAAAAGCTCTCTTGTGTTTCGAAAGTAGCCGTTTAAATGTCGTCACTGGGTCCTGGGAAAGATGGTCACTAAAGTTTAATGTATCAATGTCTGAATCAATGGGCATATCACTGTAATCTGATTGAATACAACTGAACTGACATGGCACCGGAATGGTTGTATTCAAGGAAATTATTCTGCCATTATTTGTCAGTTTACCTACAATGTCTGATAGTGAGTCAACAACGCCTAACACAGACTTCGCAGATAACGATACATAATTACCAGTCAAATTACTAACAGTGATAGAGGAAACCTTTTTCTTGAAGAGAATGTATGCAGGAGGCATCATTATATATTTCCGATACTGAATCTTTTTGAACGGTAAGAATGTGTTCGCTCCATCCAAACTCTTCAGAATAAACAGGGACTTGAACCGTACAATTGGGAGATTTTTCAAGAGAATAACAATTCCGAATGTACATGTTACGCAAGGAGGAGTCATTTTCTTCCTTTAAAATGTCCAACTTATTGTCATTTACTGGTGCCTTAACAGGTTCAAGGGATTCCAGTTTAATGTTGGCAACAGTTAAGATTTCATTTCCAAAATCTACTGTCACTTTATTATATTTAAGAAAATCTAATCCAATAATTACGTCACGGGATGAATTTGGAACAATAAGGAAAGTCCACATGGTAGTGAAGTCATTTATTCTTACCGGTATCTCAATCTCGTGTGCTATGATAAAATTTGGAGACGTTTTTACATCAAAATGCAATGAAACTGGAATCTCAAAAGAAACCGCGGTAGACTGAGTTGTGCGTGGAAGAATATCAAAGAAGTTCTTACTACTGAAATTCCCGCACCACTATCCACTAGAGCTAGTCTCTCTATAAATGCAATTTTAGCTTCTACTAACAATAACCGGGAAATCGAATTAATTTGAGAATTATTTAAAGATTCTCCAAGAAACTCAATTACTTTTACGAGAAAATCTTTGGGAACTACTACAAATTCAGGATCAAATGGTGATTGAGGGAAATCTAGTTCCTGTTGCTGATCTAAACTACTTAAACTACTATTTGCCTGACTTACCCGCGTAGCCAGGCTTCTCAGGTTTTCGGCTTGGGTGTGGAAGGGCGACCAGTTGACCGGCCTACCGGAGTTTCAATAGCATCGTCCAGCAAGGATGGAATTTTGCTCGTAGACGATTTGAATGCAGTAGAATTTCCAGTTCTCTGGGAATAAGATGTTCCAAGTTAAGTGGCTACTGGTTGCGGATTTTGTCGAGGACCGAATTTCTCAGTAGATTTAATTGTACTGAAATGATCCTGTAACTTAAGCAAACTGTGCCCAGGTTTTCCACGGTATTGACAAGTACTGGAACTAGGAGAAGAAGCTGCATGATTAGGATTGTAAAATTCAGAATAAGTGATAGATTCAGTTTGATCTCGGGGACTTTGCTTTGAAGCAAAGATGAAACTTTGGATCGGAACAGAGAAAACCAAATCTTTCCAGAAAAGTTTCCACAGTGCTATCATTAGTAAGTTGTGACCTAATAGTATGGGCTAAATTTGGAGGAAGACCTTTGAAAAGATAATGGATTTTCTTTTCTGTAGTCATTTCGGGATATATTTTACAGAACAAACTCTGTTTTGCGACAACGTAATCTTTTGGGGTCTCATTACTGAATTTTAAATTTCGGAACTTATTAACTTCTTTCGCTTTTTTCTGTTCGTCGTCCTCAGGATAAATGACTTTTAAGTCTCGAACGAACCGAGCAAATCGAGCGTGAGAGTTCTCGTTTTCAATATTTATTACAATTTCAGGAGATAAGTGCACCCGCCAATCATTTGCCTTACCCGTAAGTAATTCTTGGGTTGTAGCTATGAGTTGAATGACTAGTAAAAGTATGTGAATTGTCCAGCTACAAAACGTATGTACACATCCCTAATAGTAAGATGTACACCACAAGATGTAAAGTTATTTAATAGTTCCACTTGATTCATAACTCTTGGCATTAGTATATATGTCACGATTGATGTCCTAATGATGTGTTTAAGGGAGCGCTGGTCAAACCTAGAACACACAAGGGAGAAGGCAATCAGCAATTCAGAAGTGTATAACTTGTTACTTTTAAACTTGTCAAGTTTCTTAAGAATCACAAGAACACGATAAGAGCTATGTTATTATAGAAGCCTTAAGCTTTAAGTTGAGTCAGCGCTTACCATGCAAATTGACGATACGTTGGTAACTGGTCCCAAAGAGAATTAAAATCGTGCCAGATGATGGTTTTCAAACGAGAAGATGAAGTGGAAGCATCTTGGTGATGCAAGCAGAGCGCTTGTTACATAAAAGTGAAGAAGTTGGAATTTTTTGTAACTTGCTCGAGATTGGAGAGCTGAAGTTCACGTGACGAAAAAACCAATGCTCTAATCTAACTATATTATTAATAATGGAGAGTACATATATGTACGAGAACTATCTCCAACAGTAATCTTGACATGTTCCGTAAGAACCATACGTCGTCAATCTTGTGAAAGAGTGATACTTCCCTTAACATGTCCACCCACTCAGTTGCGGATGATTTTCCTTCAAACTGAGGGATTTTTGAGACTAAATCTGTATAGAATAATTGTGCGGGCAGAGGTTAACTGAGAAAATCTCAATCTTTATCTGCCCTATTATTATTGTCTGGCTAATATTGTTATTTTAATTTTAAATAAGCCGTTTAAGGCCAAAACTCCAACAACCTCCCTGCCGACCCGCTCATTTTCTGGTTCAGCTAAGGAGAATTTCCTTCAGTATATACCTGGTAACCTTACGAGAATTTCAATTACCAGTACTAGTTTACCCGGAATTGATGCCAAGTATATACCTGGTGCAGTAAGTGTCTGGTACACTGGTATAGTACCAGGTATTTTTCCTGGTGCACCAAAAGACAGTTTGTGTAGTTTGAACCAGACCTTGTGAACCAGGAATATATCTGGTATCGTGGACCAGGAAAGAAACTACAGCCGGTTAGTTAATGGTATACTCGAATAACCTTTACATTGTTACAAGTTGAAGGTTTAAATTTTAGCCAACACTTTGCAAATCCTTTCCCCTCGTAGATTAAAAAGCAGGCATTCCGAAAGCTTATGGATTCTATATCTATTTTAAAAGGTTCTTGAAGATTGTCAATAAATTTAAATGATTCCAATAGTACAATAATTATTACGGCACTAAATAAGTCTAGGATGAAGTCTGGCCGAGCAGCAACATGTTATTTATTATTTCGTGATAAGTAAGTGTCTGATGATATCACATTGAACTCTAAATACTATCACAATAATTTTAAAATGTTAATTGATGTTGAGTTCACTTTCACATAATGGACACTAATAAAAAGAAGTTTGCAATTAATGGGTTACGATGCTTCAATAACTGTATTAAAATGTCGCCACAAACAGAATTCATCAACATGAAGAATCATCAGAATGAGGGCAAAGAGTCATTTATAAATGAACATTTATACAGCAGTGTAGTTATCGCTACTGAATTATTGCATACAAAACTTAAATACAATAGTTACGAATTTACTAATTGAACTTGCAAGTTCGGTTCAACTGCGGTTATTTTACACCAGGGAATTGCAATTGTCGGTGCAAGTGCAATTTCTGTGTACTTAAATTGCAATTACAAAAGCATCAAATACCTGCAATTACCGGTTAAGCACAACTGAAATTGAAGGAAATGCAATTGCAATTATAAGTGCTTGCATTGCAAAAACTGCAATTTAAAAAAATACTGATCAAGTTAATTGAAACTTACTACCGTTTCGAATTTGAGCGCAAAATTTCACAAAATGCCTCAATAAGTCATTCTGCTCTAATAACCAATGTACATAATAATCACGAGTATTGTGTCTTACTGTACTGACTACAATTTCGTCGGTGAGGAGATTGATCTAAGTGAATTTTCGATTAGCATCAAACAGTTCCCATTTGCACAAAATTATAGAAACATAGGCAAAATTTTATTTTAAGGATTGTAAGAATATGTTGAAGGATGAAATTTTACAATATTTTGTCCCTGGAAGTCTTAAACAAAGATGTCATTTGTGCACCTCTGTTTCATTATGCATAGCATCTAGATCATTTTATTTAATACACTTTGTTCAATTGAGTGAAACATAACGTATATCATCTTGCTACAATTCAAATATGCACTGATCATTTAAGCCATTTTTCACCTTTTAGACCTCTTCCTCGACGATTTATACTGTATATCAGTTAACTTGCAATTACAAATTGCAATTACACTTGCAATTGTACTTATCGGTGCAATTATATCCAAATGTTTTTGCAATTGCCTTACCAACTGCAAGTAACTGATGAACTAATTGCAAGTTCAACTTCAGTTATTTGCATGATTTAATTGCCGCATTTTAGCAAGTACCAGTCACGGTGTTACTAGTACTTGCATTATCAATTATAATTGTAATTGCAAGTGCGGTTATTCCCAATACTTGCACCGATAGAAACACTGTTGACGGTTCGCCCTATAAAAGCATATGCAATTTACACTCGCTATAACAAATCCCCTTATGATTATGCGAACAATGAAGAGAAAAGTGTTTTCCAATACTCCCTTTAATAAGTGCTTAACCTATAAAGACAGGAGATATAACGTGACACCTTATATAGCAAAATTTTCCCCACAATGCTAAAAATATGGGGCAACCAGTTCTATGTAACAATAATTTATCTCAAAATATAGGTACAAGGACGCTGGTAGTTACAAGATGCGCACCTTCAATTATACTGCAATTTTCTTTACAAAAGGTCATTGTATTTGCCAAATTAATCTATATTTTGTGAAACGAGTTTCTAAAAACGTATAAGAACACTACAAATTTCACTCCTAGACTCGTCTAATTCCACAATTAATTTCACGAGTTAATTTATGAAGGTTCTGAAGCTGATAATTTGAATAATGTCTGCAATATTGTCTAAAATACGCTTTATTTGAAAAGGGTATAAATTTTGCCAAAACAATTTCTACAATTTATTTAGTATCAATAGATAATTTTAAGTGTTTTATGCAAATAAATTTTACAAAATAAAATATAGAAACATCTGTACAAGCCTAATTAATTGCATCAAATTCTTTCGCAGGTCAATAATAATATACAAACACTTGGAGGCACAATTCTTCCGAATTGGAAATCGACAATATTTCGACAATTGTACCCACCTAATTGGTAGGAACTTGCGTGTAACTAATGAAGTGCAATCTTAAGGTATTTAGCCTTATACAATTATTATTTCTTTCAGAAAGTGTTTCAGTATAAACAACTCAATTACGTTTTAAAGATTTTCATTCCATGCATCAAATTATTGCCAATAATGGAATAAACGAAACATTTGGATTGACAAAATGAAAGTCTAATGTTACTCCAATAATTTCTCAACGAACACTTTTCCCACATTTCGTTTCAGCGTTTCTTAATTCAGTCGCTAACCAACTTCGAGGGAGTTCTGCAATTGAAGATAGAATTCCATCCTTACAGTAGGTATTTGCTGAAGACACAATTGCATGGAAGAAAATCTTGGAATCATGCGAACAAATAATCGGTGACCCCCAGTCATACTGCAAATTCAAAATGTTGTAGCATTAGATTAACGTACGAATAAGACCTTAAATACTGCTTCAGTACAGAAATTGAAAAAATGCTGAGGAGGAAGTTATGGTCTTATCAGTGTAACAAGGACTATCTCTCCTTCATAAACAGATTTCATAACGCTACGCTTGTAGCAAATATCATGGGGTTTTATTTCAACTTTCCAAGTCAAAACTTGCACCCATATGAACCAAAGTGGGAGGCAAAGTTTACGGAAGAATTATTTTGAAGAGTTTGCATGTACTTTTTATTGTATTTCAAACTTACTGCTTTTTAACATTTTTAGTTCTTCCTACTGGAGGATTTTTGAATTGAAAGATGTAATACAAGCTGGCGTTTTGAAATCTTTTTGCAAAGAACAGCTTGTTCATGAAAAAATAGTTAAAACTAAGAAATTCTTCCTGTTTTATTCATGAAGCTGAATTTCACTGTGAAACATTTCTCCAGCTTAATTTGTTCTATGTATTTAGGCCCGCGATTCTGGCAAGCCGGAACCAATTGCTAGCTCGTAGGAAAAAAACTATTTCCTATACAAGCGTCAAAGCATATACAGGAAAAAATCATCTTTTCGCGATAGCTTCCTGCTTGCGCGAAGGGATTCAACTGATTTCAATCAAATACAAATCAAGGCTAGATTTTGACATATCGAGGAAAAATTTCATCAAAATCGGTCCAATAGTGCTTAAAATAACATTGAATGTCATTGAAATTTTGAATTTTCAAGAATTTTGTTCTCCCAAACTATCCAACCGATGTCAATCAAATAAAAACTCAGGCTATCTGTTGAAATAAGCAATGTCAAGATAAAATTGCGACGGAATCGGTCTACCAGTTTTTGAGTTATCGAGGGAACGGACGGACATCGATCATCCAACTAGCGACGTCGTCTACGTCGGCCCTAAAAACTAGAAGATCAAAAATTGAATAAATAATCGAAATATTTTTATGTAATGTTATGCTGAAACGTAAGTTGTCGCAAAATATTATGGCTGGTTGGGTGTTCTAATACAAGAATAAACGATTCTTATAAAATACATTGTTAAATGAGACATTTCAAATAATTAATTTTTTGCAGCTGACCATGTTGATATCCATTTAATTTTTACGCATATTTGGAATTTTTACATTCAAACTCCGATAGCATGATTCTAAAAGTAGCATCATACACTTTGGTACTAAATTCAATTTTTACTTACAAATCATTCTTCAAAACTGAACAACATTCCAAAATATCGTGAGGGATGCTGACCGTTTAATTCGATGTGTAAATAATTTATTTTCAGTGAAACTGCACAATTTCTCAAAACTGGAATCAAAATATTTTGTAACAAGTTATGCTCTAGCATGAAATTTCATAAAAATTATTTAAAATATTAATTATTAGCGTCAGATCGAAAACATGAAATTTTGACAACAATTGACGAGCCAATATCGTAGCACATTTGTTCGTAAAGTAAATGTGACTAGATTTAAATGAGGAAAAATAATTTGTACCGTAGCTCTTTCTTCGGTAGCAAACTGTGAAACTATTGTCGGCAAGACATATCAGAGATTCAGAGACAGAGTTTGAAGATCACAATTAGAGTTAGGTAGTATGTACGACAACGTAGATTTTAGATCCTGATTTCTCAATAACTATCTGTAAATAAAATAATGATGACTCCTCTCTAAGATTAGGAATTCAAAGGGGTAAGGCGGTTCGGTTCTCGCCAATGGCGGTTCCCAACATTTAGATTGTCCTTTTCACAGAGAAAACTCCGCTAGAGGTAACTGTTGGCACTTTTGAGTAAAAATACGAAACAAGAAGATCAAGAAAGAGGAATGGTAATTTTATTTAGAAGCCTGACTAGAAAGAATCAAAAATAGATCACGAATCAGGTAAATATTTCCAGAATTTTTAGCCAGTAATAAGTTTTTTCTATTAATTCACAAATAATAATAAATTCAATCAAAATACAACGAATAATTAGTTCCACACGGAACTCTTAAAAAATACAACTATACGATAATAAGTGCCTGCAACAGCCTTTCAAGAAACAATTAATCAAATAAAATATCAAGATTAAATCAGCAAAAGTATTTAGGAGCAAATAAAAAATGAATGTCCCTGATCCGTGGCAAGTCTCTTGGTTATAAAGCCAGGCGAATTCCGCGGGACCGTACTTTGACGGAGCGTCACTTGTTGACCTGAACCTGTGAACCAAAGCCACCGGCTGGTTCAAGTCACTTCCAAATCAGCACTTGACACTGCACAATGTATATATAAGCAGTGGACACTTGCGGAAGCGTCATATATACACTGGAGTGACAAAAGATTGTTCGATTGGACAATGTTTTAAAAACTTTTTTTTTCGGACGTACACACTCCAGAAATAGTGTAGTATTAGTGACATATATGTTGAATCCGCCTATTGGAACGAATTTTCGCGTCAATAATCAGAATTATTTCAACACGTACGTCAGCTGGTACGAAAAACAAAACTAAGAGAGGGACAAAAGATTGTTCGATCCATTGGATTTTTATGTTTAGCGAGTAGCTCCTCCTTTAGCTTTAATAATCTCATAAATACGGCTTGGAATGGAATACATGAGATTTTTGGGTTTCGCTGGAGGGTATAGGTGCCCATTATTCCTATAGGGCTTCCATTAGCACACATTTAATCTTCGGAGGGTGGTCCCTGTTTTGGGGACATCTGTCCAATACATCCCACAAAAACTCGATTTGATTCGAGTCGTGTGACTGGGCTGGCCAAGAAAGGGCATTGATTCGGTTGTTTTTGCACCATTCCTTCACCGATTTCTCGGTGTGCTTTGGATTACCGTCTTTTTTAATGGGGGCACCACCACTAAATTCAAAAAAACACAAACCACTACGGTACATAGTAGCCGTAGTGGTTTGTGTTTTTTTTTCATCTCGTGGGTTGGGGAATTTAGTGGTGGTGTAGGATATATATATAGGTATATACATATATAGGTATATTCGGTGTAGAAAATTAAATTTTCCTCACCAGACAAGCTCCTCTTTCCACGCAAGTAATTGTTCCATGAACACTTTTGCACGTGCTAGGGTCTTTGAATGTCACTTTCTGTTCTCGTAACTCTGTCTCCGGATAATTTTGTTGCCAGGCAATTATGCTACATTCCTGTTTTGGTGTATAACCTGTTGGTGCAAGGCTAATGGCATTCACGTACTCGTTGAAGAGAAAGGGATCAGCAAGGTGGATCAAACCGTAGTCAAATGCATTCTCAGGCCTACAGAATTTAGATTTTCAAAAAGCCTTTGTGAATTTCAAGAACCACTTATTTATATATTTGGTGAATTACTATACATACTGTGAAATAAATTTTGGCTTAATAGCAACAATAATAACTTACTTTCCGATGTTTGGATGTTTCGAAATTGAACAATGAGTCCGAGTTTGTTGCGTACCTTGGTACTTGCCAAATAAATGCTTCCCTGCTGAAATTTTTTTGACATTGTCAATTTGATGTGCCGATGTTACAATAGTGTATGCGTTGATCAGTACTCCAATGGCAATTTGTTTAGAGCTCTCCATATGAATCTGAACAATGAATGGTCTTGAGTGAGGAACAGCAGGATCGCCATTTATGGTGTCGCCGTTATTGCAACAATCATTTGGTGGTGGAGTAGTAGGTGTTACTAAAGACGTTAATGCCACAGCAATTCGTTATGTAGTACTCATTGTCTATAATATTATAGTAAATCTTTCTGGCAGTTAATAAAAATCAAAACCAGCTAATCTCTTACATGTGATCCAATGTACTTTAAATGTTTAGACAAAAGATTTTAGCTGGTAACTGTACAAAAATGTATTTGAAAGGGATATACGGTTAAAAATTCATTGTGAAAGAGTTTGTTTTCAAACTGACTCTACGCTTATATTAAGGGTTTCTGTAATTTTGAACTTATTCCTAAATCTCTATTTTGAAGGGTCAGATAAATCGAATAACACAATTTTTCTGCTTTACACACGTATTGAAAAATATAAGTTTATAAACAGCTAAACAAAGTAAACAAAGTAAAATAGGAATTTGGGGAAATTCAGCTTCAGGAGAAAAAAAAGTGAAGTCGCTTGTTTATATATATTATACTGATATTTCGACGAGACATTTCGCAGGTACTTTCCTCACACCAGAAAATCTAATCCTCTCCTCCTATTCCTCAATTACTTTCCATAGCATAACACTAACATTAAATTTCATTTATTCTACCAATGAATTAACAGTATCACATTACATTAGAATCAACAATACGTAAACTAACGCACTACAACAACGAGTGTGAGTTACAGAAGCGAGCCGCTCAGCAACAAGCTGAGATATTCCCTGTGCTATATCTCGTACGCATAAAGTTCCTTCTCGCGAACTTCTCTCCTATGATCGAGATTTTCTCTCCCTTCCCTCTCTCCTAGCTTCTCTCGCATCTAACTCTGTAACCCTATGCCACCATGCTGTTGATTTGCCACCGTCTCACCCTGCAGTCTCATTAAGATGATCCTTGTTGTCGCGCCGTTACAACTATTAGGCTGTAGAGTAAGAAAGGATGCATAGAAAATTCTAACGTATAAATGTATTTATTACAGGGATCGTGGAACTATTATGTATAATGTGTTAACCTTGATTAGGTTATAATTTTTTTATTCCCTCAATTTGTCTAATAAGTTTTCCTTTACAGGAGAACTGTAGTTCGTAGATCGTCTGTTTTTGACTCCTCTTAAAAGGAATAAAAACTTTTGAACAACTTCACTTTAAGGATATGTATATTTTGTTCAATGTCCGCCAGGCATCGTTTCTCAACTTTCTTCAGATTGACATATCTTTGGAACCTGCATACTCTACAAAATTGATGATCCTAGCTTAGGATATGTCAAAGATGTTTTTCGTTATTATTATCGATTATCGTTTTTTCGAAATTTGGGAAAACATTTACAATCAAGCAAAATACCACAACCAAACAATCCTACGAACAATTACAAGGAGTTTTTTCTGTCCTTCACAATTCTCAATAATTCAGGGATGGCGGACCAAAATACTAGAATAGCACCATGACTGCGAACGAATTAGAGAAATACGTCAAGGACATAGAGATAAAGCATAAAGGCAGTGACGGAGGGAGTATATCCTCAGAATTATTCGGAAAGCAAATTTGATGAGACCCAACTATCATTGTTAGTGCAGTAGTCAAGATCAGTGGGAAACTACTGCAAATACTGGTACAAAGCCCACTTCCCCTGAGTAAAGGCAACGAAGAAATCACAAACCATAGTACTTGGAGGCAATTTAAAGAACAAAGCACTAATTTTCAACCCACAGACAGTTTTGGGAGATAATTTCCTAGAAGGGTCCAACGATTTTTAAAAGCGTTACTTGGATGCTGTGGCTTTAATGCTAAAAGGAGATTAAGATTAAGAGACCTGGTTTGACTAGAAGCAGGATTGCTTCTCTGACTGTGTTATTTCAAAGATGCCTTTTTAGCTAAGTATGATTCCGAAGAGCAACGCACTGCCAGAAAACCCCTACTCTACACCAGGACTCAAAAGGTCACGGAAACACTTGAATCTTTTGCTTGGAAACGGTAAATCTGCATAGTCAATTACATCCGAATGCCCCAGAAGGGGAAATAGTAACCCACGTTCTGCTTCTATTGTGGGTGCAAGGGGCACAAAAGGTCTCCATGCCCCAATCTGAAACTGGACGGCTCAGATTTAAAACACCCACTATGGGCTCCAAACCAAGACTGAAGGGAAAAGCAACACAAGATGAGACGGGTCAAAGAAAATCTAAGGAGAAAAGGACAGTTCCTGGCATTTATCCGGGTTCAAGAAGAACGTCTCATTCAACGCGTTGACGGGGACTTGGAGGACGGATTGTAGAGTAAGAGTGGATGCAGAAAAAATGTCTGAATTTATTAATTACAGGGTTCGTGGAACTATTTATGCATGTTTTTACATTAATAAGGTTATTATTGTTGGGAGCTTTTTTACTCCATCCCTTTGTCTAATATAATTTCCTTTACAGGATCATTGTAGTTTGTAGGTAGTATGTTTTTGACTCTCGTCTTAAAAGGAATAAAAACTTCTGATCAACTTCACTGTAAGGATATGTATATTGATATTGTCCATCATGCATCATTTCCTAGCTCTCTTAAGGTGGCATGTCTTTGTAACCTGCATACACTACAAGGCTCAGGCAAACAAATAACTGACACTAACGGTAATACGTCAGATTTGAAATCTTTCAGGAGTCTATGTCAGCGAAAGTACATTCCCAGGATTGAATAAAGTCAAACTCAAAAATGGTATAACCAACCTCTGCACTTTTTAGTTGCTTCCTCTATTTTCTCTTTAAACCAGACCTCTGGTAACTTTGAGAATATAGCTACCTCGGTTTTCCTACAGGATTGATAGTTACGAACAAGGCAACCAACTACCACATTTGAGTTACCACAAGTAACCGGGCCTCCCGTTTCAAACTGTATAAGTAATATTTTACGCATAAATACATAACCTCTATATTAGGTTGTTGTTAAAAATGTATAGGCTTTTAAAGTATTTCCCCTTACTATACAAGCTCCTTCAGAGATACACAGAAGCGTAGAATGTTGAAAATCGCAATCCGAAGCTGGTACATTTGTCACGGAGGCTTCTTCCAATTCTTCAGTTTTTGTGGATGATTTCTTTCCCCAACCAGCAATCTTACAGTTCTGGTTTGGAAAATCACCCCCAAATTTAGGAAATTTTCCAGGCTGGACGAACTCGTTGAAAATCAGGGGATCACTTAAATGGATAATAGCATAGTAGTTTGCGTATTTGCAGCTACAGATAAATATACATGTTTAAATTTGGTTCCTGCCTCCGTAACTATTAGAATTCACTTAACTGGTTGGCAAAATAACTTCTTTACTTTCAGCTGTATTTACTAAAGCTTTATAAAACCATCTAGTTTAAAATTAAATATGCAACAAACCTTGCGTCTCGTGGATGTGTTGAATACAGGCAAATTTGTCGTTCTTGTTGGGAAGTCTCATTTTGTGTAAGGAAATACTTGCCAACAAGTACGCGTCTTGCACTGATCCAGGGACTAGTAATTATTGTCCATTCATCGTAAATGACGCCAGTATAAATATCTCCATCTGAATGTACTACTTGAGCAATGTATGGGCGGGAGTGCGGAGGATTCACAGGTGTCCCGTTAAGAACCCTCTCGTCGTGATCAACGACATCTAGGCTTCCGTTTGTGTCATCTTTCGCCCATGTGAGGTAAGTCCCTTCAAGAAAATCAAATATAAGATTAGTATGGGCAACTCATGAAGATTATACCCTTAGGATTAATCAGGGTATCACTTGGCATGAAATTAGCCGAAACTGAACCGACTTGAAAAATTATGTCGCCAAAATGTCATAAAAAGCTTAGTAGTACCACAAAAGACTTTATTCTCGAACAATATTACGATTTCGTAAACAGTAACGCAAGATTGTTCGATAATCCTGCGATGTCAAAATTTCAATTATTTTAATTATCTCGAACGATACTGCACTATTATTAACTAGTCAACCGAGTTCAAATTATCTAGACAAACCATAAAATAAATAAAACTTGTTAATAGATACCATTAGCACAATAACGATTCTTAATACAGCACGAAACGATAGAATATAGAATAGTTCACAAAAGATAAACCGATTTAAAAAATGGATTTGTACTCATTATATTTGTACTAGTAGAAAGCCCTGCTCAGCAGTTATAATTACTCATAGGTTTGGTTTACTCAAACATAGACGCTAGAATGTGCACGAGTATACTGATTGTGAGATTTAAGACTTGAAATATTAGAATAATTCAAACAAAATATCGAGGTTGAGCGCACTTGCGAATTTCCCACCAAGTGGTGCATAGCATGGGTTCAGGTTTCAGGTCGCATCCGGGTATTTGGTTCAAGTTAAGCATGGGTGGAGGTATTTTGGACCCAATAATTTTGGGTCCTATCTGGGTACAATATTTTATACCCGTGAAATTGGGTTAAGGTTCAGAGAAAATGCCGTTTTGATTTTACCTGTCAGGACCAGGTGTAACACATGAAAGAACTGAAATGTTTGGGTTCATTGATTGAAAGTTTAAGGTCGGAGAATTTCAAGCTTCCAAGATGATTTCCATGCAAGCAATGGCAGGGTGTCCCAGGAACCAGTGAAAAAGGATTATTATTCATTTCAAATATATTTTGTACTGCAAATACCCAATTGTACTTTTAACACAAGATCAAATAATATAAAAGTTCTGATTCTCAAGTACCAAAAACATGTTCAGGTCCGGTCCAAAAATACCCGGGTTCAGGTCGTATTTAGTAGTTTTCGGGTTTAGGTACTGATCAGGTGCGGGTACTACAAAATCGCAATTGGGTCAGGTTCAGGATCGAAAAATTTGAGCCTGTTAAAATCTATTGTTAAAATAAGCGCGGAAGGCTTTTAGGCAAGAACAAGCCTGTAGAATATGCACGACTATAATGAGATAATTTGACTATAATTTGAAATATTAGGATATTTCAAACAAAATATCATGGATTGGGAATCAATCATTAATACTTGGGAACTTCTCACCAAGACCCTGCCGATGCCCCCTGTTTGACCCGTTGATCGCGGCTGGGAGTTTATCCAGCTTTACCAAATGTTAATTTATCCTTGAATTTCGTGAATACAACATTTGCTGTAAATATTTCATTTCTGCCATCAAGTATTTTCCTTGATATTCAGTGTCGACAATTTTGACTTTAACTTTCTTTTGTGATATAGCTCTTGACAATTCAGAATATAATTTTGCATGTGTAAACACTGGAGATGGCAAACATGTTCACAAACGAACAAAGTTTTGCCCTAGACTTTTATTAATTGTCATTTCATTTGATCAAACTGCCTTCTTTTGAGCGTAAACGTAATGCCAGGTAGTGGTCCCAATCTTTCAATTCAATTCAAAAAATTTGTTTTGATTCAATTCAACGTATGAATCGAATGAAATAAAACGATTCGATACAATTCACGATTCACAGGATTCCATTTGATTCATTTCTGCGTGCTGAATTGAATCGAATCATGATTCAAATCATTCAGACAGTAAAAGGTGGTAACAAACATTTCATTTAAGGATTTCATTATGACTACATAAAACAGCGGAAGAATATAAGTCAAACAGTTTCACTCACTAAAACTGTCAATGATATTAGAAAATTCGAGATGCATACCCTGCTTATAAATTGTCACGTAATGACCTAAAATGGACAGTTAGTAAATGTTGTAATAATAATTAACAATAATAAATGTGTTTAATGCATACAAATTATTATTTACGAAGTAATTGATAAGCCGGTTTTCAACAAAATTATCTCTCAGAAACACTTGCGAGTTTTTCAATGTGATGCGTTACTAGCTGCATTTTTTTAACTGGATGTGCAAACAAATGCATTGCACATGAATCATTTGAATCGCGATTCAAGGCATTTCGCGTGATTTCATTCACTGAGTGAATTGAATGAAATGATTCAATTCATGTTTTGAATTGAATCCAAAAGTGATGAATCAGAATTGAATTGAATCGAATCGAATTGAGTTTTTTTTATTCAGAATTGAAAGATCGGAACCACTAATGCCAGGGTTAGACGGAATCAAATCAATTTGAGGTATAACCACTATAACACCTTGAGCACTTCCTGTCAATACTTCAGCATGAATGATATTATTAGCTAAGTGCTTAACTATTACCATCGTACGATTACATCATCCTCTCCTTGTGTTAAAAATTCTCGAAACCATAATAGTTGCTTGAGCATGAGTACAAACAGGCTTTGATAACCACATATTGAACAGTTTTTTGGAATATGTGCATGTAATGTACATACGTACATTTTAAATATTGTGGATAATATTGAGGCCAAATATAATTAGTTTCCAGCCAACCAATCCAAAATAATTTAAAAAAATAACTTGGGACTAGTTGAGCTACGGCACGGTCCCAAGGAATGGAGCTTGATAAGGCTTTCTGTACACAGAGAAGGCGGGGCCGTGTATTACGTTCGCCGGAACCTCCTCTCCTCGTCTATAATGATAATGATAATGATTTATTTTGTCAATAACAGCATACGCACAACTAGGACCTTTACAAATGATGTGATCATTAGGTAGCTAGCATGAAGATAGCAATGACATTAATATTATAATCGTAAATGCATATGTCAACTGACACAAAAAGAACTTAATTCAAACCGCATACTCAAAAAAATGTTTCAATAAGATCTAATTTGTTTAACTCTAGTCAAATAAGGAACAGTAGATTCAAAATAGCGAACAAATTTTGGAGCTTTATCAACATATAGGCAATATTTACGGGAATTTTTATTTTGGGTCACATATGGCCGGTCACATGTGGTTGGTTAGGTTGATTTTACCGATGAGGTTTAAGGATTGTTGAGAGGCTCATTGAGGAAGTTTACTTAATGGAATTTCAATAGAATGGTCGACTAAATCCTGATTGGTAATTTGTGAGAGGTTCATTTCTTAACGGCAGCCGACTTGATGTTGGGCTTCCTAAGGGTGTTTTCAATGATCGATGCGTTCTCAGTTGGTGAAAATGTTGTTTCCGAATTTCTCGATTTCCGTCTTCGTTTGCATCGACACCTCTTCGTGCAACGCATTGAGACCTCAAATAAAACAATTTAAGGGTGGGATAATATTGAATTTATGAATTTATTGACTTGTTTGTCATCATCCACTTATAGAAACAGTTAGGAAATTCGATAGAAAATGAAACGAGATTGCCTTTTGAGTTGGCTATAGAGAGGAAAAAATCATTAGGTGGAGATTTGAGCAGTATAACTACCCCTTCAAATCTCCTCTCTTATAGCTTTGCTCTCCAATGTTCTAGTGCTGGTTGTGAGATGATTCGTCTCAGGCTCAGGTCCAATTTTCCAATTTATAGAAACGAGTTGCACTGTGTGTATTTGATTCGGAGTTGTTCTTGTTGTTTGAGAAGCACTTGGTTTATTTGACACCTTATTTTAATTTCAGTTTAATCTAAGGGGTTAGTGAGTCAAATTTACCGATGGATTAATTATTCGTCAGAGTGGTTAATGTCTCTAATATTTCACTCTTAATAATTTGGTTTGGGAGCACTGCATCAACAGCGGCCATGCCGCCGGACGCGCGCGCGGGACAGCGGGGCACAGATGTTCATACTCATGAGGACGCAGGGCATCCCTCGCCCTCACTCTCACCCTCCAAAAAGAGAGGCGTGAGGTTGAGGGCCTCCGTTCTCTCCCATCTTCTCACGAGAAGAGTGTGAGGGATACTTAGTTTACACATCTGAAATGAGGGTGAGGGCTGCAGTAGGCCCTCATGGATACTTTATTTTAACAAAACGCCATCTCACTTCATATATTGGAATTAATCAGGCACTCCGGAACGTCGAAAAAGTGGGGGGACAACATTTTAAAATTAGTTTTCCTTACTTTGCTATTGGCCACATATACATAATGTACACTATACATACACTTAATACAACACTATACATTATGTATATACATAATGTATAGGGTTATACATTATTGTTCGTTAGTTAGCTCATATAAGCATGCAAAATATAGAACTTTTAACTTTTGTTCCAATTTTGTTTAAAAGAACTTTTAATAGAAGACACCAACTAAATCGCATATATTAGAAACAATTTAATTAATTGAATTAACAATTTAAAAAATCTAATTCGGGCAGAAGTTTGACCCACTACTTTCACTACTCAATTTTGGTAGTTACCTAGATGAGCCGATCTTCACATGCATGCATATACCAGGATGGAAAAGATATTTAACATTTAAGTAAACATTTTTGTTTAGAAGAGATAGTTTGTTGCGAGATTTTTAAATACAACTAACAGCAGTTTGTTGAGGATTTTTTAAAAAATGAAGCTTCATAGGAGTTTTGACATCAAAAAGTTAAGAAAAGTATAATTTGATTCTTAAAAGTGGGTGGGACAGCAGTATAGCCTATCCCTCCCTGAATTTTTTTGGGAGGGACAACGTCCCCTTATTCCGGAGTGCCTGGAATTAATAATAGATATTCTTCATACAACGACGGTGTGGTACATAGAGCATGAGCATTTTCGTCGTTACTCTTCATAGTACGGCTTTCCGCATGTACCCGTTATGTACTTAACTGTTTGTGATGGAAAGACGAATTTTTTGAAGCAAGTTATAAAGTTAAAATGAGTAGTCATTCACAAGTAAATAAGAAGCGAAATCTGTTAGGTTGTGGTATTACCACATTAAGATTCGAAAATCGTCAAAGCAGCATGAAGAATAAACGGATCTACCACGTACTACCCAATTAACAATGGATAATTTTTTAGACACGAAAAGATGCTCCACATGGTGATTCCGATTCTCAAAGCATACCTGATTTGGAAGACAACCCCACCCTTAACAAAACCAGATAAACTTACAAGCGCATCAATTTCCAAGTTCCTGTATGGTTACAAAAATTCTATAATTATGAAGGTCACCTAGAGGGAAATAAGAATTGCTCAATTTTGATAACTTGCTTGCTATGTACGGCAACAAATACTAATCAATCAGTCAAAAAACTGGATAAATTGTTGGTTCCCCGTAATGATGCCAATGGTCTGGTCTGATCCAGATTTCGTGAAATGGTCTGGTCCAGGTCAGTGGTCGTCACGGGAACGGGTAAAACCCGGGTACATGGGAAAGGGAACGAGTACAGGAACGGGTAGGGGAAATAATATTTTGTTCCCAGCCAGTTTGGGTACGGGAACAGGAACACACTCAGGTGGACCGGGAACAGGAAAAGCGATTTTCAATTTGTTCCCGTTCCCATCGGGAACGGGTGCGGTCTACCTGTGATCCCCCTTCCCGGGATCGAGTGGGTACTTTTGCCATCTTCTATCTGTAGGAACATACTCAAAATTTATCTTGGAAGTAGTATTTATGTAAACAATTCAATTTTCATATTCCATTGTATTCTTTTTTTCCAGCAATTTTTACACACATATCCTGGCCTTAAAGATAATAGTTAATATTGTTAGAACTCCTTTTTCAGTACAACAGAGGCATGTTCTAGAATAATTCTACAAATTTATTATAATAAATATCAAAATATTTATTATTGGTTTATTCTTTCGTTGCAAGTTTACTCTTGAAAAATTGATTGCTCGAATTAAAGTTTTTTTCAAATAAGACTAACAAAGGGAAACTAATCCGTGCTGGCATATATTTTTAAGATATTGTGTGTATGCAGAACATTATCTATGGCAAAGAAATGATCGTAAATATTAAGTCATTCAATTTTATTGTTGGAAAAGCAGTCACTGCTCCATTCATTGTTGCATCCTTTCCCAGTATGGCATTTTAAAGTGTTGCTATTCGTTCTACTCGGTACATATTCTCTGAAGAATTATGTAAACAATTAGTTATTAGGCTGCTAAGTTTGCTATAGGGGTGCCTTTAGCCGCCCTGTACGTTGTCTGTTTTTATCTGCAAAACGAAGGGTTGGTAGTTACAGAAATTCTGATAATAATTTTTACCACGCTTAAGTACAACACGACCAGGACCCGAGTACGGACCCGGGAACACCAGCTGTGGGAACGGGTACGGGTCCAAAACATTTTTAATTTCTGGGTTCGGGAACAGGTCCGGGAACGAATTTTTATTAAATTCATGGGAACGGGTACCTAAAATACTGTTCATATTCTCACGGGTACGGGAACACTTAAGCGCAGTGACCCATTGAGTGAGATCAGGAACGGGAACAAACTTTTTGTACCCATGACGACCACTGGTCCAGGTTTTCGGACCAGACTAGACCAAAGACCATGGTCCATAAAACCATAGAGTACAATTAAGCAAACACATTTTATGCAGTGAAATTCGTGTTTTATCACCAGAGATGACATTTTTAATTCGTTCCATGGGATTTTATTAACGTATATTTTTTATTTTGCATACTTTTTGGACTACTTGTGGTCTGGTCTGGTCCTGAAGCTGGACCAATTTTATCTGGTCTGGTCCTGAAGCTGGACCAATTTTATCTGGTATGGTCCAATGGTTGGATCAGACCTGACCAGACCAATAACAGACCATTATAAATTGTCCGGACCAGACCAATGGCATCCCTAGTTCCCCGTTTTACAATTTCAAGCGACATTTGAAGGTAAATAATAGGTACAATTTGGTTGATTATATTAGTGCGGACCTGTGGACTACGTTTCCGTTCAATCATATTTTTTAGAATTTTCATTCGCAAGAATTCGAGAAAGCAGCGCCATCCAAAACGGAATGCACACGGTCATCAAATGTCGGATCAGACCAAATCGGAGCGATTCCAACAACCTGGGTTAAACAAACCAGCAGGAAGATGTATTGATCACCTACCTTTGGACTCTATTAAACGCCCCACATTTGTAAAACTGACTCGGAATTTGAATAAGAATATTCGGCTGTTTTCAAGACATCGTTATAACGAAAAAGAGGTAACATTGTTTCTTCCCTGTCAAAAGTGTTAGCTGTGCAAAAAGCATTACTTCATTAATTATCTAATTTGAATGCACGCCCCAATTTTGATTACAGTTTCTTAAAAAAATTAAGATCCCTCTTCAGAATCTGGATCTAAAAACATTCCAAGTAATCTTAGTTTTGGGGACAGACCGACAAAAGTCCTCAGTCATCAGTCAGAGAACGTGGGCCGTTAGATACGTACTTACCTACTCAGACAATAGTTTACTTTGCCTCGCGCGGGTTAAATGCAAATTGCATAACAGTACAGCTCAACGTGATTATAGGCTCAGAAATTCGAGCTTTTCTGCCAGAATTTCTGAATTCAACACGGTAATGTTTTTCTTCAGAATCGGAAACTAAATCCTTCATCGATCGCATGAATGTTTCCTAATTACTACGGATTTTAAGCCGTTATTGAAATGTCTAAAAGGTTGAAATTGATTTCACTAACACCGAGGCAAACGTTATGGAGTCGGGAAACAATGGTAAGTGTTCTTTACACGTTATTTTTCGAACGAGTTATTTTAAGGATATGCTATTTTTTAAATATCAATTTTTTACGTCCAGCCTGTCAATACAACAAGGCGATAATTTTGTACGTATATACGTAATAGGCCCACCGGCGACAAATGAATTTTGGGTGTAAAAGTGAATGAGCCAATCGATGATGGGGCAATTTTGGTGGGAAGTAATTCAATTTAAACAATAAAATCGATTAATGCATTTAATTAAACATTACACCGAGAATGGATCGATAATTGTCCTAAAATCCACTGTTGTAGATCCAGAAAACTGGGAGCTATGTATCAGCTCACAAGAGGAAAGCGAACTTGACGAACGGGTTGCGGTAAAGTCATGTTAAAAATATTTCTCAAGAATAAGACAAGGTTCAAAACCAAATATATTCGTTTAAATTTACATAAATACACAATTTAGTCGAATTTTAAGCACTCATTTTGTTTCAGATTTATGATGGCTGCTCATTAACGGTATCCGAAAGTGTTAGTTTGGTTTTCGCCGCATGTACAAAAAAGAGCTGGACCAATTCCGCATTTGAAAGTGCTTTACAACTTCTCAAAATGGATATCACTATCAAATATCTCAGGTTGAATTTCTTTACGGGGTCGAATATTATGTTTACAATGTTCACCTGTTATCTCATATCTTATAATTAATTGTGCGTGTAATTGGGGCCCCATTTACGATAATTCTTGTTTTGTGTTTGAGGATCTGAATGGGGTAATGAAAAAATGGGTGAAAGGTCCCAATAGCATCGGATTGCAAATTGCTAGAAAATTTTTAATGCGTTTGGAATTTCAGAATTTCGAACAAAATTTAACACAAGCTAAAGAACGCCCATCAGGCAACACCAAGTAGGTTTTACCAATCTGATAATGAGAAGTATCAAGTATTGGGACCATTTTCAGATTGTGCCAAAAATTTCAATTTTTGTAGTACAATTGTCAATCAAAATCCCAAAATCCAATCAATTAAAAAAGCCCTTATTGATCATCATAAATTCAAAGTCTTTGACACGAACAAACGCACCAATAGTATCATGTTGGTTAAAACTCGCATTCTAGAGAAATTTATTTGTTTTTTTAAGGCCACTTGCACTTGTGCACTAAGCATTTGCACATGCACGCGTGATTTTTTTTTGATTGAAACTTTTACAATAAAAGCGGTTTGGGGGTACATGCTACATATTTAAAAGGAGACAAAACGATCAAAGCCAGATCTCATTGAGAGTACTGGCAGAATTTAAAGCAAGTAAATTCATGACAGTTATACTCGGGCATATGTGAGTATTTCATACAACTACATTAAGTAATTGAGCATGAAAGGAAGAGGGACATTTTAGCATATATAACGTACAATAGTAACTGCACGAAGAAAGTTAATAAATAAGGAGTTAAACAGTAAAACAGAAGTCGAAAATTATATACACAGATAGCCTATATACCAGTGCAAATGTGAATATCATCTACGTCCTCATTAATCTTCATGTGAGCGTGTAATCCACATATGAAGAATCTCAATCCGAAAGTGCACAATATAAAGGACGAAAAATCGATTTCCCCCTCAAATAAGTGCAAACATTACATACGCGTGAGGATATAGTGTAGGAGAAGTGTAACATCAGCGAAGAAGAGCGGAAAGTATACACAGCGTGCAATTGCATAATATTACTTTACAACCTTCAACGAGACTTTCAAAAAAGACAGAAAAAGTGGGAGCTACTGAAGAGACCGATCCAAGCTAGCCGATCATCGACAAGTCAAGCCCTAAACAGCCCGACAACCAGTAGTTTCAGCCAAACTAAGCGACATGCACGGGGCAGTAATTCTAAACCACATTAGAAGAAATAATATGGCTAAGTCAAATTTTTCTTTATATTTATTAAGTATACGTGGGCCGGCAACTAAATGTATACAGATACTTTCACAACTGCATAATTTGGGTATCAAGATATATTCTGGAAGATTCCGAATGATAATTTGAACGTGAGCAGCGAGGATATGGAACGACTAGAAAGTGTTCGGTCGCGCTGTAACCGGGCATTTGGAACCCGAACACCAACAAATAAGTACATGGAACTTGCGAGTCTATCCAGCGTCTAAGTAACGCCCCGAAAGTTGAGTGCTTCGGTCGCGCTGTAACCGGGCATTTGGGATCCGAGCATCCCCTATTACTCATCGGTCACCAACGAAAATAGCAGAAATTGCCGATCAGGATCATACCAAAAATAAGAAAAGCCTCATCCCGCTAACTGAAAACCAGAAACGACTTAGAAGTGACGACATTGAAGAAGAAACAGTAAAGAAGGTCAAAAGCGCCAACATGACAGATACTGCGTGCCTTATGACAATGCTCCAAGAAATGCTCTCAAAATCCATTCAACCAATAATCACTGGCCAACAAGAAATACTAGAAGGACAACAACAATTCCATGAAGCATATACGAAACGAATCACAGACCCGGAAGGAAAGGTCCACGAACAAGACGACAGAATTGAGATATTAGAAAGATAGAATGAAGTTCTACAACGAATGGTTAGAAGGAACAGTCTACTAATAACTGGTTTGGAAGAGACCCCAGATGAATCTCATGACAGCCTCAGGAATCTAATCAACCAGATTCTGGAAGAACACAAAATCATCAAAACTACTGCCTCAATCGACACAGTCTTTAGAATTGGTAGACCATGGAAAGGACCAAGGACCATTAAAATTGCACTCATATATCAATCAGAAGCTGACCAAATACTCCCCGGGCGGACGGATTCTCAGGTCGAAGAGGATTTTCATAAATGAGGATACATCTTCGACCGTAAGTAAGAACCGATTCCTGATAAGAAGAGAAGCAATCGCTGCCAAAAGGAATGACGACGTAGTCAAGGAGTGGAGAAATTGCAGTGTTTAGATGGAGCAAAATACGAAGCCAAAAGTGGAAAGCTATATAGGAACGGGGATGAAGTCCCTCCACCTAGCAAAAACGAGAATTGAGGAAGAGGCCGCCCTATTAATGTACCCGTGAACAACCAACCAACTTCTACCACTAATATAAAATCAAAAATAACTTCGACATTTTACTGGAATACACATGGACTCAGCAGCAACGCTGCAATGAAAACAAGCACTCTCAAAAACCTAGATCCGGACATATTTTGCTTGTCATAAACCTGGACGAAAGAATACAGGATAATCACAAATCAAATACAAGGATATATCTTTACATGAATAGAATCAAAAAGACAGAAACGAAGAGTAAGATTAAGCAGTGGACTGCTAATGGGAATACATGATTAGGTCCAGGCAAAAACAACAATTGTCCAAAGGAACAATAACTTTATCGAAATAATAATACATGACTGCAAAACTTAGGTTTACTTGTTTTTTACTTATTTCTCACCACAAGAGGATCATGACGAACCTTTTCTGGACTTTTTCATCAATATTAACTTTAATAATTCTATTATAATTAAAGACATTAACTCGCGACTTGCAGGCCAAATTTAGAAAGAAATCACTACGAATAATAATTGTATAACAATAATACGGCAATCCACAGATAAAAACGAATAGACAACGAAATATGATCAAAGAAATACTTGACGACCAACTAGTTGTTATCAATGGAAGAACAAGTGACCCAACTGGACAATACACATTTAATGCAACTACTGGATCCTCTCTAGTCGACCTATGTCTTGCTGGAGCAAACATACAGCAAACAACCAGAGAATATAAAGAAGGGCCAAGTTCGGACATCATTACAACTGATAGGATTACCTGGAACAACCAAGCCATATCGGTTTAAACAACTAATCACAAATAACTACATGGGAATTAAAAAAGAAGTCAAAGGCGACATAAGCAAGCTCTCATCTATGCTATACGATTACGTGAAGGAATCCGGAATGAAAGTAAAAGGTAGTTCAGGAGGCAATCAACAATTTGGTCCGAAATGGTTCACTCAAGAATGTAGACACTCGAAGAGAAATTGTTCAAAATCCTTGAGACATTTAAGAGAAGACAGAAACAACAAGCGGAAACTACTAAGCTACATCACATCACGAAACGGCTACAAAACAATCTGTAAAGAAGTGAAAGACAAGTACTACAACGACATAAGAACCCGAATCTACTCAAGGAAAAAATCGTCTACGTTTTGGAAAAACCTCAATATCTTCCGGTAAAATAAACGACGAACTAGTGGCAGTTTAAACAGAATAAACCCCGAAGAATTGACTCGACACTACACCAATCTTTTCAATTCAGACGAAGAATATCTGCCTCTAAGTCAATCGGATTCTCCCAAACTATTCACACTGACCGATCTGCAAAAAACATTGAAACGTCTCAGCAACAATAGAAGCCCAGGCAGCGATGGTATCCCAAATGAAGTATGAAAATATCTACCTGACGAACTTCACCCATGTCTGCTGGATTGTCTAAACAACTGCATACAAAACGGAATCCCGGATTACTGCGGGGAGATCATCATTGCAATTTTAAAGAAGGGAAGTAGAGATCAGGTTGGGAACTACAGACCAATATCAGTAGTCAATACTATTGTCAAGCTCTATACCACGCTACCACGCTATACCACGCACCTAAGCTATGCTACTTGTCGAACACATGACCAACTTGATTGAAGCCAATAATAAACTCTCGGAAAACCAAGCTGGATACAGAAAGAATCGAAGCTGCAATGACCACCTTTATGTCAAACTCATTGATTCGACATGCAATCAATAATAACCAGAAATTATTCTGCCTCTTCGTTGACCTCTCAAAAGCATTTGACTCAATAGGCCGACAAAAATTATGGACATGGCTAGAAAAACTTGAAGTTCCAAACTACCTCATAGCGAAAATCCAAGAAATTTACCAAAAAGCCAAGGCAAAAGTCAGAACATCTGAAGGATATACACCTCTAATAAACATCTTAAAAGGTGTGCTGCAATGGGAAACCCTAGGCCCTACTCTGTTCACCCTATAAATCGACGAGATTGTGGAGATACTGAGCAAATCAAGAGTAAACGGTGCAAGAATCCTAGCAATTCATATCCAAATTCTGATCTACGCAGTTGACATCGTTTTGACAGCAAACACACCAGAAGACCTACAAACACAAACTAACCTGCTTTGCAACTTTTTAAACAAGAACGACCTTTTAGTCAATCTCGACAAAATAAAAGTAGTCATATTTGGCCAAGGAAGAACACCAAAAAAATACAAGTGGTATTACAATGGACAACAGATAGAAATCATCAACACGTGCAAATACTTAGGAATCACATTCAATCGAAGTGGAAGTTTTAAACAACACTGGACGGAAACAAAGAAGAAAGCAAATGCAGCGATTGAAGTGCTTGTTAGTACCTAAGATCCACTGGATCCTATGTATGACATCAACAAAACCCTCAGACTTTTCTATTCACTTTTCAGCTCCATACCAATGTACGGCCTTGCAATTTGGGGAGAAAGCTACTTAGATGAAATCGAAAAACTCCAGAGAGGATTCCTACGACGAATACTAGGAGTAAGCACCCTTGCGCCCGGACACGTCCTGCGCCTGGAAACAGGAGGACAATCAATGAAGACAATTGAATTAAAAAACAGCGATTCATATTCCCAATTCCATCCTATCAAACACAGCAACAAAGCAAGCCAGAGAATGTCACAAGAATCAATAATTGAACAAACAATACGACAAATTAAATATGCTTAAACAATGGGAAGATATTTTTACAATAATAGGCCTATCATTAGAATTTAACTTACTAATTAAAGAACACCATTATGTAAACTTGACGCGACTCTGGAATCAGATCGACACATGTATGATAAACAAAGACGTTGAGGATATGAAGAAATCAGAGAGCCCCAGCTATAGGCTGCTAAAGACTCATTCAACACAAGCTGACATCTACCAACAGGGAATGAGCTGGCCATTAATCAAGTTTGCTCAGAACTTCACACTCAACAATCCCAGCGTCTGGACACAATAGATTCACAAATCTGAACGACATATGAAACAAATGGGGCACAAAAGGAGACAAAAGAACGTACTGTGAAACATGCAAAATAAAACCAGAAACCGTCTTCCACATCATGTTTGAGTGTAAGCACTATGGCGATCCTAGAACTAAGCACCTAAACGAACTAATCAACCGAATCGGAAATGACATCAGTCAAGAGAACTTCGTCAATAGAAACGCTTATGGAAAACATCAGGTATTCATATGCTTTCTGGTGTGATGCAATTCAACTAAGAAATAAAGCCGAACCGTTAATAACGAGCACCCATTCAAGAGGATGAAGGAGCTGAGAAAAATCAACCGACCAAGAAGTCCCTAATTTTTCAGCAGGGATTTTTGAATTTGTTGGGGTGTATTACGAAAATTATTTTGTCAACAGGGAGTTTTAAACTTGCTTCGAACAGGGACATCATGACCAGCAGGGAAAATGAAAACAAATCTTCCAGGGAGATTTACAAAAATCCGACCCCTCATTCTGACATAGTGACGGTAATATTTCTAGAATGTTGAGGTTATCAAAAACCACAACACTGCAGCATAAGTTCCAACTAGAAGCAACAGTGAAAATAAGTCGAAAACAGGCGCTGCAGGTCAGGTTAATTGACCCTTCCATGAAAGTGCAAAAGAAGATCGGTCTGAAGTCCAAGGTCACAGCTACATGAAGTCAGACCACTCTGTCTCAAATTTCGAGCGATGTCCCAGCCCTCGAAACAACAACCACGGGAAAACCTCGATACATAATGCAAAAAATGATTTCTGCAATATTTGAATTTGTCTAAAAACATAATAGTTTGAAATGATTCCAAAATGCTTACGAGAAACAAAATCAGAATTTCACAATTTACAATACGGCAAATAAAAGATTTTCAATCCAAATTCAAACTCGAGTGCTTATAATAATTCGTACTAACATTAGCAACCCCATTAAAACGCGACTCTTAGAATTTTTTTCATTTAATATCAGTCAATGTACAACTTAGAGTAAATGTCAAGGTCTGCTAGATTACCAGCTATCGGGCGAAATTCTTACAGGTTCTTAATCAGCGCACTGAGTTTGCCCAGAACATACAAATTTATAAAACTAAAATCAGTTGATAATCTACACTTTTCCGAATGCAACTGTGCATTACATTATAAAGGATTTCCTCAACGCTCCCCAAAATCCCATCTGCCAGACTTCCAATCAACCACACTTCATTGAAAACTAACTTTATTACGAGTCCTGTTCACTGAATTGAAAGTTCGTGGTTGAGTTTGAGTGCAATTATTGTAGATTTTATTGTGATTAAGGGTCCTAGCGTCTGTTTGAGTCCCTGTGTGCCATGAGTGCGAGTTCCAAAAATAATATAATTCGAATTCCGAGGCTGAGTTTGAGTGCAAGGATTAGAGCATATAAAATTATTTTTTGAGTTCGAGGGTATGAAAAAGTTCATAGAACTCATGAGTTCCGAGTTTGAGTGCCCAAATAATGCCGACCTATGGTGATAAGGAAAGTGAAGGATGGTAAGAATCAAATATTCGCGCGCTCATTTCGCTGTATAGCTATGTAGGCTATTTCACTATATAGCGAAGCAAGCCGGTGGTATATACAGCAATCAAGTAAGTAAAGCAAGCCGAGAAGCACAGCGAGCTGGAACTGGAAAAGCTCTCCTCTGCAACAGAGTTTGAGAGTAGTGTTGTCCAGTTTTGAGTGAGAGTTTGAGACTGAGTGGCAAAACGAAAAGACTGACTCTTAAAAGACTGAGGCTGACTTTAAAAGAAGGCGTTTTTTGAGACTGAGACTGAGTGAAACTTACATTTTGTAAAAAGACTGACTGAGACTGATAATAAGACTCATGTATACAACGCGCGTATACAATATTAAGAAATTTTAAATTTTCGCGCCATATATTAGAGCCCAAGGATGGAAATTAGTGCCATTTTGTATCCTTGGGGACTGAGTGGGAGTTTGACCCAAGACTTTCCTTGGGACTGAGACTGAGTTGGACTGTTATGCTTACAGGTAACCCACGCCCCATGCCCACTCGGGATCGGAATGAAATTTTGTGGGAGCTCAGGTACCTGGCCCAATGTCCCAGCGAAACCAAAAGTTTGTGCCATCTCGCCCTGGTTTGCGCGGGAAATCGCGCAGAAGTTTTAAATTTTATTTCGCGAGCAAAGGGTCCCTCCCCCCTGTTCAACTTAAATTTTCCAATGTTAAATCCCATAAGGAAACTTCCTTTTCAAATTTCACAAAAAAATTAAATGGCTAGAAATGCTTAAAAGCTCACTAATATCCCTTATAACACAATATAATATCACACAAAAGGCAAAATTGGAAACCCTTATGTAACTCCTTGCATGTCAAGGGTTTCCAATTTTGCCAAATTTAAACTATTTACTAATTTAAATTATTTTTAACTTAATTCCTCTCGTAACACCAGGAGGTAAATCATGGCAGGTTTTCAATAAAAAAATCATTTGGTTTTCAAAGCATAAAACATATTCACTCAAATTTCTAGATTTGTTTCAAATAATTTTTAACGTTGTAAGAAATAATTTCATGGGTGTTCGGATGAGTTATTCAGCATACTCTTTGCCCCTGAAGATGTGTTTCCCAAACTGGTCGTCTGTTCTAACGGGTCATGACCACAATTCGCAACGTAGAGACCTGCTGAATAGCTAGTCTGAAAGCTAATGGATGTTTCTACAAGCTCGCCTTAAAAGATATTTGAGGACAAATTCTGACTGGGAACAATACATTTGTCTCTGCATCACGTTGTTGATGATTGTGACGGCAACTCTCGGCTTAAGTATATGAAACAATTGTTGAAAATCTGGAAAATTTCATTTTAAATGGAAGAATCACATATTTTCCGTCATGGTCTCTTATATGGGCTTGTGTGGAAACAATATTATGAAACACGCCGTATAAAATTAGAAGTAAAGACATTTGTACTAATTGTCCTATTGGTGTAGTTGGCTAACATGTGCTAATATACTGTTGTATGGCATACTAATGAGATTTTACGCAATTTTAGCATTTTAATATTTTTTCGGGAAATTTGAAAATGAAGTTTTCTTATGGGATTTAACATTGGAAAATTTAAGTTGGACAGGGGGAAGGAATCCTTCTTCTTTTTTAAATTCTAACATAAACCCGGTTTCCACCGGAAACGAGATGACCCAAACCAAGTTTGCAAACATGCTAATATTGTGTTATAAGGGATATTAGTGAGCTTTTGAGCATTTCTAGCCATTTTGTTTTGTGAAATTTGAAAAGGAAGTTTTCTTATGGGATTTAACATTGGAAATTTTAGGTTGTACAGGGGGGACCCTTTGCTCACGAAATAAAATTTGAAACTTCTGCGCGATTTCCCGCGCAAACCAGGGCGAGATTCCGATCCCAAGTGGGCATGGGGCGGGGGTTACTTGTTAGCATAAAGACTGACTGTAGGTAATACTGACTGTAAGTAAAAGACTGTGAAAGACTGAGACTGATAAACTGTAAGACTGGACAGACCATCAAAGTCTGTGGCAATGTTGCTAACATAAGTATGATGCGTTTAGTTTTCTTTATTGGATTTATTTGCTAAATCAATTCATAACCAAACCCTGGAAACAATATCACTGTAGTCCTTGTTTTAACTGCGCATGTATGAAAGCAATGTTCCATTTAATTGTAGGAGTTAAAGAATAATTATCTAGCATGAATAAAGAATTGAAACAAATTGTGAAATATCTTGATAATAAATGCACTAGAACGGTTAAAACCCAGGAAACTAACGGATAGTACCATTTCATAAGTCCAGTTTTGCTACGTCTGGTTAGGCTTTTCTAAATTAATAAATTATGTGTACAATATTTGTTGCTCCAACTGTTGTGGCTTAATAGAAGCTCTGTGAGCACGAGCAATGGCCGACAACTCCGAGAATAGTCCGAAATTAGTTGCCTTGTCGTTATCTTCTCGAGATGTGATTTCATCTAGTTATTCGCCGTTTTGTCATTTTCTGCACTTTTTTGGGGACGGGTTTTCTGTCGATGCTTTACTTTTCAGGATTTGTATGGTTCCTTCTTTAAACGTTTTTTCACTACCTCAGATTTATTTTTGAATGCAATTGTTACTGCATTACCTTTGTTTGTTTACCTGCAATTGTTACCTCAATGATTTGGGATATTTATATAAATCTGTATGTCTCTTGAGAAGGGCTGGTCATTCGAATCGGAATCAGAATTGGAATCGGTATTTCATTCTTATTTTGTGGTATTTTTATCGTAATTGGTATTCTTAAATATATTTTTTGAAGTATTTAAATCGATATCGAATGGAAAAAATATCTATATTCGAAATGGTATTCAAAATATATTTGAATGCTGTATCCAATGCTTAGATATCCGAAAATTCCGTGAAATATTGTCTCGTAAATTCAAAAAACAAAGAAGTTCTTTCTCAGCCATTACATAATTTCTTTTAAACTATTCAATGGAATACAAAATTTGGGATTACGTTTGACTCTACAAAATGACGCAAAGCAATGACACTATTTTTTTACGAAAATGAATTCGCTGCAATCTATAGGAAATTAATTCATTTGTCAGTAATTTTTTGATTTGGGAAAGGGGTCTATTTCAGGGGAAAGAGCATGCAGCTCACTTTTTTTGACTACTAGGGTATCACTGAAAAACAAGGTGAATCAACACGTCATATATACGGTTATGCTACTTGTGTAGATTAAGCAGTAATGCCTTTATAAAATGGTCTGGCATATCCCCTGGGCTTCTTTTCATTCATAATTGCCGAATTTAGACACTTTCTGGCTTTTTAGTTGTACAGTTACAATATATTTCGGGAATATATTTGGAATTTTCATTTTATGAAAAAAATACATTTGAATTGGGATTGGAATCCGTTAGGTTTAATTTTAATCAGAATTGTATCCGTATTTTTCGAATACTCCAGCCCTGCCAAAGGTTGACCGGAAGGACTTGTAAGTGTTTTTTCTTGTAAAGTTTCATAATTTGCGATTTTTGATAACTTACGATTTTACTATTTTTTAGAGAATATCAATTGTAACTTAAGAACCACGACTGAATTCATGACCAAAGACTTCCGAGAATATAACCCCATTGCTTTGTAAAATTCTTGATTGAATTGAAATATTGTTTGACTTACCCGTTAACACTGATAAGAATAAAGCCGTCTTCCATTCCATGCTGTACAAAAGAATTTATTTTCATAAAATATGAAACTACTCCTTCCGTTGAAAGCACTTTGAACTGACTGAATTACAAAATTTTAAACATTGTTTATTGACAACAGAGTTGAACCCGATAGTCATCAACAAACGGAACTTTCTACAAACAAAATTAATTCTAATACAATTGGTTGATGTCATCACTTTAAGTGGTACGAACTAACAATGCACAGGATGACTCCAAACTTGCTTTTCTAGCTCAAATAATGAAATCATTCCTAAAATAATTGATTTCTCCATTTGTATCAACTATTATTATGGTAGAATTCGTGTCTTATGTACTACCTGTTACCTATTAAATAGCTTATTTCTCCACAAAAGGCTCAAAAAATTAATTTTAGACGAATATTTGGATACGCATAAAATTATTTAACAATCCATAAAAATCAATCTTTTCTTTACATTTTACATCCCACATAATCGCCCCGGGTAAATGAAATCAAATTGTTTAAGATCTGTATGGGTATGGGTATGGGTCAGTGGTCTTCACGGGAACGGGTAAAACCCGGGTACATGGGAACGGGAACGGGTACGGGAACAAATACTTTGTTCCCAACCAATTTGGGTACAGGAACACTCAAGTGGACCCGACCACTGGGAACAGGTTTGGCCTCATAGTTGTATTTGACCAATTGCAGATACATTTTTTAATTGACAGTCAATTACCGGAAACCAACTTATAGCTTCATTATTTGAAGTTGGCAATTTCAAGTTGTAATATTTGTACAAATTGAAGTTGAATTGAAATTGACTTGAAGTTGATTTCAATTGAGTTGGGCAATTAAACGTGATATTAAATACTTCTACTTAATACCAAAATAAAAAAGTATAATGGGTAAAAATAAATTTCCCAGAGAAGCGTTTTAGACACCGCAAAGGATTTTTGCTTCGAAAACCAGGGACGGGATATCGGAAACATACGGATTTAAATTCGGATTCGAATACTTTCTAATTTCGATTTCAATTTTAATTACTTATTTTAATACTTAAAAATTTGAATTCCGATACGGATTCTAATATATTTGAATACTTCCGGAATTTGGATTCCGATTCAAATACTTTTCGGATATTCTTATAAAAAATGGGAATTTATTCAACGGAACAATTTAATCGCAAAAACATAAGCGATACATAACGCATTAAGCGTTTCTAAGCTAAATATATACTTTTCCTTTGCCAAACGTTCATTACTTTGTCTTTGGATTTTATAATATTATGTGTGCGGCTTTTAAAAAATGCTCCCTATGAACATTTTCTCGTACGTGGCAGTATAAAACCCAATGAAATTGACACTTTATTGGAATCGGAATTCATAAAAAAATATTCGAATACCGATTCGAATACTCTTGTTTTTATTCGAATCCGATTTTGGATACAAATACCTTAATGAATTTTTTTCCGATTCCAATGTCGATTCGGATACCCGAATTTTTTGAATATAATTCCGATTCTAATTCCGATTTGAATTCGAATTCCCGTCCCTGTCGAAAACTTCAATTTTTTTTCAAATTTCATCCGGAAATGAATACCGTAAATAACAAATAAACTTTGTAGCTGAAATCATGCTTGTTTGTCAAAGGATTTATTTTTTGTGTTTAGGTGACTGCTTGAACCATCTTCTGAGTCTCCACTAACAACTAAATCAACAATTTTCGGCCTTTCCTCACTCATAACGAATAACGTTGATTGAACTTATGAATTATTTTAACGTAGTATAGATTGTGTATGAGCTGGATTTCAGGAGCTTTGTGTTGCCAGCGCAGTATCTTTTGTTCATTAAAACTACCAGTGGATTCCCGCAATGTACTACAAAGCTTTTCCCAACGCGAATGTTTAATTCGTTCAGTAATTGTCAATTGATCAACTTCAACTGTCAACTGGGTCTGTTTTTTGAGAACAGCCACCCTTGATCGTCACTATTCCAGAAAACACTTTAATTTATACGAGAGATGCATAATGTAGAGAAAACATTTTCCCAAAATAAAATTTCCCCAAAAACCAAATAGGAAGGTCAATAAACCGAGAAAACCCGAAATATTAAATAATAGCGTTACTATTTACAATATTGAAAATCGTACTCAGATTTACTATCTAAGCATCTACTACACTGATGATTTTTTCCCGGGCCCTAAAATAAAAACTTTGTAAAAAACTTGATTTTTGTAAAAAATTACATGGTAAATTTTAAAATTTCACCATTTTGTTTGACAGCCGGCACACCCAAATAAATGCTTTTTAACATTTTAAAATGAAGATTTTATTAATCCCCACATTTTCCAGCAATAAAAAAGCGTTTATTTGGGAGTGCCGGCAGTCAAATCGGGGTACATCCGAAACGGGTAATTTATATACATATCCAGTTAAGGCGTTGTGCACATATTACTACTACGCATGGATTGTATGCGTATACGTACAGCTAGCATGCAAGCATTGCTTGCTCGCTGTAGTAGACGAGGAGAGGTGGTTCCTTCGAACATATTACACGGGCAGCGCCTTCGCTGTAAACAGAAAGCCCAATCACGCTCCATTCCTTGGGACTGTGCCGCATCTCAACTAGTCCCAAATTATGTTTTTAATAATTTTAGATTGGTTGGCTGTAGACTAATTATATTTGACCTCAATATTATCCACAGTATTTAAAACGTATGTATGTACATTATAAGTACACTAGTAAAATCCCTGTGCTTCACAGGGGCAAGTACTTGAGAATTGCGAGATTATACAAACTTGAGACCTACCGTAAATGGCTGTAGTTCCCGTATCAAGGCCTGTCGAGAAGGCTTCGCCCGGAAAAGTAATCTCATATAAGACATGTGAACTATTGATTGTAAGACTAACAATTCGTTTCATAAAGCTAGTTGACATTAAAACATCAAAAAATTATATGACACAATGCTCCGGCCCACCAAGGTTCTCTCCCAAACTCAATACTTCGCTATGCACGTAGGGTTTAACTAATAGCTTGATCAATTTAATACCAACATTCCATTGTTATTAAATCTTGCTGTTGCATCACTGCAAGGTGCTTCTCCCCTTAGGGAGTGTGCGCATATTACGTTTCATTTTTTCAACATATTTGGACCCTATACCCCCTATCGTCATCCTAACGTCATTATTCCTTGACCCCCCTCCCCTGTAAACGTCATCAATGACAAAGACAAAAAAAACAAGTTTAAACTTTAGCATTTTTAGGGCGGCGTCAACCCCCTTAAAAGATAGTGTAGCTGGTAGTTTTCCTCCAAAACTACTGGCCAAAACCGTTCAAAGTTGTAGTTATCATTGTATAGCCGAAAACATATATGAGTTTGTAATTGACTGAAATCGTTCGTGCATAAAAAAATAAAATCTGTACTTCTCTCTACGGATTTTGTTCAAAATTTTTAGTCCATTTATTCGGCTCTGTTATTCGTTGAAATTGGTTCACGTGTTCGTACTTAAGCAAAATCAACTAAATTTTGAAGGAAGAAACCAAATTATAACAGAGGCCAAAAATTGAATACAGGTATTTTGGTTTCTCCTTCGCGGACAAACGCGATTGCAATTACTTTTTCGCAAAGAACCTATTATTATTATAAAATTAACATTTAACGTCAGTAATATCGGCAAATTCGCTCTGTGTCGAGTCAGCCACATTTACAATAATTTCCATCTGTTTCCGGCCCGCTTCACATACTGCGGAAAACTGCATTTGATAACTGAACAACAGATTCATGCTTTTCTGGACTGCATCGTCAAGGGCGACAGCAACTGGGATCATGACAACAAATTATTTGCAAAACTGAAATTGACGGACGTGATTTTGTAGGCATTCCTGCGTAAGCCATGAGTTTTCGGAATGCTCATGGTTGTCAGATATTTGGACTAATGTACGGCTTGAGTATGTTTATAAATTGTATTAGTGGTCTTTCAGCAATAAAAGTTTGTTACTAAAACACTAGAGTCTAACAACTATCCGGGTTTATTCCTTGAATTTTGTTAGAATTGTTGAAACGTCAGCAGCAAGATTACCCCCACCCCCTTGGTATACACAAAATCATCAGCTCCAAGACCCACTCCCTCCCCAAAATGGAAACGTAATAAGTGCACACTCCCTTAGTGGATCAGCACGTGCTGATCAAATATGATTTTTAATAATTTTATTATAAATTGTATATAGCTCAGTTGTGCCGAAATAATGTAACTGAAGTCCCCGGCACCGAATGCACTGATTATTTAAAATAGGAAAAATGAATGGAATTCGTATAAGCGCAACACATTTCATGTGCCATAGTCACTAAAACTCATGGTTCCTACAAATAAATCCTTATTGCCTAATGATATTTTTCGGGGATATAAAGATCATATGTGGATGTTAAAGCTTGTAATTAAAAATAGTGAGCAAATAACTTCAGCAATACAGTGTTTGAGAATTTAACTGACGTAAATATAAAAAGTGTTACAATAAGTACTTTCAATTCTATTTGATTTTTTCCAATACGAATCCTACGGTTATGCATACAAAGTTCAGTCAGTAAAATTCTCCTCTCCTCAAATTCTTAAGGTCTGGATAATTAGAAAGTATATTTAATTTGATTGATAGAGCATAGTGACCTTTCGGTTTCGATTTGATAAAATAATCAGATTGCAATTTGTACCCATGGCGACCACTGGTATGGGTATGGGTATGCCCATTTCATGGCATGTTTTGCATATTCAGCCTGGGCAGGCATTTTCTGCGTATTCGCTCCAATTTTTTCAATATGTGGCTTTAGCTGCCTGCTGATTTTAAAAACTATGTCACAAAACTATGTTGCAAGTACTTTTAATATTCAACTGGATTATGTGAAAAAATTACAGAAACAATCTGTTAATGTCAATCTGGAAAATGTTACTTTCTTTGATTTGTTTCTTAAACGTGTAGAACGACGTAGTGGTTGAGTGTTATCAACTGGTTGGGGCACTTTGAGAATAGACTTTAACTGTGTAGGTCGGGAGCTTGGAATCGTTTGTGAAATTGCTGGAGGAGAAGAAGTCAATCGCGTGGGCAGTCGAGGTATCACTGTGCCTTCGGAGGAATTGGAAGGTTGTTGTTGTATCTTTCGTGAAGGTTGTTTGGAAGTTTTTCGTCTGGGAGACGGGAGTGAGGAATCGGAGGCTGGGGTGTCGGAAGGAAATTGTGTCAACCATGCATCAAATTCATGCTGGTCTTCCGTAGTATATACATACTCGGGATGAATAATGCCATCCCACAAATCAATTTTTATGAGCTTGAGTTGAGAGAGGTGACACTTTATACTAGGTCTAAGCTTAGTAGAGGGAAAGGTTAAAACTAAGTCAGCATTATTATTCTTATCAATATATGTAATGGTATAGGGTCCAACCCAACGACAAAGAAGTTTGTCAGACAAACTTTTTTCGCTGAGGGAGATAAAATCGAACGTGGGAACCAACTTTAAATTCCAGGGGTTGGTACATGGCATCAAATCTTTCTTTAGCTTGTAACTGAGCCTTCTTGATTAGTTGGGAAATAAGTTGGTGCATAATTTTGACCTGAGAAGCGCTGAGTTGAGTAATTTGCAAAAGTGTATTGGGAATGGAGTTGAGTAGAGGGGCTGGAGGAGCTCTACCGAAAAATGCTTGAAAAGGGGAAATTTTTGTAACAGAGTGCTCGGAAGTATTATATGCAGTAATTACATATGGTACAAATATGTCCCAATCTAACTGATTGTACGAGACAAACTTGCTGAGCATAATTGCGAGAGTTTGATTTAGAGTTGATTCCGTGGGAACGGGGGTGAAAGGGCATACTAACATTATGAGTAATATTAAACCGTTTTAACAATTCTTGGAGAGTTGCAGATTTGAATTCCGCAGCTCCATCTGAAATTAATATAGACATGCCTGAAAATGTTAAAATAAAAGATTCTAAATGCATGGCTATATGAGCAGCTTCTCTGTTGGGAAGGAGGGAAGTATGTACCCATTTGGTAAATAAATCCGTGAGTACGAGTACATATTTATTGCCTCTGGGAGTTTCACGAAAGGGGCCTAATAAATCCATAGCGTACGTGCTTGCAGGGATTTATATGGGAATGTTTTTGAGACTGTCCATACGTAATTTGGTAAGGTGCTGGCGACTTTGGCATTCGGGACAGCGAGTACAGTGTTTAAATGTGTCTGAAGTAATTGATCTCCACCAATAAAATGGACGGAGACGTGCCAAAGTGCGTTGGAAATTTAAATGACCACCAAGGGGATGATTGTGGGCATTTTGCAAAACAATGGGAATCATGGCTTTAGGGTTGACTAAAAGTTTAGGGTTGCGGGGATTAAATTGTATAAAATAAATACCATCATCATTGGGAATTAATTTTGAGCGCTTTTTCTGTAATAATTTATTTAAAGTATGATCAATTGATTGAGCATGCTTTAAATCTTCTGGATTAATGAGAGGAATTGCTGGGAGAGAAGGTAGCGCTGAGGTTGTAATGGAGGCTGATAGACCGGGAATTGTAAGATCATCTTCCGTGTATTTTGAAGTGGAGAGAGCGTAGGGGCATCGAGAGACACCATCTACGTTTCTGTGGAGAGTACCTTTCTTATATCTAACGACATAGCGAAATTGTTCTAAGATTACAGCCATACGAGTCAGTCTGGCGGTGGGATTACGTTGACATTTTAGGTAACATAAAGCATGATGATCAGTAACAATTATGAAAGGTTTGAGATATAAAAATTCTTGCAACTTTTGTGTAGCAAAAACTACTGCTAAACATTCTTTCTCTGTAACACCCCAATTTTTCTCAGCTGGAGTCAAAGCTCTGGAAATAAAATAAATTGGGTGTTCACCGTCTTCAAATTGTTGGTGTAAAATGCCAGCTATGGCTAAATTACTTGCATCTGTATATAAAATGCATGGGAGTGTTGGATCATAATGCCTAAGTACAGGAGCTGTGCATAGCGCATTTTTGAGAGTCAAAAATGCCTTATCACAGTCAGGGCTCCAATGATATAGTGAATGTTTCTTTAATAAACCTTGGAGAGGAGCAGCTATCTGAGCGAAGTTCCAAATAAACCTACGGTAATAACCTATAGTGCCTAAAAATTTACGTAATGTCTCTAAATTGTTAGGTTTGGGCTGTTGCATAATTGCAGCTACTTTCGCTGATTCAGTGGATAAACCTTTTTGGGACAAATAGAATCCAAAGACTACATGCTCCTGCATGCCGAAGAAACACTTTTTTGCATTCAAGCGAAAATTAACTTTGGATAATTTTTGGAATACAAGTTCAATCGCAACGAGGTGAGAGGGAAAGTCCTTACTATAGGGAATAATGTCATCAATATAAGATACAGCATGGGTGTATCTCAACGTACCGATAGTACGAGTAGCGAGCCTTTGAAAGTAGGCGGGGGCATTTTTCAAACCAAAACATACACGTAGGTACATATATAGTCCGAATTCCGTTACTATAGCAGTTAAATGTTGATTATCAGGGTGGATGAGGGCTTGGTAATAACCGCTAAATAAATCTAAAGGGGAAAAATACGCAGCATTGCGTAACTGAAATAGCAAGTCATCAATCCTTGGGAGTGGGAAAATCTCGTCTATAGTGATTTTATTTAATTTTTGAAAATCACAGACGAGTCGCCATTTACCTAATTTTTGGCGCACTAAAAACAGGGGTAGAGTAATTGGAGTTTTCAAGGGAACAATTATGCCTGCCTGAATTAATTTATCAAGTTATTGTTTTAAAATCTCACACTCCGTGGTGCTCAAGCGATAAGGTTTAGCCTGAACTGGAGTGTCAGAATTTAATCTAATTCGCATTGGGGGTAGTGTACATACTTGAAGATCCATAAGCGTCCATGCAAATAAATAAGAATATTTATTGAGGAGGGTTATGATCGCGGCGCGTTCAGCTGGCCTTAGTTTGAAATTAATGTTTAGTGATTGAATTTGTTCTGGTGTGAAAGGAATTGAATTCTCAGGAATTACCGGGGCTGTGTGTAAGCTTTGGGTAAAATCATAACGTTGAGCATGACCTAGAAGAGTACCAGCGGGAATGATCTGGGTAGATTTGGAAATGTTTGTAGCTAACAAAACATTCTCCGCCGGGTTGATAACGGGAGGAAAAATTACTTTGTATTGTTTTTCTGCAAGTGGATGAGGGTTGAAAAATGTTGTGTGAGACGTATGAAGTGGAGTAGTAGGTACATACACTTGGTGTCGAGGGGGAAGTTGGAGAGTAAATAATGTTTTGATAGGAGAGGAACAGCCGCACTCGGACGAGCAAGTGGCTGAATATGCATGCTTACGAAAGTAATGACATACATAGGAATTGTATAGTGTGTTGGAATTCAGATGTATATGAAAGTCAAACTGTGTAATAAATTTACAACCAAAAATGAGTGGAGGAGTGAGCGTTTCAAGGACATGGGCTTGAGTTGTGTAAAAGTGGTTATCAAGTTGGAACGTTAAGGAGGCTATATGGGACGTAGGAATGCGAGCTTTATCTGCTGTGATTACAAATCTTTGTTGACGAGGAGTGATGACTGCACTGGAGGGTATGTGATTCTTTTGTATTAAATTATGAGATGCTCCTGTATCAATTAAAGCATCAATTGACACATCATCAAAAGAACACATAATATACGGGCACATGGATGAGGAGGGTGACAGGTTTATTGCGGGTAAGTTATGGAGGGATATTGAAGATTCGCAAAGTGATTCTGGGGACTTTGATTGGTTTGGGGCGAATTGGGATTGAAAGAAATTTCCAATCTCTGGACATGGGGGTCGTTCCGGCGATTGTTGCCGTTGTTCTGTAGATTGTTGCGGAAGCCGTTGTTGTTTCCGCGGAAATTGTTGTTCCGAAAGTTCGGGCAGGGACCCTGACCGCGTTGGTTGGGCCTCCTTTGTTGGTTTCCCGAACGGCAGTCACGACTGATGTGACCGAACTTATTGCAATTGTAGCATTGCATGCCTTTGTGTGGGTTCTGAGCCTGTCCTCTGTTATTATTGTTATTGTTATTATTATTACGTTGGGGCTGATGGGGAACGGGTTGGTGAATATTGCCTTGATTACCGCGGTTATTATTATTATTATGGAAGTTGCCGCGGCCATTGCCACGACGTCGTCCGCGGCCAGGAATAAAAGCAAAATTAGCTTGGGCATTAGGCGCATCAGACAAGGTAAGTTTTTGGATGGTCTCTTCCAAAGACTTAACTTTGGCAGCCATGTCTGAAGGGCCAGAAGTTGTGTCTGCAAATTCTCGTTGTTCGCAAAAACGAAAGAGAGCAGCAATGCTTGTAAATGGGAAACCTGCCGCTGCCGATTTATATTTGGGGAGGAGACCTTCAAGTCCCCAAGCAACACGGTCAGGTTGATTCATTGTGGGATCATAACGAGTGCAAATGTTATCCACATCATACAAAAATTTGGCACTTGCCTCGGTGTTTTTTTGTTTACGGGAAATCAATTGATTGAGATAAACCTGTCGAGGTTTAGCCTAACGCTCACGGAGAGCAGTGTAAAATGTGTCGATACTATTAATAGTTGGGGCTGCTAAAGCGAGTTGAGTTTGTAACCATTGAAAGGGATCACGCGCTAATAAATTGGGACTGTGTCCTTGTAGGATAGGCCAATCCCATTGTATTGAGCCACGACACGTTGAACGTCAATAATAAAATCATGAACATCATGAGTGGAAGGATTGAATTGTTTGATCTTTTGGAAATCAACTATGGAATGAATGGGAGCTGTATTGACAGTGACATTAACAGGGTTTGTGCCTGCCATGTTAAAAACTTTAACTTTACAAATACGTTTGGATGGGTTTTGACGATAAAAATTCTGTTGTCCACGAGCTTTGTTTATAAGTCTTTTAAAAGAGGGGACGATAAGAGTAGCGGGAGTGACTAATGAAAGAGCAGGTAATGGCGGTGGTGGTGGAAGTGACGAAATTGGGTGTGGTGTGGTAGGAGGTGTAGAATATTGTGGGCTCGGAGTTCGGGGCGGTGGAGTCGGAGTTTTTGGGAGTACTGGCGGTGTCGGCGGAGTTGGCGGAATTGGCGGGGTTAATGGCGGAGGCAGGGGCTTTTTACTTGTTGTAGGTTTGGACCTAGCTTTAGCTTGCTTTAAAACTTTCGCTAATTCGGAAGCGTCTTTTAAATCAGGATCTGAATTCTTACGAGTGACTCTGCTTGTAGAAGGTTTAGGGTCAGGTTGTGACGTTGAGGGCTTCTTTTTATCGGACATAAATTATAACGTAAGTATGTACGTACCGTGACGGTGGTTCATGGATATGAAACTTAACACTGTGTAATTACTGTATGAAAATCCTCCTGGACGAGGTGGGAAAGGCACTGAGCTCCGTGGCTGTCCGTCGGGTATACCCAAATCCTCAGGGCATCGGTCGGTGAAGCGCAGGTAATTCCGTCTGCCTTCCGTGGACAAATTATAATAACTCCGTTTATCAATAAAACTTACGAGGGGTTCTTCGACCGGTCACAGCCAATAACGGTTGACTCCTCTGGAGGTAGTCCCGGTGGTGCTGTGCGAGTTGCAACGTCAAAAATGCAGGAATGTAACCTCTGCGTGGCCAAAACTATAATTCTCAAAAAAATTCTCACGAAATACGACACATTATTCAAACTTGCCTTGTAATAAAATCAATTCTTAAAAGTAAATCGATTGTTTCCCAAGGGGAGTGATAATTGAGAGTAATTCGGGAGCATTGACGGGGATATAGTAGATTGGCAATGTTTTTACAAGAGCCACCATGAAAGAGTAGGTTATGGCTATACCATTAAATCCTAACTCCTGGATTATTTACTTATGTAATTATCAAGAAATTGTAAATAATTGGAAATCTTGCTGATGGAAGGAATGATTATGAATAAACGATCGATTGTGATTTTCTATTAATCCGAAGACTAATTACTTTTATTTAATAATTGAAATCAAAAAGGAAAAGGAAATGAGATTAACAACTAAAAATAGGTGTTACTGGAATGACTCTCAGTTATTCACTGAAGAGTCTGGAAGAATCTTAAACTTAACAAGTGGCTACTTGAGCCTATTTTTACAATCTTAAGTCTAGACGTTACATCATAATGGATGTAACCGGACGTTGACATTTGTCGGTTTGAGCCGGTGGGAAGTACTTACATTGCACCTTTACAATAAAGTGTTTGAGTTACTTTGAACTGACTTAACCTATGGTTGTGTCATCACAACTTAATTATTTATTCATGTGCGAACTTAACTAATTTGTGTAATTTCTATATACATACCTTACAATAGTATAAGTAATAAGTTTCTGTAAAAATGCCTTCCGAAAATGCCCAAAATAGTGTGATGGCCGGGTCTGGTCCTGAAGCTGGACCAATTATATGTGGTGTGGTCCAAGTGTTAAATCAGGCCGAATCAGACCAATAACGGACCATTTATAATGGTCCGGACCACACCATTGGCATCCTTACTAGTAGAAACCATGAATGCAGAGACATGCACAGTAGCTGGAGCTGATGTTCATTCGGAGTGACTGTTGTGTATTCTGTAAATCGTTGTGCTTAAAACTATTCTCCTATCATTTTTGAAAATTTGTTGCAGTAAATTGTCCGGTGAGACTGTAATACAAGGAAAAAACCATGTGTGAACCCGAATCTGAATTTAAAGACGACCGAAATTAAAAATCTTAGCTCCACCCGTTGGAGTTTTTTTGTGACTTCATACTACAAAGTTGCACGGTTTAAGTACTTGAAATCCAAGTTCGGTTCTCAAGATTTATGGACCCGACATTCAAGTATCAGATCAAGTTCTGGTTTAGGAAAGATTATATGCAAAATGTGACTTGGTATGACAAGTAATTCCTGAGACCCGAAACGCCAAGTTCGGGTAATGACAAATATCTATTTGAAAGTACAAGTGCAGGTCAAGTTCAAGTTCGGATACTCAAAACACTTGACCCGAACGCAGGTCTGGTTCCTGGCTTTTCTCGTCGAGAAAATCACTCATTATTCCGCAACGCACAGTTGCTTCGGTGGTAGCCACCAGCTTCTGAGAGTGATTCTCATTACACCAAGCGAGAAATTACTAATTTGCTACGTTGACCTGGTTACATTGGACTTAGAAATTTAGTCAAATCATTCTCTACATTTCCTAACAATACTGTCCGACTTACCTACCTACGATGGAAAACCTTCGGTTAAGATTTGGTTTTCTCCCTATGAGGAAAGTGCACTCTACTACAAGCTTGATCAACATTGGTGGCTTAGAATCATGGGCCGGCTTTTAATTGGCACGGCTAGCAGGGACTGGAACTGCATTGAATGGTCAAACAGCAAAATCCCTATACAACCGTTTTAAGAGACAGCTAACTGACTACTTCCCCGAAGACGACTGCAAGAAGAAAGAACCAAACTTCGGAACAAATCCCGTCATTTTAGGTTTGGAAAAGAAACCCCGATTGACTACGTCACCGAAAAATTGAGTTTATTCCAGAAAATGAACGTATTAATTATTGCGGAATGCAATGATGAGGAAAATAAACCTTAAACTTTGTTTAGTGAAAGTAATGTTTATTTATTGAGTGCCAAAATTGTACTGATATTTACATTAAATGTTTGGGGTATTTATACTAAATTTCTATGGGAAAATAACTAATTAGTTGTCCAGAAGAAACCACATTAATATCTTCTTGTAAGAAAATGGAATATTTTTGTGGTTAGAGGAAAACCAAAATTATAATGGTCTCTATTCCAAAAGGTGAGAGACCACAATTTTACGGACTTAACCTGTGGTTAATTAATTAATTAATCTGATGTGGTTTACATATCTATGTTTAGATAAATTATGTAAAGGGACAAATTAACCGCAATAAATAGATTGTGCGTATTAATTAAAGGGAAAGATTAATTTAATTAAAAGGAAGAAAACACCTAACGTGTTATGCTGACGTGGCTTTATACATTAAAAAGCATGAGGTGACTTTTTCTTAGTTTGTCTCTACTCTGAGACACAACATACTGCCAGCCTTAGAATTATTTTGTGAGATTAAATTAATTTCTTAATTATCATTGCCTTACAACTAATCCAGATGGTGATAGCTATAATTACGATAAGAATAAATAAGATAGTTCCTCGTAGAATCCAAGTTGTCCAACCGAATCCCGTCAGGGATAGAAGGCTGAATCCCGTTCTTGTATCTGCTGGTTGGTAGGAGGCGATGAACTGTTTATCTTGGATGTTCACATTTTTTAAATATTGTAAATGACCTGTAATTTGTAACTTAACAGAATTACTTGGACATTTTAGCACACATGACATATCTATATCCGGGGTGTTTAGCTTGATGATGATATTGTGGATGCTAGTATCTTGGTTTAGTGATATCGGTATGAAGAACCCTGCATCCGGACACTCTAGACTTGCCACTGTTTCTCCTTTATCAACGTTTCCTTCGATCGTAAGGGTAGCTCCTGCAATACAGGAGTAACATCCTTCCAGTTTCACAAATTTCGCATTACAGGTTACATCCTGAACCAATTTGGTCAATTGGTAATGCTCTGTACTTATTTGGATCTCTAATAAGGTACTAGTGGAGGATTCAAATGTGATGTCTTCTCCGTGAGATACTAATACACCGTCTTGTAATTTCAGAGGAAGCGGGTTGATTTTCATCAATTTTTCCGGGTTGATTAATTCGGAGGTACACTTTACTCCATCCAGATCAGCGGTTGCTTGAATTAGATGCATGCTGCCAAGACAATTTCTGCTGACGATTTGAGCATCAGTAGTAATATTGAACATCCCGTTTTCCAAATTCCCTATCCCCCGGGCATGAAAATCATCTAATGCCTGTGACCGAAGGCCGGGAGAACTGGGGGGATTAGGATACTTAGTATTTACTGTGTATAGCAGGCTGGTGTAGGTATAGCTTTATAGTTGGTTGTCTATATAGGTAATCATACACATCTTAATGACGTGTCGGGGCAACGTGATAAGTCAGGAATATTTTTTCCCTCTCGTGCTAAATCTACTAAAATCTGCGAGACTGAGTGTATACGCGTGGGAAAAAATATTCCTTGTAATGTTGAGCTTTGAGCTTCGATACGTTAGCAATTATTTTTTGGGTTAAAAAAATGAGTTTTTTTAATTGGAAGGTTATTGTCGTGGTAATTATTTTACATAATTACGGGTTGGGATCCATTATACCAGGTAATGTTGTGACTTATGTGTTTAGTCACAATACGTAAATAAAAATTTAAAATAAACATTGCATTTTCGTTCCCTATTCTTCACCATCTCTCATTCAGACGTAAGCCGTTCCAGTATGCAATCACAAAAAATATTATAATCTACTGCTAATCTTTGTCTTTGGAAAAGGAAATCGTTTTTCCTCCGCTTTTATAATCCATAATTGTGCTTAAATATTTTTTGTAATATATTCTACACCACCATTAAAAATTAATAAAAATGAATCCGGAGGCGCTGCAAAAATAACCGTTGTAATAAGTTATTAACAAAACTCAAACGCGTTTCCCAGGCTTTTGGAGTGCTTTAAAAAGAATGAAGTGTCAAATGTGATCTGTAGTTGATTATTATTTAGTAGTGACTTTCCCCATTATTACATTTAGTTGGAAGTTCGGTTGTCACAACTCACAAAATAATTGAAACTAAGAGATGTGTATTGACTCTTTGCTTTTAAATAATCCAATTGATATTGTTTATATCCGAGCGTGTTTATGTGCATTAATTATTTGAGATAATTATTTTAAAAACTGGTGTTGTAAATATTAATTTCAGAAAACCTTACCCTCAAAGATTGTCAGGCATGTGCACGCAGCGGGTTTATATGGACAGCTAAATTGGATACGTGCTGTTGTTTGAAAATTATGGATGACGGAACCGAATTCGTAGGTGTTTTGAGACCAGGACAGTCATGCAGAGATTTTGTTGCAATTTTTTGCAACTTTCAGAACTCCACTGTTGAACCCGAATCAGCGTCTGAAGCTTCTACAAAGTTCGTTTATATGGGTAAGAACTGCATTATTGTGTTGAAATGTAATGTTGCCTATACAGTAAAATCGGTTTATGACGGAATGACAAGGGATATAGGATTTTTGGTTGGTATAAACAGTATTCCAATATGTCAACACAACAACTTCTTGAGGGAATGAACAAAAGCATCTGACATAATGAGAACTCTGTTATTAAGCAACTGTGACAAACCGATTGTACTGTATTATTAAATATTTGTGAACTACATGCTATGTATATGTACATTTTATACACAACTAATACAATCTTGCTGTTCCTCTAGCCTTGGCTATTTGTTTGATGTTGTTGCTGCTGTTGTTGACCTGGAAATGTTGGGGAAGAATTATCGGATGCTACAACTCATTGCGCAGGGATGTCCAAGTAGTTGGATTAAACAACCCCAATTATGGTGCTGATGGGGTTAGCAATAATGTTGACGACGCTCAAGAGGGAGAACCCGAATCGGATGGAGATAGCGACATCTCTATATATACTTCCCCGACCGCAGTCCGGATAATTCCGTCTACACTTCCCGTTCGCGTGCAACCTCCACGAAGGGTAAAAGCATTGCATTGCAATGCTTGTAAGGATGAGTAGCTGATCGGGGTTTTTATTCTGTCTCTCTTCTGCTCCAATCTATTTTGTTGCTATGAATAAAAATATCACTAAAACAAATAATTACTTTTTTATTTATGCATTTAAATTATTGTAAACATAATCCGAAAGATATTATACATATAATTATCCATGTTTATGTGTGTGCTGTCCTCATGTCAAGCTCAAACATTTTATTTAAAAAAAGAAAAGTCGTCTTACAGATCCAGTTTCTTATAGATCTTCAGGTCAAATACTTTCACCAATTTGAGTCTTCACGTCTTACAATAATAATTATTATTGTTGTAGCAATCCTGATATTTTTTGCTGACATATATCTAAATAGAATGGTAAAAATGCAATTAAGTTGAAGCTCGGGCTATGTTTTACGTCAGAATAAAAATGTTTAGGTTTCATGACATGTACAGATATAGTAGTATCTCGGACATATACTTACGTCAGATCTTCACACCATTGATACATAGTCACTCAACAGGTTCCAAAAGAAGGAAATGACTACTATAACGTATTACGCACTGTCAGAATAATTTGATTTCGGGTAACTAAAACTTTAAAAAGATTATCCTACAAAATTTGCACAACAGTATTTCAATTAAATTCACTGCTCTCACTCTGACAATACTGTCCACAGATTTATTTAAAATTAAAGCGGGAATACAAAAAGTCACGAGGAAATAATAACACAATTCAAAGTTGGCTTTTCTATCTACACTTGCTTATGTGTTCCCAGTTTGTGCAACTTAAAGTATCTTTATTGTTTTAATTATTAGTTGCAAGTTAGTAAAGATTAATTACATACAATGCCGGGCACACTCTTTCAACATCATCGAGAGATTGCAACTTTCAATTCTATAGCCGACCCGTCGACATTTATAGAGTTACTGATGACGCTTCCACCGGTTACGGTTCAAGATAAACTTCTGACCCCAAACAATCCAAATGATGGCGAGTATTTTGTAAAGGCTATTAATGGTATTGCTAGCCATATTGACAACAGCAATAAAGTTGTTTATAAGATTTGGTGGGACGGTTATCCGACGTAAGTATTTTGATTTTATCCTTATTTTGGCACATTTTAAAATTAGTTATCGAGCCGTTTAAAGAATGAGCAATTTAATATTACTATTAATTTTAGTGAAGCTTCTACGTGGCAAACTTACGAGGACATTTCAAATATCCATTATGTTCTACCCGAATATCACGATTTGGTACAGAAGAAGCTTCAGGATTTGCGACAATCGGAACCGAATTCCAGAATTGTACAGTTTTGGTCCCGGAAAATGAATAGCTAAACTGTGGAAAGCTGAGACAAGTGTGTGCCAGATATTGGAACCCGAGCGCTCAATTAAAGGCTTAGGACAAGACCCACAAGCTGACGAGTCTGGACAGAATCAGGTCAACTCATTAAAATCCAAATACCCCAAACGGACAAAGTCAAAAACCAACTTGGCTGAACAACCTAACAGTGAGTTTTCAAAACGGTATACTTTGATTTTGAATGGTAATAATTACAATAACTGTATTAAAAATAAAATCTGGATTTTTTTGTTCAGAACTAGAATGTGGAGTGTGTTCATTTTCGGGACAGCAAAACATCTTTAGCAATCTCCGGGAACTAAAGCGTCATGAGAAGTTGGAGCATAAGGTGGTGGTCAACGCTTGGAGTAAGAAGAATACAGGACGACCCCCTCCCCCGAAACAAGTTGTCAAAGCCCGAGTCGGTAGAGCTGAGGAGAAGCTTACAGATGTGAGCGCTAAAGGTAATAGCTACAGTCAGGGTGGTATGCTAGAATTATATTGAACACTACTGAAGCTCGGAGAAATAATGTTTTACAGCTTGTAATTGGTTTTAATTAAGGTTGGGAGTGTGATCAATGTCGCGCGAAGTTTCAATCTAAATTCAACATGAAGCGTCACAAAGCGATTGGCCACGGACCTCCTCAAAGTGAAAAATGTCCAAAGTGTGAAAAAGTGCTGGCAAACAAGGCTGCTGTCAATTCCCATTTGAAAACGACTTGTTCAGGACAAGAGAAGATCAAATGCTCAAAATGCGGCAATTATAGTGGCATTAAAACTTATCTGAAGCGTCATATTGAAAGATGCCATAAATAAAATCATGATCTACCTAAAATGATTCCTTCTGTAATTTAAAATATCGTCACAAGCACACAATAAAATCATTTTTGAAAATTGCAACTGGTTTATATTTATTATCATGTGTTCATAATCATGTATATGTCTGGATTCTAGTAATTATTACTAATTTTATTTGTACTCTTAGACAGCATACTAGGAATAATAATTAGCAGATCGTGTATTGAATGTGTTTTAAATTCGGTTGTATGCAACTTTATGTTGCTCTAGGTTTCTCTAGGTTGCTCTAGGTTGCTCTAGGTTGCTCTAGGGTGCTCTAGGGTGCTCTAGGGTGCTCTAGGGTGCTCTAGGTTGCTCTAGGTTGCTTTAGGTTGCTCTAGGGTGCTCTAGTCTGTTCACGTATGTTGCATATGAGTTGCATGCTTCTACCACCTGATTAATAGTAATTATATACGTGCATATGATAACGTTCTCTAAAGACTGCTTCGTACAAGATCTTTTGTAATATATCCGACTACAAGGCCCCCCTTTAAATTATTGTTTATTTTTTACATGGACTTTCCCGTCTTAACAGATCATGACTAATCAAGCTCCCTGCAGTTATGACGACGCACATCTCACTAGAAATCATTCACCTTTTTTACCAGTGTTAATAATTGCCTTAGAAATTTTCAATTATTTTCAAAAACTAAACCGAGATCGTGATGAATGCCTTCAACAGTAAGTGTTCTGTTATTAATTGTTGTTATCATAAATACCGAGAAATGTTTCTAATTATTATAATAACATTATTGTCAATATTTTACTGTTTTATAAATTTTAGAATGCGATTATGACGGATCCTGCTATGATTGTGTCACTGCCGGCTCCAAGTATGTAACCCTGGTCAACATGACCAAATGTTGCCTCGTGAATTTGTCTGTAATAGACATTTCCTTTATTGACGTGGTTCGAAGCCTGCTGCATTGTAACGATGTTCCGACAAACGACACTTCTATGGTCTCATTTCTTCTTCTTATTGTTTGTAAGTATATAGTTCATTTTTTGGGATATTTTTGTAATAAGGATAGTCTGTCGACACAGGTGCATTACTGTTAGTGATACATTCTTTACGTATTTGTTTTCCAGGGATTCTACTCGGTGTTATAACCATTGTGGCTGCTGCATGCACAGCCTACTGTGTGTGGAATAAAAGGGGCTGGCCGTGTATGAGAGTGTTTCGACAGCTTGCTAGCGACCCAGCTTACGGTTCTCTCATCCACTCCTCAGCTTCATTCAGTGCACAAATTAGTCCACCTGCACGTGCTACCTGTGAGAGCCAAGAAAATTCTATTGAGCTGAGAGAGTTACACCTTTCTCGTGTGGACGATGGCGAGCAGACCACATTCAACTGCTGAGACGCACAAACAACTTTCACTAATGTTTAGCAGATGACGTGCTTACAGAAATGCTTACAAAACTATTATGTATGATCAGCTAGGTTTACATTTTTATTTTCTAATACTAAATAATAGTAACGATAGCTCAATTATATTATGAAGTTGGTAATTGCTTGGTAAAAGTGATTGCAGGTTTGGGAAAAGATCCTATCATTATTTAACTCGTACTCCAATTTTTATAAGTGGTTGTCATTTAAAAATCAGCACTTAAATAAATCATACTCGTGGAAAACTTTTAGTTTGAATACAACGTGTTATATTTTTACTGCTTATCTGAGTAAGTAATGTCGCATTCTCCTGTGCATTTCTCAAGTCATTGCCTGAATTACTGAGGCTAAGGACAAATGAAACGGCGAATCATTATGTTTACAAATTGTATTATCCCGAAGTCAATTCAAACTCAATTGTGCTTACTACTACTGCTATACCAAATGTGTACTACAATTCATATTAAGTAGATCCCCATAGTATACCAAAAGCGTACCAAAGCTCTTGTAATTACTACATTTTACGTACTATTTTCATGTCTTGCAGCTCTCCTACCAACGGGCAATAAACTTTCCTCACTAGCCGTATCTTTCTTCTACAATTTCCTAGCTTTTACAAATCTTCCTGTCATAAAGACATTAAAAGGCTTCCATGAATTACGCTAAAATTATATAATATGACAGATAAAAGCTAACATATTAGAATACATTATATGAGACATTATAATCATGTTTTTCTAACAAGTCACTCATAATAATCCCTTCTGGGAGTCGAGTCAAACTCCCTGAGATGTGGAAATACGGAGAACTATAAAAGCAGGAAAGTTCTTGCTCACTAATTCAGTCGGTTTGTTTTCATTTTTAATAATAATAATAATTATTATTTATGCTACTTTTTTTCTCCAAATCGTCGAGGTTTTATTTGAAAATAGTTTTACATAGTAACCCCAACAGCATACAAATATGCCTTTAAAACGCGAAGTAAAAGAATGGGTCTGCTCCAAATGCAGAAAAAATATTTTCACGGAAGGATCAGTACAATTTGTCCGAGTGAAGTTACAACCTCTTCATGGAATTCTAAAAGCGAAGCCGGATTTTATGGTGCAGTTTGATAACTGTACGACTAACGATTGGTCCTTTGACGGTATCGTTAAAATACGTCCTCCGGTTTTGTCTCATTGTGAGCACGTGACCCATGTAAAATGATTTCTAAAGCACGTTCAATCAAGCTTGGAATACAAACGAAGCAACCCTAAAACAGGGTTACGAGATGTAGAAATCAAATGTCCGGCGGCTTTCTGCAAGGTAAAATTTCGCGACATCGAAGATGTTCAAGTGAAGCCGAGACCCAGTTTCCAATTTTTACCCCATGAGTGCGTCACTTATCAACATCAGCAGTCAGGATTGATGTCCCTCACCAATACTCCGGTCTGGTCCGAAGATCCAATAAACCGAGGACAGCGGAAGCTTGCAAAAATTTCATGTGTGGTTCCAAGTGAGATTGACGAAGAAGCCAACGAACCTTTTTGGAAGTCTGAGAAGCCATTAACACTTTCTTTGATGACGGAAAATGAGAAATTGCAAAAATCGGCGAAAGAGGGAAAGCGTCTTTATGATGAACAAGGAGGCAATGCTAAAAATATAACTTTGCCCGACGGAACAAGGGTGGAGTTTCGCAAGAGTGCGACGGATAAGGATATCTGTTTTGTAGAGCATAAAAATCTCAACAGAGCAGAAAAGGAACATATTGGGGCAGAATGCGAAAATATAGAAGAGTTGGCTACGTCAGATAAGATGCCAAATCCACATGAAACGAACATTCCAGGTATTATTTAATTATTTATCTATATACAGAAAAGTTGTAGAAAATTTCCTTGGTATTTTAGGATGCAGTAAGACCATGTATGGTGGTCACGGCGAGATACTACCTCCAACCTTGCATGTCAACTCGAACGATGATAACTTGTTGTTCCATTTCAACAAGCTTGTTGCCGATGTGCTTAATTCAGATTTAACAGCAGGACGTTCTGAAGCTGTTCCAGTCTCCATGGAATTAGACGGATCCTTTGACAGTGGGGTTTCTTTGAACCAGGGAGACATTGTGGAAACGTTTTTATCAACGCTTGAGGATTCTATCAAGACGAGCCCCGAAGAATATGGGCTGGGAGCTTATTCCAAACCTGTGAATTTTATTGACAATTCTGATACAGAAATCAACGAGTAAAACCAGCGCGAGTAGTGTGCAATTATTTTAAAGGAGTTCACATATTAGATTGTCTGTTCGGTTATCTAAATGGTTTAGTACAGGCTTTGGTATTGGATATGAACGAATAAAAGAACGATAATTTCAATGGATACATATATTCGCATGTTTCACGTATTGATTTCATTTATTGCAAGCATCTTGCTTAATATTGTACATTAATAAAGCACTATACTTGAGACTAGTAACTATAATCCAAATGAAAATAAATTTTCTATTCATGATCGTCGTTAACACCCCCACCTCCAACGGCGGATGTACTCTCTTTAGATTTAGGTCGTACTTGAATATGTCCGTCCAACGTATCTCTCCTCTGGGAGATAATAAAACTTTCCAGCAGCCTTCCAACTCAAGGATAAGGTCGGTCCTGGCCACCCATTCAGCTTTTCACTCGTCTCCGACGGCACGGGCATGTTTAGCATTATTTCAGGTAACCCCACTGTTTTATTTAGCACGCATGCTACTCGAATCGTACCCAAGTCTAGATCTTTGTGTTGCTGCCAAAATTGAAGCCTGTTATCCTCTGAACGACTAAAGTACGTGCGATCCTCCTTCTCACGAAGAAAGGGGATAATTGGAATGTCGTCCAATTGTTCCATTTCCTGCTTGCCTCGCATTTCTTCAAACTGATCCAGAATTAGACCAATAAATGACGAGATTTTTGAAGACTGAAATACTGAAAATTTAACAACCGTTGGTTTTAAAGTATTTGTTTGACGACCCAAATAGAAAAAGGGTGTGCTATGCTGAGGATTAATTGCCACACGAGCCACAATGCTCGTATCTATTTCCACAGACCCGTCCATTTCGAAAAACTCCAAACTATTACACTGGTCCTGGACAGCCTTTTTAGCCTTTCTACTATACGGGTCAAACTTTGTAAGCTTACAAAGTTCACGTCTCCCCGACAGCCTCTTCCTCCCTGCTTCGTTATTACTTTCCATGGAAAATATATTTTTTTCAGTTATCTATTCTACGAATTTTAATTAATTTGTATATTATGTACTAACCCAAAGACAGCCCATTTTTCAGAAAGTTGGTGATCGACATAGTGTATGCTTTCAGTTATACAGTTAGATATCCGTCAGGCGTGGATGGTAATGACTGGCAGTCCTGAGTTCGTATGCGTTAATAGTTCAATCGCACGTCTTTTATACAAGAATTAACGACAAAAATACCAACAAATGCTTATTAGAAACATTCTTGGGATTTTTCCAGCAAAATTCTACTAACGGGTGAAAGCACACACTAATGCGCTCCGCTAATGTAGTTATTAATGCGATCATACTGACTACACTAGTTTCAAACTTGCACATTGCTTCGGCGAGTGAACGCACCTGCAATCATGCAGCAAATTATTGCAAGCAAAATAAAGGAGTCTGTATGGAAGGAGTGGAAGGCAAAATGGTTGCGACTAAAACCAGAACTCATACACCCGCAGGTTTCGTTTGAAAGTTTGGGTAGGAAGCAAAAAATGATTGTTCAGGTAATTAAAAACTTCATTGAAAAACCTTTATCGGACCAATTAAATAATCCTTTGAGACTGCAGATACAGGGAGATCCAGGTATATACATTTTGAAACTAAATAAGTTACGTACTAATGGTTGGGTTTTATCTTTTAACTATGCACACTAATATTTTTTAAAAATAGGAACAGGCAAGAGTGCTGTTATTTCCCACATAAAGTACATGCTGGATGTAAAAAAAAAGGAAATATCAGAGTTTGATTACCTCATAACAGCGTTTACGGGAAGCGCCAGTAGTCTTATCCACGGTCAAACAATACATTCTGCATTCCACTTAAGTGCCTACGGAAATGAAGATTTTGGTGAAAACGAAAGTGCAAGCAGTATAAAAACCACTCATCGCTTCGGAAGAACTTCAACAGCTCAATTGAATGCAAAAAGGAAAAAACGTTTAAAACATGTGCGTCTAATTTTAATTGACGAATATTCATTATTTGGGCTGCGAATGCTAGACAAAATTGATAAAATATTGCGACGAGCGGACAATAAAAACGCTGATAAATTATTTGGAGGAAAATCTATAATCTTATTTGGAGACTTGTATCAGTTACACCCTGTCGGTGATGTACCTTGCTACTATCCCTGCACTAAGAATCGTCACCCAGGCCTACGCGAGGCTACGAAAGCGTATAGAAAATTCAGTAAAGTTATACTATTAGACGAGCAGTATAGGCAAGAAGGTAGTGATGCAGAGCAGGAAAAATTTAGAAACTTTCTCCGACGAATAAAGAAACGTGAGTGCATACCTGAAGACCTTGAATTTGTTCGCTCCCGTCAAATGAAGAACTTAACCGACGAGGAACAAGCCTCATTCAAGCTTGCTCTACATATCTTCCCACTTCGCATGCATGTAAGGGACCACAATAGGTAAGTGTATGCAACATCATCATATTATAAGCGAGAGAATGATTGGGTTTGACATCGGCATTCAGTTTGTTCTTTTTTGATTTAGTATGGTGCTACACAGTCAATATGCTGCTGAAGAAATTGTTATAATTGATAATGGAACACAAGTGCTGGAGTTGGCTCAAGGCGCTCCTGTAATGCTGACGCGAAATCTGGCTGTATCAGTGAATTTAAATAATGGTTCTTCTGGAGTTATTTTAGAGTTTCTCTATGAAAAACGAAACGACCATGAAAGTCCTATATGTGCTATATTAGTCGAGTTTCAAAGTTACAAAGGAAATTTTTATATGACCAGCACCTGCGGCAAGACCGGTGTGCCAATTATACGTCATTCAGATTGGGAGTATTGTGAGCACAGTCAGTCATATATACATACAAAAAAAATTCCTCTCGACCTAATGTATGCTATTACTGCACACCGTTCACAGGGAAAAAATTTGCCGAAGGCTGTCGTATTACTAGACAGTTCTCCACTTTGTACTGGTCAAGATTATGTTTCCATGTCGAGGGTTAAGCATGCTACTGATATGGCTTTCCTAGACGCATACATACAATCTTCCCGTATTTTGGAACCTGCAAAGCTTAACAGTCCCACTACACTACAAACGTATGAAGAACGACGGCTTACAAAAGTTGAACATGAATGCGAGCATTTGCTTTTCGAGTAATAAATAAAGAATGTGTTGAGAAAATGTTTGAGTTTTGTTGTTTTATTTATTCTAATACAAATTATACAAATGGAGAACCAACTGTATGTCTTACAATTCTGTCAATAAGGTTATACAGCAAGCTATCAAATAAATAACCCTGTTAATATTACGATTATATACAAATTCTTGCAATAAGCACCGTATGCAAGTTAATACATTCCGTATAGCTTTAATCCATGATAACCAAATGGAAAACTTAAATTCCTATCGTTAGGGTCAGGATAAGAACAATACAGATCTACAGAATGAAATCCTATCTTATTTACGGTAACATAATATAAGGTGTGACTATACGATCTAATCAAATTAACATTTAGTGTCTTTATAGTATTTTCCTCTATTGTGGTTCTGTATGTGTCGTGATTGCAAAAGGCTTGCAATGTAGGAAATGGCACACCCTTACATTTCATTTCCAAGCTCTGATCATGCATAAGTAAGGAATATTGTTTACTTTTAAGAGTAATAGCTTGTGATAAATCCAGTGATTCGATTTTCCACTTTCCAGATTGGTTAGCATTGAATGAGTGTAAATCGGGGATACCTTTATAAAGCGAAAACAGTTCGTGATCGCGCGCAATTTTGCTAAAATCAAAATACATGCGGTTTTCAATAAGTTCGCTCCAAATTTGACGTTCGTCGCCGAGTATGTGACATATGCAACTATCTGTATCTGTGTATATGTTATATATACGATCGCCAAAAATTCCGCCAAGTTCGTCGTAAAAACCACGAAAAAATATTTCTTTTGCAAATTCAAGGACGGAAAAGCCTGCTTGAATTGGCTTGGACAGAACTAGTTTTTTTGGTTTCAATCTTATAATGCTAACGTTATTACTCAATATATCAAAATCAACAAATCGTGGCGATGCTAAATACTCTCTAGCTTTAGCTGTAAAACTACAAAATTTAACCTCCAGTTCGTTTTTCCCCTGTGAAAGCAATTTTCCAAAAATTGAATTCATTGTAAATTTCAAGTCACGCCTCTCCGACTCTGTTTTGGCGTGCATCCTTTTCTCTATATTGCTGTGAATAAAATCTCGTAAATAAGGTTTTTGAATAAAAGAAAATCCAGCATTAATTTTGTCTAATTTTAAACCCATGTGCAGATAATATGCAAGTATCTTTGAATGAAGTACATAGTTCTTCCTGTCCATAAAATGTGAGAGCAATTTCGGTTGTGTTACAAATGACCGTGCACTTGCACTACCAATTTTTTCCAATGACGTTTTTTGCACTGGACCCAGCTCAATTATATGTACGCAACGCTTTTCGGGTGCTAGCGGTAAAGAAAGAGTTCTATCTTGTACATCTGGCGGATATGATAAATCGCAGGAGAGTATGTATGCACGTTCGCTAGCGTTGTCTTTTAAGCCTTGTTGTTCCCAATCAACCCTCTGTAACTCATCAACGTCCTCCCAAGCATAGTCAGAGTGGGGAAAGCTATTCTCTTGCATTGCATGACTGTACAGGGAAACCTTATCAAAATATATAAGGACTGATGATGGTTCATTTTCATTGTAGCCCATAGGACACCGTGTCGAGTTTGCAGTCGTAATCTTACGTGTAGCATAACTCTGTCCCCCACGTATTCCTTGACGAACCATATCCAGCATTCGCCTGTCGTGTATATAATGAACATCTGCACCTGAGCTATACAACCAACACTGGAATCCGTATGCACTTGCTGTACACGTATATTGGGGGTCTACTCCATAGCATTTAATAGCATTATTTATATAGTTGGCCCATACTGCGGCTAATTGAGTGGAGTCAAGACATGCATATAATTTTGTATAAGACTTGAGGTCTTTGATGTTAAACGTGGATATTACTTTTTGAATGATCGTCCATGATTTGTCGGAACATTTTTCATGCCTAAGCTCGTTATCGAAATGCTCTTGGCTCGGAATTGGAACACCGTCTTTTAGCACGTCTTCGCCTGATAAATACTGATAGCAAAAGGGAAGCTTTGCTAGCAGCAAATTTAAATGCTCTGGCTTGAAAGACTCTCCGACACCGAAGGACACAATACCCGAAGGAATCAGGTAGGTTTCCAAAACCTGTTTAATTAGGCCGAGGTATGGGGAGTCCTCTTTCTTGAGATTCTCAATTAATGAAGCAAGCGAGCCTGACATGAACTGACAACTATCTAAAATCCGTATTTTTACTTTTCTATTTCCTGTCCAACCATTCCTGCAATTGGTTGTCCTGCCCCCGTAATTTGTGTGCAGCTTTGGCACATATAAATCTCGGGCAGTAATTTCTATCTGAACAAATTGCTCGCATGATTTTGCAATAACATTAATATTGCCATAATCAAATATGGAATCATCCATATACTTAAGCAATAATTTGTTATCAAATTTAGAACCGTTGTGAGCAATCATGGGTATTTCAAACTTGTATCGGATTTTTAAATTACATCCCTGACATATACTTGATACATATTTCCCGGAGAAATGATCATGATTAAATACTTTTACAACTTTTGCTGTAGCGCTGCTATTCTTTTCACAGTCGGTTTCATCTTCGCTTATGCAATCTTCTAGCAAGTTTCCTTGACTGTCGAATAGATCGTAGCTTAAATTCATGTTTCCACCGCTTGGTTGTTCATCTTCTGGGTTCGAAAACTCTCTTTTGCAGTGTTTGCATTCGGTAGCTTCACTGTGCTGCTTGAGGTCTTCCGTACTTGGGCGAGCATGATTATTTGTTGTTCTTATATCATATAATAATTTCTGCGACCAAAAAAAGGCGCGAGAATAAAAATGAACCACGGGATTTTCAATTGGGGTCTCCCAATTTGGGTAGTTTGTATTCATGTTCGCCCTTTTCCTGGCGCGAGTAGAAACAGTGGTTACCATGTTGTCGCTGTTTTTGTAATGTATCAAAATTTTTAAAGCATTTTTTGCAACGGTAATGTCTTCCTTTCTTTCCATCATCTTTGAAAAATTGGTCTAAATTTGTAATCAGGGCATAATGATAAAGTTCTTCGTTCCTAGACACACTGTATTCGTGAATTAAAAATATATTAATTAATTTGCTATACCGGTTTCCAGCTGGTCTCATCATGATTATACTGTCATCCTTATGTGTGAATATATTTATGTCTATATCATTATTCCGCTCAAACAATTCTACATCTATGTAAGGGTTAACGAATCCGGAAGAAATGCCGGTAAAATCTAATCTGTTCATATATTTATTCCATGTATTATAATTGGATAAGTTGTAATTTTTTTCTGCCATATAACTTGTTTTCCTTGCACTTGTCTTCCCAAAAGTAACCAGCTGCGACAACGTAGTGGAAGCAAAGGTTGTCGGTATTTTTGAAGTTTACAAGTCCTCGCTTCTTGTGTGTGAACGGAGATTTAAGGTAACCCGTCACCCGAGCATCCTGAAATAGTCTTAGCTCTCCGATCTTTAATTCAAAATCTTGAACAGAAACAAGTCTAAGACCACTAGCATTCTCTACAAATTCATTCTTCTTCTCAATTATGGACGAAGCGCAATTAAATAGAACACTGTAAGCACCTGTTGCATGATATAGGTCGTAGTTGTCACTCTTAAAATATATTGTTGTTGTTGTCGTAGTCTTGTTGCCGTCCTCTAGTATCACTTCCTTTTCAAATATACAGGGGGTGGCTATTTCCACTCGCATGTTTCCATGAATAACACTTAACTCTGCCAATAACTTTAGAGTTGCTTCGTAAGTTGTAGTGAATGCTTCTTCAATATCATTTGTGTTCAATTCATGACGATACACGTATTTGACGAATACGCCTCTATGGGAGCGACTGTACTCAGAGAAATCTTGAAGGTTTAACCGCCGGCCTGTATCAATATGCCCCAAACGTTCGCCGCTATGCATACATACATGTTCGTGCTTATGGGAGCAATAATTTCCACAATGTTCACACAAGTGTGCTTGTTCCACATGGCTGTCATAATTCACATATGTACGACAGTAGAATCTGCATTCCGGCATCGTGCAATTCAGATACTGTAAATGCAATTTATTTACCTTAATAGAAAATTATGTAGTGCTTATTAAAAATGATCACAAATCGTTTTTCTTGATTTTCGGGCTGACTTGGAGAGCTTCTTGAACTTTCGTCTAAATCTTCACTCTCCTCCGCTGCTTTTTCAGGCGAATTACTATAATTAAGTCTATCAGAATTTGTGTCAACCTGGGTTTCCTGTACTTGTTTAGCTAAATTTGATATTGACGGATTTTTGGTGGAAGTTTTGACTTTTTCAAACGTTTTCCATTCGGAAGGTTTGTGTAAAATATGACCCAATTTCTTCTTACGCTCACAGCAGCAAATTCGAATAATTCTCGGGCGGTCACTGACCGATGATAAAGACTTCAAGTTATTAAGATTTTGCTCACCCGAGTTTTCATGTTCCTCCTTTCCAGTGTCAATAATCTCTTGACTACCGATTTTTTTCTCGGTGGTATAATTATGTGTAGATGCTTGCTCCTTTATTTCTTTAGAATTAGTGCTAGTGTTAGTACTTATCTGCATGTTTGCTTCGTACAATTTCATGAGCTCTTCATACAGTCCTGGTTCAATGACCCTCATTATTTTTGCCATTAGATAAGATTAAGATGAGCTCGCATTCCACAATTTTTTTAACAGCACAAGCCAGCACGGCTCGCAATAAATTAGAATTTTTCAATAATAAATGCTTTAATGATTTTGATGGACCTAATTCATACAAACGTAGCAGCTTTTTTCGAAATGTGAACACGTTTCTGTATTTTCGCTTGCAGAACAGCTCAAAATTGATTATTATATCAAAAATGGCGCGCAGCTGTACCAAACTTGCCGAACGAATTAACTTATAAAACTGACGCTTGTTGGTCACAGCCAGGTCTGTTAAGTATTCAATATGTGCTTCAATTCGGTCCATTCTAGTTTTTTTAATTCGGTGTATACACTTCTGTGGAAGCAGTTGGTAGTATTGAATTTCTAACCCAATATGCAAACCCTTTATTCTTAGGATGCAAATCAAGTAAAAGGTACCCAAATTTTTTATTTGCCACTGCTTTGTGATATGCAGACGTTAAAAATGCTGTATTTGATGGGCAAATCTGGCGACTGATGTAGCTTACTACACTGCGGTCGCGAGCGCTGTCAAAAATTACAAGTACCTGTGTATTTAAATTAATTATTCGTAGATGCTTTGAAAAGGCTTGTTGCAAGAGTAATATAACTGTCACGTTGCGATGATGAGAAAGTTTTATAAAAAATCTTGTTATCAGGTCCAGAACGTCTCTGTTTGACAATTTATCTTGTAAATCATCAAATATAACTATACTTGGGCTCGTGGCAAGCTCCTCTACCTGATTAATTTGATCTGTAAATATTACGTTTGAATCCTCAGCCTGTAGAGCGTAAAATTCTTTCTGGAATTCACTGAACACGTAAATGACCTTGTCCACGCTCGTATCAAAAATCTCCCTACGTCTCCTAATTAATTCAAGGGCTGTAAAAGACTTCCCCGAAAACGTTGACCCCACAAAAATTATTGTGCTGGGATGACAGATGCTCATATTAATAAAGTTGCTATCTGTCCTTTTCACGACGAGCTCGTCCATTTTTCAGTTGCTTATAAAATGAAACTCGACACAAGACTGATTGTGAGGAGCTAAAAGGGTATTATTTTATTCTTGAAATTTGGATTTTGTATTTATTATTTACAGACATAGATATTTTTTGCATAACGCTACTTGGTATTTACGCTTACTATCGGGAATTATGCTAACATTGTAATTCTTATATAACCTCAGCATAAGGTGTCTTATATAATTATCGTTATATTTTACGCTAGAGGTAAAGTTAGAAATAAACACCTCATATGAAATATTTTCAGCACATGCGTGAATAAAGGATATACAATACTCTCCACACAGTTCGGAATCGTTACTTTGTAGAGACCTACAATTTTCCTTTACTATATAGCTACTAGGTAGCTTTATATGAGTATACACGGTTATATGTAAACCATAAGAATCAAAATAATACCACCTGGTGGCTGTAACAACTTTAAATGCTATCCAATGCGATCCGGGCATATTGCTAGCATCACAATTAACCACAACTAATGCCGGAAGATCGTTAAAATCAATTTTATCAAATAACTCATCTGCTGCAAGAACATAATATTTTAGTTTAATTCCACGGAAACTAAACAATCTGGAAATTAATTCTCTTATACTCCAGGTATTCATAATAATAATAATTCTAGTAGTCAAGAATGACTTGCTTATCTTTTGACAGTTCAATTACAGATTGATAATGACAATACAGAATGCAATTAACAGGAGCATCCAGCGGAGATTTAAATTTCAACGAGACTTTAATCTGTCCGGTGCGGTTCACGGAGAGAGAATCCCGCAAGTTAGGCAGCAAATCAACAGCGATGAGAACATTGCCTGTATAAATCCATTTACAAGTTATTATAATACACCAATGCAGACGTAGAATGTTTATAATTTTTTTTATTTACCTGAGCAATAGTTCGTTCTATCCACACCGTTGCCGACTATATCCGAACTTGCTGTATTTTTCAACGAGCGGAGTGCCAGCAAATAATTATCAGCACCTGCCCCGTTTGAGGTTTTAAAGCTCAATGGAAATGATCGGTGATTGACTACTTCATTGTTCCACGTAATTCCAACTTCACTCAAATTTTTATGTACAAATTCAAATGCATCTGCTGTTATTTTCCCTAGATACGCGTCAGAAGAGACAAGTCCTAGGACAATAATTTTAGGTATTCGTCCCAAAATTATTCCGTCTGTATTAATCGAAGACAGTCCTTGGGCTATACTGAAAGTCTTCATATCCACATTAATAATAGGATATTTAAAGGTCTTTCCCTCGGCTAATTGCTGACGATGAACTGTCATAACCTGAGATGATACAGTTCGTTGGGACACGTAGAATACCGCGTCATTAATTTCTACCTTATATGGCGCCCCAGCAATTCCGGCTACTTTTCCAACCTTAGACTCCAGGCACAATTCAAGCAGTGACCGTCGAAGTATTAGCCTTAAAGTGGTACCACTAGCCTGGTAGCGATTTTGGTTAAAAATATTTACGCATGGTCGTCCAAGCAGCGTAAATTGTTGCGAATTTTTACTCATATCATAGCGCTGTTTCCAGCCTGCGTCTGTAACGTCAAATACATTTCTTGTCGTATTTGGAAACCATAGCTCGTCCTTCAGGCGACCCACCTTTTCTTCAGGACTAGTTGAAAGAAGGTTACTTAAATAACTGATTGTGGGGTACTGGTTGTTAGCGTCGGCAATTAGCGTACCGTTCATATAAACTTCAATGTTTGAGAACATAGCATGAAAAAAATTATTCCAGGGAGCACAAAAATCCGAACCGTCCATATTGGTGCCATCAGCACGCAATATACGACATGTAAGAGTTAGGAAGCAATCACTTGGATCAATGTACTTGTCAGACTGAGAAAGAACACAAAATTCTAATGGGGAAAAGCTTTCTTTAATAGAAACGAGGGGAAAGTGTGGAGTATAGTCGCTGCTCTGTTGAATACTTACATCAGTAGGTGGTAAAGACGTTAATGCTAGTTCCGAGCGTAATGACTGAGCACTACCTTCGTATACACTTGCTGTATCCTGGAAGATAGACTCCATGGTTTATGGTTTAGTACGTGTTTTATTTACGAACACACCTGCGTTTATATATTCTGGATTTATTTTTTCCTGAACCAATTTGAATTTTTCGGAGAGACCGATTGCGAAAACCACCTTTCTTTCTACCCCTCTTTCTATTTACAGCTGTGGATACTGATTTTCTCGCACTCCTTCGTTTTCTTCCACCTCCTGTCTGCACCGCTTTCTCTCGACGTCTCTGCTTTAAACCGCTACTCCGACCTTCCTTTAGAGGAATTAAATATGTTGAATTGTCGCCACCAGATAATCCACCACTTCCGCCTGCCATAAGGTCTGTCTCGCTCGCGCCAGATCCTACTTGCAACTGGCGCTTGGGTTCGTCTAGGAAGCAGACGTTATCATCGCACTGAACCTGCCTCATCTTAACTTTATTATACTAATAGCGCGGGCGAAAATGCAAAATTACACTCGTTTCCCCTTTGCATAAATCCCACGGTTGCATGTGTTCGTCGGTAAAGTCAACACGCAATACCGACAGCTGTTGACAGTTTAGTGGCAAATACATTACTGGCATAAACTCTTTTTCTATTTCCGTATTAAGTATTGAGCTCATGCCTGTCTCGGCAAGCAACTGTACGTGCTGATTTTTATAAAATTGGCTCTCGACAACATTGAGTACTACTAAAAGCCGTTTCCCTGACGATGTCACTGGCACAATTATATCTTCTCCTTCCTCCTCCTCTTGAATTTGCTCTTCCTGTATGACAACATCGTGCCCGACCTGGACACGCTTTGCTTTGGTAAACAAAGTGTCGCTAGGTATTTCAAAGTACATTTTCACTGAATAAGGCAGATCAATGGTATAATCACGAGGAATTTCATTCGTAAATAATTCCCCATTTCCATACTGAAACTTGATGCTGTAGTCGGGAAATTTTTCAGATGCTAGAGCAGCATTCATTTCTGCAAGCACGTCCTGCACACCCATTGTTTGGGGCTCCTTCATTGCAATAGGATACAGGTTTTTATAACCAAGTCGGAAAAAGAGTGTATCATCTCCCCGGAGTTTTGCGAATTTCTCCTCATTGAAAACTGTAGCAGATTCTTCCGAGCCTGTGTTAAAGCGTTCATGAGTAAATCCCAAACATTTTAGTAATGCCTCTGGTAGCGTTATATAGTCAGACTTATGTTTGACTGGAGTAGAAACATCTACTTTGCATTTGTTTGCTGCATTAAATGAAAAGTTAACATTGAAACCGTGCTCTAGGAAGCGAGCGGACAACCCCGTGAAAAATCGCTTGTAGTTAGTCTCACTGCGCTTCCAATAAGCAGCAAGACTTTGGAATTGTTGGTCTATAGCAATGAGACTTCCCTTATAAGGATATTTTATAAACCCGATCGAAAATTCTGTAGGCTTTACAGTTCTGCTATAAGCTTCCTCAGTTGCCACATCCTCACCCGCAAACTTTCCTTGTGTAAAAAATCTGCGCTTGAATCCCAAAATAGCAGCAAATGTTTCCGACAATAGTAAATATTCATTCAAATCTTCATGTTGATTATTAATGGTGATTATGTAACCACCGGCTTGAACAACTTGAGCTGAAAACGTGACTCTTGTATTTGAGGTCAGCATAGCTCGGTTGACGCGGGATATTAAATCTTCTAATTTTGCGTCACCATTGTTGTATCGAAAGCTATCGATCCTTGGTGGGCTAATGCCAGGAAATAGGGGTCCGGTTGGAAGCTCCCTTTTGGCGGGAATAATTCTACGAGTTTGTTTTGGTCGTACAATTCTGGTAACAGTTTTAGTTCGTCTCTCCACCTTTCCTTCAGGTTGCGGTGTGTATCGTAATTTAACCAAACCTACGTCATACAGGCCTCGCTCCACATTCACAACGTCCGGTAAAGTATTGACAGTGTTACCAAAAAGACCTGCCCCTCCAGGATTAGCACGACTCGACAGTAATGTTTGAAAACCTCGCAATGCGCTTACGTCATGTCGTTGCCCTCCACCAAAAGTAAAATTAGTTGCTAGGGACATTATTTAAATTTGTGCAACCCAAGGTTTCATTCTCTTCTTGATTTTTTGGAGCAAGTTCCAATTCTTCTGGATAGAATTGACCTGCACAAACATATGTATATATTAATAGAACCTAGTCTATAAACGGTACTGTATTATAGTTTTATAAATTTAAATTCACACCTGTAATTTCTTCTGGTGGTACAGAGAAATCCTGTAGTAGATATGTGTATGGTAGCGTGTCTTGAATTTTTATAATCTTAAACTTTTCTCGAGACCAATTTTCCGAATAACCTACCCACAGAGATTACAACTGTCAAATGGTTTGAAATTATGTGTTGCATTATAACTTGTAGCGGATAAGATATAAAAGTCAAACCCTTTTCGAATAGAAGTTTCGCCCGCGATATTCTCACAACGTCACCAACCTTAAATTTTGGAGGCTTTCGTTTCGGATCAGATTTTTCTCTAACGTACTTACTATACATGCGAGAACATATCTCATTCTGATCTTCTACATCAACAGCATTGGGAGCTCTCCCCAAACTTTTATGGAATGAATTGTTGTATGAATGAACAAAATCCTGTAAAACGTTGTCTATTCTGGCTGTATTATTTTCCGTCATATACCTTTGAAGTTTTGTGAACAGACTTTGTATAATTCTTTCGCTCATTGCGGATTTTATGTGGCTATATATATGATACAACTTAATTTTATTCTCGTTGAGAAATTTCCGAAACTTTTTGGAGGTGTACTCAACACCCCTGTCTGTAAATAGCATAGACGGCTTTTGCCCTGCTTCCTTAAAAATGGACTCAAATGCTTTGATCATAGACTGGGAGTCCTTTGATTTTATCATTCGAGCATAGAGTTTGCGCGAGAAACTGTCTACTACAATAACAATGAAATTGTTGAATTTATTCCAAGATGCTATTTTACTAATATCTTTCAGGTCCGAACTAAAAATTTCTCCAATAAAATTGACCATGATTTTACGACGACGAAATTTTCTGCGTATAGGCTTGTGGAGGGAATAGCCGTCTAGCTTTATGAGTTCTTTCTCGACCTCTCTCTTGTCTGCCCACCGGCGTCTATTCTTAATAAAACCGCTTAAGCCTGAAAATGACCCACTCAATCGTTGGTTTAAATAACTTTTCCTAGGTGTTGACGCCATCTAGTTTAATCCAAATGAATTACCGAAGTACTAATTTGCGTACATGAGTAATTCATATGCAGTGTAGAGTTACAGCTCGGATTACAACTAACAAGGTGATGTACAGTTTTCTTCTATATACACACAAACATCAGCTTACAACTAGCAATAATTATTACGCGAGAGGCAAAAAACCGGAGGACAATGTTCCAACCCACACAACATACATACAATACTCACAGATATATGTGAGATAGAGAGTATAGTTTATAAAGAACATATGCTGCTATAGTTAAACCCATCACGTATACTAATTCCCCCCGACTCTTCCGGCCTTCGGTCACAGGCATTAGATGATTTTCATGCCCGGGGATAGGGAATTTGGAAAACGGGATGTTCAATATTACTACTAGCATCCTTTGGTGTATCACATTGAATCTCACCCAGTTTGTTGAGTGATAGTTCCTGTCTTGCATTGCATGGGGCAAGGGCTGCTTGTTTGCCATTGGTAAGTATACATTGTTCCAGTAATGGTATTGGTGGTTCCGATATGGAGATTAACGTAAAGTTGATGTTATCGATGGTTTGGCTTAGTCCAACCTGGAGACGCGTTTCGTTCTGGATTGTTCGATTGCCCATCTTGAGTGTGACTAATAGTTTAGTGGAGAATTTCCATTCAGGGCAATTGTACACGCCGTATACTTCATTCGTGGGGTTGGTGAGCCATGAACGATAATAACAGCAATCCCGGGTTAATGGAAAGGGGCACCTGGGATGGCGTAGATCAGCACAAAAAGACCATAGTAAATGGTTGTTGGATCCCTTAAATGCCTGTACAGTGTCGTTGATGCCAAAATTTTGACAATTAAAGCCGTGGCATTCTGCGTCACTCCATAAATTGTAGCAAAGAAATGAAGATTAACAATTGGCTACTGCCCGAGGTGCGTAATACAGTAATTGCTTCATACAACTTACTGCCACGGATTTTGTTTCTACTGTAATGGTTCCTATGAGTTCATTATGTACATCTTCTATCCGGAAACACGACTGTTGTCCTAGAGGGCTTATTGCCAACCGTGTGTTGATACGTAAGGCACAGTTGATGTGATTGTCCTTATCGATATGACATTCCTTAGAACTGGCAGTCATTCCTGCGAAATTGGTACAACTGTAACTTACGGGTATTAAAAGTGCAATGATCAAAACTAGGCTTAGTTGGATTATCCGGGGAAGATAAGCTCTTCGTCGTTCTGATCGTCTCCGTTCATTTATTGTTTCTACCGTTGGCTGATAGGGGTTGGGAATGTCGTGGAGTACAATGTCCTCTGTGATAGCATTGCTGGATGTGCTGATGTGCTGGTAGTTTTTCTTGTTCCTTCTTCGAAGATACATTCTGAGACAGAGTCTTGCGGGCCAGCAGAGATACCAGTATATAGTCTTCACAATTCGTGATAGGAATAGCATAGCAGTAAATCCAATAACAAGGAGGATGCCCAAGGAAGACAACATGAGCCAGTGTATCCATGTATAACAGGACAAATTGGCAAACTGTTCTGTGCATAGGTAACAGGAGATAATATCACAAATCGGAAGTCGCGGACAGTTGATATTTTTAATGGATGGTACGTCGAAATTAGCAAACCAAATTTCCACATGGGTTACTCCAGTGGCTGCGAGCATATTCCTTTTGAATGTAATATCCGTTACCACAGATGTGGGTATGGTGGATATAAACTCGGGGTTTTTGAGGATCTTTATGTATTTAGGGACCTTTCCGTTGGTTTTGATTTGAACGCCATGTGTGGTACATTCGATTTCACAACCGTCGCAGTCAAACACATTGTGGGTTAGACTCCGATCTTCCTTCCGGGTAAGGAGGTAGAGATGTCCCCAACATCTTGGCATAATCTCGCCTTGAGCAGTCGGGATTTTGTAGATATCCGATGTCGGGTTGTAGGTACAGTTACAGTTGGGTTGTTTTGTTGGATTACAATCAAAGTGTCGACAAAATACGTCGTCCCCGACGCAGTCTGCCGTCTCGCAATTGACTCTCACACAATCTCCTTGACACCGGTACGATGTGAGTAGTCCTAATTGAGGTTCTTGACGGGTTTGTAATGCGCGTAACGGGTAGATGTGGTTGTTGAACATGACTATAGGGACGAAATTTACTTCTTCCACAAAGTGTCGACAATGGCGAATGGTGTAGTCTCCGACAGAACATAAGTCGGAGCGAACTTCAGGGTGATTTAGAAGGGTTATATTGAGACTTGAAGTGGTGTCTTGACATTCCAGTTGGTCAAGATTTATATTGTTACGTATTAATAATAAGAAAGGAATTACCTGAGTCAGAAATACACGTAGGCAAGTAAACCTGACTCAGGACAAATCAACGGAAATGGAGCAAGAAGTAAACAATAAAGAGTTAGAGTTAAGTAGGTTAAGTAGCGTAAGCATAATTAGGTATAAACAATAAATGTTAGCTGTAAGTTAGAGTTAGAAAAAGACGGAGAGTTCTAATTCAGTCTTCAAAGGAACAACATCTCCAGGATTGGAACCCAGGGATTGGCAATGGGTCCATTCCGTCCGGAATGGAACCCGCCACGGACATCAGAAATCCCACGTAGTGGATTCTCAAAAGAAGACAATTTCCAGAAATGGAAAGGATCCATTACCAAATTTAGTGTTAAATGTTAAGTGTTATAATTATAGTTTATGTCAGTTAAGGAACATTATTAAAGGCCGAATAAAAGTGAACTACACACAGAAATCAAAGCAAAGCAAACCAAGCCTCATTAGTGATTAGCGCCATTACAACATCATGGACATTACGAGCAGGGAATGAGGCGCCCGAACCCGGGATACATCAAGTCCCTCTCTTTCTCAGCCGGGGAAGGGAGGGCAGATGTAACATGGTGTTTCTGTCAGGACTTCAGGTCACGGTAAGGGCCTGGAGTATCCAAAGGTCGGGGACCTGCGGATGACCCTGAATCGCAGGAAAGTCGCTTTGTAGCAAGCATTTCCGTTGATTTATAAACTCTCTCGATGGAAGTATGGGCTCAACTAACGGGCTATACATTGTATAGTACTATAACCGAGCACCCGAAACTTCGAGAGAAAGTCAGATAAAAACAGCCAAAAAAGTTCATCTCTCAAGAAAAATCGGACATCATCATCACGCGCGGATCCGGACAAGAAATTACAAGAATCCTAGTGCAGCACTATAATATGAACTATTTAACGGCCGTGAATTTTTCTAAAAAGTGACTAGTGAGTTAGGCCCTTGCCTCACAAGGAAATTTTCGGGGCAAGGTGAGTACCTAATAAGGTGAGTAACATTTTTCCTTACTTGAATATCATGAGTTAGGGGCTAAGCATAACTGTTGTACGTAGTTACGAGGAGCATATGATTTTTGGAGTAATTAACCAGAGATTATGAGCAAATCATAGATTTAAATTAGAAAATGGTGCATATATTTGCATGTATTTCTGGCTTTCAGATTCACATAGTAGGTGTAAGTACTTACATTTTCAAAACTAAATTCACTTCTTCCAATAGTATAAATCTATCTCTATCTTTTTAGAAGTCTAGGAGGGCCGACGGAAATTGAGCACTAGACATAGGGAGCTTAGAAGGGCCGGATTGAGCGCTAGGCATGTAGTGTCAGTATTGTAAAGGGTACTATTTGGGGCTGGAGGGCCGACGGAATTGAGCACAGCGAATAGTAGTCTTTCTCTTCGTAAGTTTAAGCCAGATTTTCAAAGGGCCGGATTGAGCGTGAAAATTTCTATAAAATCTTTACTCAAAATTCACTTTCAAATTATTTTAGGGCTCTGTCAGGAGGACAGGGCTCAGTAATAAGAATTCGGAAATCTTTCAAAAGCAATTTGAATTCACTTTTTAGTATTAATGACTCTTAAAATTGACTTTCAAGTTCAGGTTATGAACACAATATGATCTATCATGTATTTTAATTATTTTTAGTATTCAAAAATAAATGCTTTCTCGTTTCACACTTAAATATTTTCGCCTTCTAGGTTTAAGTTAGCATTTGAAAGGCCAAGGATACGAGCGCAAATGTTCTTTAGAATTTCTTTTGACCTCCAAATTAACTAATTAAGGAGTCTAGGCTAAGCGGCAAATGATTAAAACTTTTTCACTCCAAATTACTTTATTTATCTGAAGTGTAGGATTTACACGGATAAAAATAAGGATCTATCTCACATTTTTCTCACATTTTTCATACTTAATTATTTCACCTTCTAGAAGTAAGTCAGCATTTGAAAGGCCGAGGCTATGAGCGCAAATGTTCTTTAAAACATTCTTTTGATCTCCAAATTATTTAGTTAGGGAACCTTACGCCAGTAAGGTAAATAATCAAAACTTTTTTCTCCAAATTACTTTATTTATCTGAGGTGTAACGTTTACACGGATAAAAATATGAATCTATCTTAAACTTTTCACATTTTCTTCTCCACTATTTTTTTCTGTTCCACCCGAAGGGCCGGATTGAGCACGGGGTAATTAGACAATCAATTTACCATGGACTTGGTAAATATTAGGAATTCAAAAATTTTTAATCTGAAGGGCCGGATTGAGCGCAGATATCAGATTTCAGTTCGTCATTTTTGCAAAATTTACCTAAATAGCTCAGGTAGAGAGCGCAGGTACATCAGATCATCAAAAAGCATAGTTTTTAAGGACCCTAAATTTTTCGGAAAGGCCGAGGATCTAATTGAGCGCCGAGGGAATTCGCAATTAGTTAAGTTTGACAAAATTTAGTCTCAAAGGCCGAAGTATAGTGAGCGGGGACACATTGGCATTAGGATAGAAACATACGTTTAAGAAAATCATAGTTTAATTTAGTATAGGGATTGAAGGGCCGAGGCGTGAGCGCAATCATTGTTGTGTATAGGATGTAAGTTTATACGTAGAATCCGAGAGGCTAGAGAGGCAAAGAAGTTCATAAGGTCAACTTGAATTGAGTCATTTCAAGCACGGAGGTGGTCGGGGAGGCCGACAAAAGCACCGATAAGCCTGTCACCTACTAGAGGTAATCGGAGAGGCTATGATTGAAGTACCGACATAGGCATGTGTATTGTATTGTGCCCGAGCTGGACGGGGTTAGGTAACAGGTAGAGCTAACACCAGCAAGGAGGTTCACGGGGAGTGAATAGGATGACAGAGGACATTCCAACCACGGAATACCGCTTTAAAATCTTAGGCATAGGTTCCGGCTATGGATATGCATAAGGGAATTTCTTTATTTTCAACTCTTTTAGATGATTCATGGATGTTGATTTCATCATAAGGTTAGCTGATCTCGAAGGAATGTTTAGAATAGAGAGATTCAGCATAAGAAACCACAGACTCATGGGATTTGAGGACTGGTTATAGGGATAGGCATTCAGATATTTCCGGTGGCTTCGAAAATATTTGTCTACGACAGATACAAGCCTTGCTGATGGTAGGATCAGTTCAAGGAAGTTCTTAGGTACGAATTAGGACACGAAACTTATTTCCCCAGTTGCGAAATAATTAGTAGTGAGGAATACAGTCCTGGATAATTTGGGAGATTATTATAGGAGTATTTAGGGAAATTTAGGCAACACCCGGCCGAGTGTGAGCAGTGTTGACAGACAATAAGGCTGATATTTTAAGGAATATTTTTACGAATAAGTTTAAAAAGGAGATATAACAGGTAGTCTAGAAGGAGAATAGGATTAAGTAGGGTTTAGAAGGCAGTAGGTAAAGGAGGTAGAGTTAAGGGTAATTTAAGGAGGTAGATGGTAAGAGAGTTAAGTTTTAAGGAGGGTTAAGTTTTAAAGAGGAATAAGTCTTAAGGGAATTTAGGTAGTAAGGAAAGTTAAGTTAAAAGAAGGGTTTAAGTTTACAAAGGCTTAGTGATAACAGATAAATAGGTAATAGAAGCTAGTAGTTAAAAGAGATAGGGTTACAACAGGTTTCACAGGTTAGGGTCAGGTTTAATTTAGGAAGTACAGGTCAACTTCAGGCTTAGGTTAAATCACGAAAATTAAGTTTTAAGACAGATCAGGCTTTTAATCTTCAAGTATTTATTTACAGTCTTCTTCTAAATTCAGCGCGTCAGTAGGATATAAGCATAAAGGCAATAAGCACTCAACGAAATTTTAGACACGGTTTAAGTTATAATTTGGATTAAGTTTTAAGGAAGGTTTTCAGGAATTCATTGGCACGCACTCTCAAACAAACCCAGCAATTCATAAATCAACTCAAACGACTAGCATTTTCTCATACCACCCGAGAAAGTTAGAACGTTTTCAGGTATGGATTCCAAGAGAAAACAACAACCATCTCAACGGAAGTCAACACCTGCACCTTCAACAACATCTCGAAGGACTACGCGATCAACTGGACCAGTGCCAGACAATGAAGAGAGTCTTGAAGTTGCGATGGCCAAAGCCAAATTGGAGAGAAAAATGGCAAAGGCTAAAGCAAAGGCAGCACGGGAGTCAGGAGACTCCACAACCAGCAGTACATCATCCATCTCGGAGAAATCGGTTTACAGAACCCCCGCAGCATCTGCACATAGTCCAAGAGACTCGCAGGGGGTGGGATACCGAGAAAGTCCAGACAATAAGGGTGACGACGACGTGTTCCTGGACTCGGTAACAAGTCCCCACAGTGGTTCGACCGTAAGTCCAAAAGGAACACCAACACAACAACAGGGTTCTCTCAGTAGACCCTCTCCAAACCAATCCGCTGGACCATCGAGTACTAGAATTAGGCTCGTTTTCGAGGATTCAATAGAGGATACGGGTACGGTAATCAGATCCACAATCGGAGAATCCGAGCAGGCGAAGGGTACCCATAGTGGACCCACGACAAGCGGGACTCCGAGCGGAAGGAAAACCCACGTATCACCCACGCAACTAGAATTACGCGACCAACAGTCTGTACCACCGGTAAATCCGGAAGGACAAGGCGAGGTCATAGGCGAATTCATGCGAAATGCAGCGGGACAGCCCATCTACGTGAGTAAGGATGCAAACCCGGTCATCAAAGAAATATTGGCACAGTTCAACGAACCGGAGTCAAGACCAACAAGTAGTGCAGCCACCTCATCTTTCGAAATCATCACGGATCCAGAGAGCATTCACACGAGTTTTGAGAAGATTGAGCAACAGGCTTCTACATCAGCAGATGGACAGGACATTACATCACCCAACAATGCCGATGTCAATGGAACAATAAGACCTGTTGACCAAGAGGAAATTGCTCAACCAACGATTGCAAAACACCAACCGGATGCAGATAAAGAAGATGAAGAGGTATTGAACAACAACACTACTGGACAAATAGCTCCACACATAGATCATCAGCAAGTATCAACAGCAAGTGCAGGTTCACAACAAATGAACCAAACCAAAGGTAGTACGAAGAGTGAGCGTGACCACACAACAACACAACCGAAAGTGCAACAATTACCTTCGAAAATTACACCAGCATTTTTCAACAGAAGCGACACAGTACGGCAAAGAACATTCAGCCAGGTGTCTGAAGCTTCAGTACAGGAAGAGCTGACAACAGAACAGATACCACAGATCGTGCCAGTAAGTAACGAAGTAAATCTAGTGCAGACAAATCTCACACAACTGAGAATTCATACAGGTGTAGAGATACCTGAAGGGTGCTTCGAGGAGCTAACGCGATCGGAGGGACTTCAGAGGAATCTAACCGAAAATTTTCTCATAGTGACAGAATTGGAAGGACACTGGATAGAGGTTTACCACAGGTTAGCACACCACACCTACACAGGTACGGTCCAATGGACACATTTCTTTATTAGAATAGCAGAGATCATTCATAGGCGAAATTACAATCGATTGCCAAATTGGGACGAAACAGAGGAGTTGAGGAGAAGAGCACTCACTCACAGCAGGAACATCAGAGAAAATATTTTCATACCAACCGAATTAATTAGAAATCTGCTAGAAAGACACGTGCTTTCATTTGGAAGTAGAACAAGGCACCAAGGAGGCCAAATTTTCTTTAACGATCAACCTAGGTACACTACGGTAACTTATGCCAGAAGACACACCAGCATACAAGGTCACAGACGGCGTACTCGAGCTTATTCCAGTAGCGAAGAAAGGTCAGGCTCAGATCAGGACGCGAATAACAACGAGACGGGCGAACGTAGACTCGTAGACCCTAATGGTACTGACATTTTAAGCAGGCATTTGAGGTACGATTCACGACACCCACCATTTTCACGAAATCCGATAACGGGTTTATTAGAACCAGCGTCAAGAGCAACAGTAAGACCGACAGACATTTATGACCGACCAGAGTTCGAGCACGACGCAGTTTACCAGGGATTACGACGAACAGATCTCATAGACCCAATACTACCCCACGAGGAGGTACGCACACCGCAAAGGTCTAAATTTGCTAGGAACTACATTGACCTTAACAGTCAACCAATAACCCAACCCCTCACAGGACCAACAGGTAAACCCATCTCACTATCCAGAAAAATACACAAAGGGCAACCGCGAACGTCAAGAAACAATCAAACAACCACTTCCAGTTCAACCAGAGAACCCAGCACAGCCGACATAGCCGTTGCAGAAGAAATAAGGAAGAAATTTGGGAACGAAAGACCCACAATAACGCAATTAAAAAAGGTCAAGGGCCTTAGTCTAACATCACCTCGAGCAAATAGTGGGACAGATAGTGACGACCAGGTAAATCCGACAACAAGGACCCCTTCGTTCGGAAAGACACCTAGGCGAACCTACAGAATTCCCACAAGCCAGAGCAACGACTCTAACTCAAGTCTCACAAGCAGGAGACCAGTTCACAACCAACTAACAACTTCAAGAAACTCAGGTGAACAGGTGCGACCAACGTCAAGTGAGCTGTCACACAACAACTTAACCAGACAATCAAGAGACACCTGTAGCAGACCAATTAATAGCGAGACCAACTCGACAACACCCAAAACGCTCACAGGAGTCAAGACAAGTACACCAACGACAATTCGGGACCCTACGACCAAAACCGGAGTAACCCCGAGGTCAGGTAATTCTTGTCGCAACACCCCAGGGACAGCTGAACAAAGATTCACACACTACCCTGACGTAACACAAGACATAACTCTACAGGAAAATCCCGTACAGCTCACACCTGTCACTCAGGAACATCAAAGAGCGACAGAAACTACACCCAGGAACCAACCAACTCAACCAAACTTACGGTTTAGGAATCAAACCATCAGAGACGATTTGGAAACCCCTACAGAGGAGACCCCATCTACTCATTTAGGCACAGTAGCCCGGCCTACGCCAAGACCAAGTGAAACGACAACCAGATTATACGTTAACACAGAATTCAACGACGACGACGACGTCGACTTCGTATCACAACGGGTATACCAGTCACCCGGAGGAAGAATCTACACTCACCCACCAGTCCATGCCTTACATGCACCAGCTTTAACAATCAATACAGTAGATCTGAGAGGATTCGTACGGGCCGGACAAATCATCCGAGAACAGCGACCATCAGAAACAGTGGTGAGAACCATCAGAAACATCGACGGTACCTACTACCAGGCATTTAACAACCAAGAAAGATTCACAGTATACCAATCCCCAGGAGGATCACTGTACAACAGCTTACCTTTAGGTCGAGCAGGCATTTTCCGCCACATTCTGAGAGGACGTGACCTAGTAACCAGGACATCTAACAACGACAGGACCCTCATAGAAGGAGGAGAGCTGGTAACAGTCATAAACACCAGCCAACCTGAAAATACTTCAAGTAGCAACAGGTCATACACCCAAGGGGAAACACTAAGGTCACCCGTGGTACAGCCAGCGACAGCAACACAACCTGCAACAACTATCGCAATACCACCCAGGCCCAGGGAAAGATCAGTAAATAGATCAATCAACCTCTCAACAACTACGACGACAACAACAACCACCACACGACCAACACCAACAGTAGTAAGGCCACCAGCGACATCTCAGGCCACGTCAACAGGTCAAACAGGAGCAAGCTGGGTTGACGACCCACGATACAGCGTAAATACCTGGATTGGACCAAGTGGTAGAATTTACCTCGACGAGAACGACGCAACAGAAAGAAATCTCGTTCGCAGTCAGGCAACCGTTTGTGCCGAGTCAACGACAGGCGTAGAGCGAGAGAAGCAGCACATGAAGCAACTTGGACAGGTCAGGTGAGACGATTAATATATTTCAATAGGGAAGACGACCTTATCCAACGAAATTTCATACCAGCAATTGATGCTAACTTCGAAGCTGTAGCAGCTACAAGAACAGAATACGAAGAAATCATCTCGAGTGACGACCCACCAATAGCATTCCGACGCTTAATAATTAGAAGGTCAGAAGACCCAGACCAAGTTACCAGCTACATCGCTAGGAACTATAGACTTTACCATCGACACATCAACTTACCCAACGGAATACACCGTCAAAGAATACCCGTAGCATTTTTCACAGGGCTAATAGATGAACACGACCATCAAGAAGCTCTGACCAGGTTGTTATACAATCCGGAAATAGAAGTTCTAGCCGAAACCTCTAGCGAAGAGGAGGAAGAGCAGGTACAAGAAAGGGAGAGCTCACGACCAAATCCACAAAGGGAAAACGAGAGTCACAGGAGCAACAACTCCGAAGTACACGAAGACGACTTCAGAATCGCGATAGATATCGAAGACTACGTCATACAAGCAGTTCCCGGCGAATTTGCTTTACGAATAACCGCCGAAGAACTTCAAGAAGCAACACAAAGAGCAGCCGAAAGGGAATTAAATCCCGAAGGAGAAATTCAGTTAGTAGACGAAGGCGGAATAGTACATTTCTTCCCAAGATTACAACTACAGGATCTTAATCCAGAATACCAGATAGTAATCACCAAGGACCGAAACAACAGAAAAAGACCACCTTTACGTGCACGTCGCCAGATAGGCAACAATAACCCACGACCACCAGGCCCAGGACCAAGTGGAGCAGGTGAAGGTAACCCACGTGCACCACTGAATAGCAGCAACGGGAATAACCCACGAGCACCTCAACAAAGAGGAAACCCAGGTCAGAGAGGAGTCAGAGGAGGTCGCCACATAGGAGGTAGAAGGAGAGCGAGAGACGAGCCTGGAGATTCAGGAGGCGACTCATCTTCCAGCTCCAGCAGCGACGACGCAGACCAGAACAACCGCAATAACCGCGAAAATTTTTACGACCCACGACACGGACAGCTAGTCCGCCGAAATAATCTAGTTAACCAACTAAACATCAACATCATCAACCCTTACATACCACAAAACCAACACAGGGTCATACACATTGAAGAGATACCAGTTGAACGACCACCAATAAGAAGGTATTTAGACGACGAGATGTCAACATTCATGTTTCCCAAGGTAGAGTTCAATCCGGGCGAAGATGACCCCGAAACAGCATTCGCAACAGCAGAACTCCAGACCAACAGGTTCGGAGGAGATACGATAGAGACACGCATGCAATACGTCCAACTGATTTTCAGTCCAACGGTACGAGATTGGATCAGAAATTGGATAGCAGAGCGAAGACTAGTGGAACTCAGACCATGGGCAAACGTCAACTGGAACGACTTCAAGGAAGAATTTTTGCAGAGATACGCAATCACGGACCCTATGATCCGTACTCTTATGGAAAGGCGTAAGATGCTACAGGATGAAGACCCATGTGCGTACATAGATGCAAAGCTAGCACTAATCAACAGGATTGACAGACACCTTCCAGAGGCAGAAAAGATCCGTCTAATCCGAGCAGGATTAACACCCGAATACGTGGTGGCATGCCGAGGTTGGGAAGCAGACAACGTACCCGACTTCATCTATAGCATCAAGAAATACCACGAGGATCGCAAGACAGATGGAGCAGAATCCATAGAGACAAGATTTGCGAAAGTCCAGCAAATGTTAGAGCAACTAACCACAGGTATGAAGGCAGTACCAATGGAGACAGAGATAGTCAAGGTAGCAGCCATACGAGAACAGCCGGAGTTCAAAAGACCCGAGCCACGCAACAATGACCAACGCGGACGAAATTCAGGTCAAGGAAATTACAACAACTCCCGCAACAATAGCCCAGGCTACGAGAACAACAACAATTACGGAAATCGGAGTCGTAATGACAACAGGGATTACCGATACCAATCACCAAATAGGGACCGAGGAAATTTCAACAATAACAGACAGCGATCATCTACACCAGACAGATCATACAATAACCAGGATAGAGGAAGACCTCAGTACAGGAACGACGGTTACAACCAGGGAGGTCAGAACTATCCTCCGAGGAACCAAAACTTCAACTCAGGCAGGAGCCCAAACAGAGGTTTCAATAACAACAACTTTAACAGCCAGGGCAACGCCCCATGGAACGGACAAATGATGGATCCAAACTACAACCAAACCTACAACGGGGTTAGCAACCAAGGATTCTACCCAAACCAAGGCTTTGCACAACCACAAGGCTTCATTCCGAATCAAGGATACCAGCAGAATCCAAATTTTGGACCACCACAAGGTTTTGGACCACCCCAAGGGTTCATACCACCTCAACAATTTGCGCCACAACAGAGCTACGGACCAACACCAATGACCACCTACAACAGCCAAGCTCCAAAAGCAATCCAGAACAATCAAGGAAACTTCCAACAGCCAAATTACCAACAGAGCTATCGACAGGGAAGTCAACAACAATACCAGGGCAACAACAATGGCAACAGAAGCCGGAGCAACTCAAGAGACCGAAACCATCAAAGTATCGACAGAGCAAGTACCTGGAACGGACACCCCGAATACCCGGAGCAGGCTCAACCCGTACCAGGACAACTGGCATTAGAACCAGCACAAGGGGAGCCAGTATGCTTTGGATGTGGAAACCCAGGCCACATGAAAAGAAATTGCCCGAACAGACGCTCCCAAAGCCCATTTTCGTCGGAAAACTCCCGGAGGGGGACGCACCCCCAATAATCGGAGACATTCAAGAAAGAATAAATGCGATGATAACGAGACAAGCAGGGATGGAGACGGAGGAAGAAGGCGAGTTAGAGATAGTAGACATCAACCCATGTCGTATAGCAAAAGGTAATAAGTCAACACTACAAGTACAAATCTGCAGTATGGTAATACCAACACTACTAGATTCAGGAGCTACCAGGTCATGCATCCAACGAAACTTACTGCCAGACTGCGCGGAAATTAAAGAAGTGCCAAGCACATTAAGAGTTTCAGTTGCTAACACAGAATTGGTTAAACCCATTTGTCTAACAAGATTCACTATGATGATTGAAGGCGTTCAACTCCTATTCAAAGGTCTAGTCATGGAAGCACTAGAGCCAAAAATGATAATTGGAGAAGATCTTATGACGAAATACGGAATAACACTAGATTTCAAGAATTTGGAAATTCGGAGTGACAGATTCCGGACAGTGCCAATGGGCAGAGACACTCACCTCTACATAGGGGAAAGAAAGGCTGACACGGAAGTAGTCAGATCTGTTTTTGCATTCAATATAGCAAAACGACCAGCAAAATCCATATGCAGGACTAAGGAAACAGTCACAATCCCAGCATACGGACATTTTAAGATACCAATCTACGTGTCAAAAAGAATTTCACGGGATTTTTACCTGGAACCATCAGAGAAATTATATAGCAGCAAGCGAATTTTAGTCGCAGCAGGAGTAGTACCAAGGGAGGAACCCTTTGCGTACATATTTAATCCGGCACCATGTCCACAAACCATGTACGAAAAGACAGCTATAGGTCATGCGGAAGAAAGTTTTGACCTCATCAAGATTAAGCGTAACCAGCTCCGTGATGCCAGCAAAAGGCTCACACAGGAACAGCTGGACTGCTTTGACATCTTTATAGGACTAGAAGAGATAGCACGAAGCAGGTATCGAGCACTTCTAACACGATACCCGGAATGCTTCGCATTCAGCAAGGCTGACTTAAAAGAGCCAGCATGGGTTGATCCCATCAGAATCCATACAGGTAACAATCCACCTGTGCAAGCAAAACCCTTCCCATGCTCACCAGTAGAGCGACAAAAAGTAAGGGAGGAGGTTCAGAAGATGCTGGACGCAGACATCATAAAGGAAGTCAACGGACCCTACAGTAGTCCATTATTTTTAATCAAGAAGAAGGACGGAACCTTCAGATCAGTCGTAGATTATAGAGCACTAAACAAGACAATTGAAGATCAAGTTTACCCTCTAGCAAGAATTGATGACATATTGATGCAATTTGGAAAATCTGCAATGTTTGACACCCTTGATATGGAGTCAGGATTTTTCCAGCTATTAATTCACGAGGATGACCAAGTCATCACCTCATTCATCACACAGGATGGACTCTATGCATTCAAAAGACTACCAATGGGAGTAAAAATTGCACCATCAGCATTCCAGAAAGCAGCAGACCAGATGCTAGGCTCACTCAAGTTCCGAGGAGCAATGGTTTATCTGGATGACGTAATTTCATACGGAATAAATTTATTTGACAAATTGGCATCTCTAGAGGAGCTTTTCCTGAGGGCCAGTAATAAAAATTTCAAGTTCAAACCCACAAAATGTAAATTTGGATTTGATGAAGTCGTTGTATTGGGATTCAAGGTATCCAGAGGAGGTACAAGCCCAGACCCAGCCAAAGTAGAGGCAATACGGCATGTAGCCGTACCAAAGTCAGAAACAGAGGCAAGAAGATTCTTCGGAATTTGTAGTTTCTACAGGAAGTACATTAAAGATTTTGCCAAGATTGCAAATCCCATCTCACAGTCGTGGTTGGGAAGCAAAGGAAAATCCGAAGGTCAAAAGAGAATCAGATGTTTTCAATGGAGCTCAGATGCGACCATAGCATTTAATGTATTGAAGAGCAAGTTAATGACTCATCCAGTACTAAAACACTTTAACCCCGAACTAGATTGTATACTTCACACAGATGCTTCAATCGCAGGATTCGGATGTTGTGTGTTACAGGATGAGGACGGTGAACACCCAATAGCATACGCTTCAAGAACACTAATAGCGTCAGAAAAGAATTATTCTGTTACAGAATTGGAATTAGGAGCAGTAGTATTCGCTGTGCGAAAATTCAGACAATATCTTTATTTAAGAAAGTTTCAAATTCGCAGCGATCATCTCGCATTATGCTACCTCAAAGCACAAAAAGATCCAAATCACAGGATAAGCAAATTTGTGAACAAATTACAAGAATTTGACTTCACCATCACATACAAAAAAGGATCATTACATCTAGATGCGGACTTCCTATCAAGGGCACCCTTACCTTACACGAAGGAAGATCTCGCAGATGTAGATGACCACGTAATTGATTTTGAACCAGATCCCATACGAGATCATAAAATGATTACTAAAGAAATTGCAGAAATCCCAAAACCACTTCAGGAAATGCCTGAATTACCCGAAGGTACAGCCAGCATGAAAACATGGGAGGAAGAGGAAGATGAAAGATTCTGGACGGATGAGAGTAGCCAATCCTCAGAAGAGGAGACGGATGAGGAAGAGAAGCCTCGCTACAACAATCCTTGGTCGGGAAGGCTCAAAGGACAGCCCCGGAGAGTAACAAAACCACGATCCGAATTTTTGGTACATAACCCCGAATTGGAAGAAAAGGATTGGGAAAGCCATGCTTCACGTGTGGAAGACCGAGTAAGCCAAATTACACTCGGCACGTCCACGCGCAAAGAATGGAAACTATCCGTCGACGAAGTAATCACAATTCATCAATTCAGACCAGACGACCCTGAGGAAAGGGAAGACTGCTGGAAATTCACAAATGAATACATCTACGAGGAAAACCTCAGAAAAATTGCAGAAATTGAATTACATAATGCAGGCATTGATAAACTAGATTTAGAAGAAATTTCAATCCCATCACAGACAACTAATATCAAGAAGGTTGGAGCAGAAAACATAGAAATTATAATTGAGAAAGGAGATGGAACAAAACAGTCTCATGCTCCACCCACAATTACAATTCCAACGTCATCACAATGTACTGGGGAGGAAAACACGGAACAAATGAGATCAGAACCCCTGGAGGAAATAAACTCTGACGACCACAAGAGACCAGAATCAACGACAACGGAAGGACCAGTTGAGGCTAAGCAAGACAGACAACTGACCACCACCAGTGTCATGAATCCCGACCCAGAGAACGAAGTCCAAGACAGGACGAAAGTGAAGCCGACAATTATGGAAGGACCAGTTGATGCTACTCAAGCTAAGCAACCGACCCTCGCCATAGTAGTAGGCTCCAAACAAAATCAGATTCCAGAAAATAAAGTCCAGAACGAGACGATAATGGAAATACCAAACGAGGGAAGCAAGAGGGTTGCTGTCAGCAAGAATATAACAGTAAACCATCCAGCTACCCGGTATGCCATTCCCGAGGAAATACCGGAGGACAATCCAAAGAAGAATGAGGGACACGTCCAGAAGGAACCGATCCGGTCAACACTGGAGGGAAAAGACAGTGCGACGGAATCCATTCCGTCCGGAAATGACCCCGCGACCAAAGATGACCAATTCGGATTCGAGGAGACATGGACGAATTTCAGGCCAGTCAGCAAACTCGAGCAAGACGTCAAAGTGGAAAGAATTTTTCAATTATCAACACCGACTGCACTATCTACGGAAGAAACCGCTCCGGTAGGTAGAGCAGAAGATGTACATAATCCGAAAACAAATACAGATGATCAAGTTGAAGCCAGGAAGATTTCGGAAGACATTAAGACCTGGATGAAGAGGATTCAACAAAGGTCCGCACTTTGGTACTCGGAAGAAAAACAAACACCTGCAAGTACACAAAGGTACGCACCCATACAGAATCCAGAAGAAGAGTTATCTCTACTAGCCAACTCAGGCCAAGAATTACGACAAGAAATCCGGGAAGGTGAAATTAAATTCACAGACGGAAGAATATGGAAATGTCAGCAGCTGAAGGTGCCCGGCAATGTAGCAGGTAAAGATACGCTACACATACCGAACGACTTTCACGCTGACCATCCGACAAGAAGTGAAGATGAAGAGAGCAAAGGCACAGCCAAGGCTCCAGTCATAAAGTCACTTGTAGTGGCATACGCACTACAGGGGTGTGAAGTGACAGAGGAGACTCAGTCCACACACACGCCTGTGTGTAGGACGTTGGAAGAAGAAAAACAAGTAACACTATTGAATGAACACAATCTCAAGGAGATGCAAAAGGATGACCCCGACTGCCTTCTCATTTTGGAAAAGATAAAACAGCTTCATAAACTTAATTGGAGGGAGCAAGAAAAGTACCGCAAGTATGTATTAGATGAGGAAGGCATCCTGATAGTAATACATAAGGAGGGACGGAAATTATACGTACCCAGGGTATTGAGAAATTTTTTATTATCAAAAGCCCACGACGGCATTTTATGTGGAGGTCATCTAGGATTTCAGAAAACCCTACACAGACTCAATAAGTCATATTTTTGGAAGAAGATGAATGTCTCAATTGCTAAATATGTAATGTCATGTGAGAGCTGTCAAGCAGCAAAGTCCATGAGAATGAAACCAGCAGGACTTTTACACCCTATAAGGATAGAAAATGTAGGAGATGCACTATGCATTGATCTCATAGGGCCCATACAGATCAGTGCAAAAGGCAACAAGTACATAATCATTGCCCAGGACTACGTGTCAAAATATGTGATAGCCGAAGCTATTCCAGATAAAACTGCGGAACGAATCGCAGAGTTTTTGCTGCATAAGGTAGTTCTCAAGTATGGACTGTTTAAAAACTTGCTGAGCGACGGAGGATCCGAATTCAGAGCGGAAATAACTCAAGCATTACTTAAGCAATTAGGCATGACCCATTCCACTTCGACAGCATTAAGACATAATAGTGTAGGACAGATTGAAAGGATGGTACAAACGATAAGCACTATGCTGAGTCATTACACACAAGAAGACCAAGCTTTATGGTGCACTTGTTTACCGTTTTTAATAAATGCTTACAATTGCAGTCACCATGACGTGACCAAAGAAACTCCTTATTTTATGATGTTTAGGCGACAACCCGTACATGATTTCAACTTACAGCTTTGTTTAAACAGTATCGACACTAATTTCATGAGTGCTGAGGAAGCAAAAATTAGGCTGGACAAAGCTTTGGAAAAGATAAGGGAAAGACAGGATTATAGTAAGGAGTGGTACGACCGAAAGAGAAGGCTAGTTAAATTTAAAATCGGAGAGACAGTCAGAGTATTCACGCCAACAAGAATAGTCGGAAAGAGTGAACGTTTCCTACACCCATACAAGGGACCTTTTGTTATCATTGAAGTTTTAGCCAAGGATAATTATATCATCCAGGATTTAAGGAACTCAAAGAAAAGACAAAAGGTTCACGTAGAAAGGTTGAAAAAGTGCCTCCAGCGAGGAGACATTGAGGACGAATTTAGCTACGACTTAGACTCAGATGTGATTGAATTAGTCACCAAAAGGAATTGGAACAAAGTGCCAGAATTTTCAAGCAATAAGCCACGGTCAATTTTGAGAAATTCAACCACAGTAGACAGCAGTGAGAAGTCAAGCAAAAAGGTGACTTTTAAAGCACCACCGCACAGCACAGCAGCAGGAACTGGAGATTTTTCATCCGAAAGATACTCATACAGTTCAGACATTCCACCACGGAAGGAAAAACAAACCAGAGAGTTTTCAACCGAAAGCTACTCAGATTCGCAAATCACCCCAATCCCAGAGAAGAAAAGACCCAGAGGATTTTCACAGCCAGAAAATCTCTCAAAAGGTCAGAAAAACTCGCAAGGTTTGGAAGCAAACAACAGCAACCAAAGACACAGAGAGTTCTCAGCCGAGAGCTACTCACAGTCAAAGGGTACCATACCAGTGGACGACTCTAGACCCGGAAGATTCAGAGGAGGAGCAAATCCATCAAAGGGTCGACAACTGCCCACGACAACAAAGAACCTGCAGGACGGAAATACTCCAGCAGAAAATTACACGGAATCACGGGAATTTTCAGTCGAAAGTTACCCATATTACACACGCTCCAAAACACATGAATATAGAAAAGCTTCAAGAGGAAGTGAACAAATTACAACTGGAGAACGTGAAGACATTACTGAAGATTCGCAAGTACGAGGCCCACAAGCAAAATATAGAGGAACAGATTGCAGTATTGAACTCACAGATGCAAGAAGAGATCCTGAAGTACAGAAATTTTTGCCTAGGATTAGGGAAACCAGTACGCAAGGAGTAAGTAAGCAGTTTAATGACTCTCAGTCGCAAAAAGCTGATTCAAATCATAGAAATTTTGCAAATCCAATTGATTCAAGCCAAGGAGAACGAAATTTGTCTCAGGCAACGGATCCTTCATCAAATAGAAGAGCAGGAGAAAATTATTCAACAACTCTCCAGGACGGAGGTGAAATACGAGACAAATCTCAAGGAAATCCACAAGGTGAGAGACTCAATAAAAGAAATTACGGAGCGACTGGACAGGTCACAAGAAGAATTCCAATAAGTGACGAAGAAACTCAGCTCATATCTGATGACAGAGACGACCCCGAGAGCACAAGCATTAGAAGGTCAGTCCACAATCAAAGAATTGGGAGAAATAATATCGGGACAACTGAAGGAGCATCAAACTGCCCGCTGGAAATACCTCAACGCCAAGAAGAGGATCCACCAACTCGAAGGCGAAGTGAGAGAATTAAGAAAGAAAGTGACCAACCAACACAACGATCTAACAACAGCGGTAGACCTCATCAAACAACTCCAAGAGGAACACATACGACTCAAAAAGACTCTGAAACAGGTGAAAACACTCATACCAGAGCACTTAAAGAGTTGATCAGCCCGATCCCAGCACCACCCCATGTGGAGATCAAGCCCCATCACTATAGAAGCAAACATCAACGGAGCAAAGAATCTGAATCGGGGATTGCTGACTCAACTCCGACGACTGGAAAAGGAATTGGAAGAAAGGAGACAAGTCATCGAAACGCTGAGGAATATACTGAGGGAATTACAGAGCAGAGGTTACCGAAAAGAATAACAACAATCCCAAGAACAAATGAGCAAGAGACAGTGGAGCAGCCCACCAAAGTGGAATCCGACAGCGAGCCCACCCAGTCAAGAACAACAAAATGAATTGCTAATCGTGAACGATCGGACCCGACGCTTGAGGGAAAGATTGGGACAGGTCAACCAATCCATCGAAGCGTCACGGGAAGAGGAACAAAGATTAAGGAAGGCAATCCAGGAAGCCAGAGACGAGCTGACCAGGCAAGAGTCAGCCAAAGAAGAAAAGAAGTAGATAAATCTACAGAAGAGGACGGTCATTACCAATTCCTGGTGATCGACCAAAACTTTGAAGGCAACGTAGAAAACACTACGGAAGCCGAAAACACACCTGTAGAATCATCTACAGAAGAGGACGAAGATTTGAATGTGCCCCAAGAGGACATTCCCAGCAGGCCTACAGGAGATCTCAAAAATACACAAAAGGACGCTGTATTACTCAGTAGAACTAACCAACCGGAGACTGAAGTTGGAGAAGGAGCTGAAACAAGTTCAAGAAGAAATCCAGAGGCTACGGGAGGAAAGTCGGAAATTCACGGAGGAGGCAACGAGGAAGAAGCGTGTCAGCAAGCCCGACGATATCCCACCCGGACCAGGAGGAAGACAAGAAGAACAGGGTCACTCTAAAAGGGCATGAGCAACGCTAGGATCTTAACACAGATTCCAGACTGCGTTTGCTTTGGAGCGGACGAAGTTGAATTACGAGTTGGCGAACAAGTCAATCTCATCAGCTATTTAAACTATCAGGGAAGAAGAAGGGTACGACTCATAGGCACCTACACGATAGTTGCCCAAGATCTGAACCACCCAAAAATTTTATATCTTCAGAAGAATGACCGACAGCAGGTCACAACGTTCGTCAGGGTCTCGAACCAACGAGTCCCGCCGACGAGAAGACGACCGACCAGAGGTAGACCGCGATGACAAGGATAGAACCCGATATTGGGCACAATATGTGACCCAAACAGATATCGAGCCACCCCAGGCGAAGATTCTACCGAATGCAGATACAGGAAGATTGGAAGCAGTACACCGCCTTGACGGAAGAATTCCCAATCGCATCATCATTAAAGGACGAGATGAGAAAGGAACCATCATCCATTCAATATTGTTAGGAGCTCTCAAAAACGGAAGAGAGTTGTCAATCAATTTCGGGACGTACAAGAGAGAACCTCACTACTGTGGTTCCATACACTTCCCAGAAGACCAGAGAGATATTGAAGATGGAGCAAAGGCACCAGAGGAACTGATCTACCTATTTAAAGGACAAGACTTTAACCCCACGCCAATCCGGAGGAAACCTCCAAATTGTCGACTACGGAACCGACAGCCAGGAGATCCATGGTTAATACAACCGTACAAGACGGAAAAGGATGTAGGAAACAACCTAATACCGGACGGAGACTATCCAAGGGACCCGTGGGCGTACAAAGACAGTCTACAAAGAGAAAGAGACATTACAACAAAATACTCCGAAAGGAGAAGATTCACGAATAATCAGGAGTTCAGAACTTCAAGAGTACACATCTCCAAAGTAAGCGAATGGCCAACTCCACAAGAGGAACGGGAGCGAATGGCCCGGGAAGAAGCGGCGAGACGAATAGACAGAAATTACGGACCAGCCAATAAAGACGAACCGGAAGAAAGGAGAAGAGATACGCCAAGGAATGCAGCAAACCTAGCATTCAACCCTCCAGTTGGAAGAGGACGAGGGAGAGTAAGGGAAACCCGAGATGAAGCTAGACCAGGAGGATCGAGAGGTAGTTCCAGAGACGGATACAGCTCCAGGGACTCCAGGACGCGAAAACGGGAACCCGACTCTTCATCCGAAATCCGGAAACGAAGGGAAAGCGATAGGTCACGTAACCGACAGGACAGCCCACCAAATGCAAGGATACGAAGGGACAAGACTCCAACGCAACCACAACCCCCGAGGGAGGTCAGAAACAAAACAGACAGAGAGTCACAGTTGGTAACACCAATAGCCTTACCAGTACGAACGTACACGGAGGCGGTCAAGACACCAACGCCAACAATACTCACCAGAGTCGACCCAATACCACGACAGCCAGCCGTCATCATCATACGAGCCGAGACGCCTACGACAACGCCGGAGCCCATCCCACCACCGGTGCATGTAACACTCTGGAGCGACGAGATGGAGGAGGAAACGGTAGAGCCCCCTCGAGGACCAGAGACAGACGAGTCATCCTCCGAATCGGAAGAAGAAGACGAGGAGGAGGAGATGACGATACCACAATGCGCCAAACAGGGATGTGAAAGGCCCCGACACATCATGACAACAATTAGAGGCTCACAGGTGCAGGAGGAATGTGAACACCATCACAAAAAGCGCCTGAAGAAACAAAAGAAAGTTAAGAAAGAAATAAGAAAGACAGTGGCGGCACTGTTCGGACCAACACAGATGGTCAGCCCAATTCCGTCAGGATGGCCACGAAACCTCGTATGCATCCAGGAGACTCGACACGAGCAGGCCGACATGAGGAACTGATCAGGAAAATCAAGGACCAGGAACAACTAATCCATCACCTAGGCTTATGTAAGATGGACACGTCAGCCATGCGAGAGCAAAAGGATAAGCTAACCAAAGAATTAATGGAACACCGTCAGAAATGGCTCGACTGGAGAAAAACAGTAAATTTTCTACAAGTCTGCAGGGAATCTCAGATTGACCCAGCTACGAAAGGATTTCCGATCACAACGAAGGGATGGAAACCTAATCCTGCCACGTCAACAGCAACTTCCGGCGAACTGGAACGAGTGCTGGCTCAGGAAAATTCCTCAGCCCAAAGGAATGACAACACAACAGTATCAGTACCGGATATGCCACCCTCGCCAGGACAAACTGTCGAGATTGCAACTTCAGATGCATTTATACCAGGACGATACCAACCAAATCTCAGTGAGACAGAAGACTCCAACGAGACCGGAGGAGGCGACGAGCAGAACATTAGCTCAATTTCAGGGCATTCAGCCAACTCGGACGTAGCAGATAGCCATCAACTTTCCCTGGCGGACTTCGCGAACTCACCTCAGTACGAGACCATCATTATAGACGGGGACGACGAGGAACACATCCAAGCCAACGCATCCATCCAAACGCCACCGCACACGCCAGATATGGCAACCCAAGCCGGCGGAGGAGGAGGAGGACGCGGAGGACCCATCCCAAGGATTGGTAACAATGTGTTCTCAACACTTCTCATTTTGGGTTTAATAACATCCGCAATAGGTCACCAACATGGGAAAAAGCAGCTACAAGACACGGAACTGCAGAGGGAACCCAACCCATACCCATGGTCACCACAACGCCCGTGGTGGGCCAAAATAGATGAAATGAGTCCAGTCAGTGCAGAAGGCCACGACTACACCCATCCCAGCTTCACGAACACAGAGGACGAGGACGAGATAGGACACTACGATCCATACGACTTACCAGACTTCCCACCAGCATGCAACGCAGCACCCCGTTACCAGGCCTTTGGCTCGGACACGGCACGAAGACTATGGAAGAATAGCGTCGTGAAGGGCGTAGCAGGTGTTGTAGGAATCTGTGCAACAGGAATTGCAGTGATGGGAGTCTATGTATCATCATTCATGAAAGCCATCAGATCACCCGGAATCCCACCTCAGACGGTCAAAATTCCACAAGATTGGGTACTCATCGAAGCACAACTTCAGGACCAAAGACCAATCTGGATGATAATGCCCGTCAACGCCAGCGAGGAGAAGGAGATGGAAGAATTCCTACGTGACCCGGGCAAGGCAACGACAGCGTTACCAGGAGTGATTACTCCACGGAACGCACATTCCCTGAACGAGACTTCACCCGCAAAGCTCTGGAACCAGGCAGTGAAAGAAGAGATGGCCACGAAAGAAAAGAGGGAACGACGGCACGCCCCAGAACCAACGTCAGAGTAGGAGGACCGACGACAGGTGGAACGGGACCGTCTGAAGCTACCCCAAGTTATCTGGATTATGTCAAACGCCATCAATAGAACACACCACCTGGCTCAACAGGCTTTGAAAGGAATCGCCATAGGATTCTTAACGAAATATGTGCCACTACCCCTAGATTGGAAAATCGAATTTTTCGATAAATATGAAGGTGAAATTCAAAACGTAATAGGTGAGGTAGTACAGGAGGCACTGATACACGAACCAACGGCTAGAAGGACCAGAAGAAGCATTGTCACAGGCGACCGTCTAAATCAGGTGCAACGACAAATGCAGACGGACCCACATGCCTTAACACAAGGAGAAGACTATGTCCATCCGGTACGAGATGTTGCTATAGGTGAAGTAATCTACTTCATGCTCGCAACCACCTTAACGGACGCAAATTGGACCATCACCCTTCTTATACCACACGTCTATAATGGCGTAGAGCACATCGAGGACGATGAGCTTCACCAATGGGAGGTAGAGACACAACCGAGTGTGCTCCGTGACCACCCGCTATTCCTGAAGGAGGAGGCAAAACAGGCCCAGATACGGAAGAAAAGGACAGCTTTTGTAGGACCTACCAACGCATGGACACCAATGGCCTACAGTCGAGAGTTCCTGAAGAAACAACTCCAACAAATGTTGACACAAGTGGAGGAAGAAGAGACAACTTCATCATCTTCAGGCCGACCTACAGGAATCTTGCAACAACTGGTAAATTTTTTTATCAGGATGTTGTTGTACATAGCCACCACCGTCGGAATGGACACCGGAAAGGATAAGCACCCAATCCTAAAAGAAGCCACATCACAACCAACAGAGGAACCGGCTTCAATCTCAGAAGAGGAATGGATACTACCAACCTCGGAGATATCCATTACCTCCAATGATGGAACATCACAACTAGACAGGTCAGGCAGACCAGACATCGTCGACAGCACACCACTGGACCAACTCTCAAGCATGGTGGCAGGATTGTCATCAAATAATGCAGCAGCTACAGGACTTCCTTTAAGCGAGGAATGCATCTCATGTCAAGCAGCGCCCATCTTCCAGGCTTTACTCCAGGACTCCGGATCATGGAGCTGCAAAAGATGCAGCCACAACAACACAGCACAAGCAACTACAGCCACCCCAATACTTCAAGGAGCAACAGCAAGAGTCTGTAGTCTATGCAGAGACGGAGTCGGATCCATGGCGCTACGGGACAGCAACAGAAAATGGAGATGCGTGGAATGTGACGGCATTCTGAACGAATGGGGAACGGCAGAAGAACCACCGCCGCAGGTCGAAAATACGACCGAATCGGATTCACCAAGCTCACCGGAGCCTGAAATTTTTACACATCTGTGTAATGGAATCAGGACAACAACCACAACGAGGATACCTTGTGAAAGTTGGACATGCGGGACCTGCCATCTCACCACCCATTCAAGCAGGAAAGAGAAAGCAGACAAGGAAACCCAGGAAAGGTACGAGAGACTACAAGGACTTCCAGTACAGTACGTCCGACGAACACGACCCGAATTGGACCGAATATTCGGACGCAGTACATTACCCACCTGTTCATTTACCATGGCAAGAAAACTACAACAGGTACGACAACAAAAACCAGCCACGAAGGACAAAGAGAGACCACGACAGAAGATAAGGTCAAGAAGAGTTTCACCCGAAACACAAATACCATCCCGATTAGATGAGGAGAACCCCCCGGAGGCGAGTAGATCACCCTCCGCAAATACCAATAACCTTAACACCCAAGACATCTTAACTTCACCAGGTGAAAATGCCAGGAAAAGAAGGAGAGGTCGTCAGCGACGACGAAAGCATGAAAATGACCCCGAATACCAGGAGGAACCGGAAGTAGATGAACTACGGGAACCGGATGGACCACCTGGATACCAGAACGATCCTCACGTGCGATTTATTGACTTGTCTAGCGCGCTTTTTCACATTGACGATCACGGTTGGATGGTCGGTACAGGATGGGAAAGAAATCAACCTGAGACAGTCATCTTCACACACCCAGACCACGCATAAAGATTTCAAGACTTGGACGTGGTACAACGATACATAAAGGACTTGAAAGAACGAATCCAAAACCCACTGGACCATACACCAGACAATTCACTGGACGACACGTTAGATGACATCTCACTGGACGAGCGAAGGCAACGTCAACAACCACGTCAGGACCTTAACCAACTACAATGGAACATCCCGCTGACAGGAAGGAATCGAGACGTGTTCCGCAGGTGTGGGAAATGTCGGAGACAATTCCCCGAAGACCCGGAAAAATTTCCAGCATGTGACCGGGAAAGGAGATACGATCCGACCCCAGAACAACATTTAGTTAGTTGGGTCAATAGAATGTATCGGGAAACCTTCATAGGAAGACTGCATGCACACCCTTTAAACAGACAACCCCCGCAAATTAACTTGGAACAACTCCAAAAGGCTTTGAACACAATTCAAAAGCCACCCGTCAACATCAGAGAGTCAAATCAAGAATACTACGAGCAACAGGAGGGTATTGACTTCAACGACAGACGGGAAGTCATTCGGGAACGACGATCTCTGTTATATGAGGCAATGGACAGACCAACGGACTTTCGCCGCCTAGACGCCAGGGAAAGGGACATCCTACTACTATACGGACAGACTCGGAGGAACATCCCAATGGAAAATACCCGCCTGGAGACTATGGCAGGGAATCTCAGCATTTCCCCCGGGGCAATGATTCCTAGGCTATGGACAATCCTGTTCAACGGCCAGCAAGGAAGTCACCGAGGAGCGACCATCCCACCTAGATTGGAATGCCGAGAGCACCAAGGAACGCTTCACGGACTAACGGGAAATGAAATACGAAGTCTACTCACACGCATGTGGTACGACATAGGATCACAGCCAACATGGTTGGAGCAACAGACTTGGATGGAAAGCTTCCTGGTGAAAGGTGAAGCAATCGCCCCACGAGGAGAGAAAGCCTTGGAGATGTTGGCAGACATACCTCCGCACTTACTCAGCTTCACGGAATTCGCAAGCATGGCAGAGAGGATGATAACCCTATACCAACAAGAGGCAGCGATAGAGGAATGGCAAGGCCTACAGTCATACAATCAGAGCACCGGAACCCGACCAAATCAAATTTCAGAAATATTACAGGAAATAGGGCAATGGGAGGATTGGATGTTCGCAATGACAAGCGCAGCTGAGGGAGAGAAACCAACAAAACTTCACGCACAAAGAAAGGCGGGAGGAGTCATCACAATACGACAACCCCGAGGAGCGGGAAGGTTTCTCTACCTAGACGAACTCGTGACGGTCAGAATTTGGGAGAAAGAACAATTTCATCGGATACGGGAAAGAATTAGCGAACGACCAGCAGGACCCCATTACCAACCCTACACCATGAGGGAACAAGATGAACGAAGGCCTGGAGTGACTTCAATACATCTAGTAAATCAGGCCATAGAAAGATTTCAAACACCATTCTGGCAGTCATTAGTTGTGGAAGCCAGGTTAGTAGAAAGAGAGTTAGAAAACCTAGTCCACACGCTGGGAGAGCGAACGGACGTCGAGATCATCTTCAGAGATCCCGGACAGGATGTCATAAACACGGCTCCTAGAGGAGACCCAGTTTACACGACAAGACAAACGCCGTACCTTTCCATCTCAATACCAACGGAGAGGGAACAACTCATACGAGAGTTGCGAAGGACACGGTACAACGCGGAGCGAGATCTACTTTTAGCAAGGACTCATCCATTCGTAGTACTGTCCTTCCGGACGAGAACAGACGAAGACGCAGAGTCGGACACCCTGAAGGGACCGTCCAACCAGGAAGAAGAACGTCAATGACCTAACCAGGAGGACGTTGGCCTGACTACCAACAACTGAGTCACGGCCACCAAAAAGAACCAAGCGGGGAGCTAAATTACTCAATGACGGAAGAAAATTCCTGAGGGGAATGTAGACTAGATCACTTCTGTAAAGGAATGACCTAGCGTAGTTACATTTAACATGACCTTATGTAATATCAACCATTGGGATTTACGGCGTAATCACATACATAATCAGTCAACAAAACAGTAAAACAATAAGAGAAAATTAAAGAAAAATAATAACAAAATGTATCGAAAAACAAAACAAAAAGATGAGGAAAGTATTAACTATTTAATGATCTCAGATTCCTAGGAGGTAATAGGTTACGCCACAGGAAGTTACAGGTCAGATCTCAACCTAGATCTCGACCGCAAAAGAATTTTTCCGCATTCGGGAAACTTATAAACACTAAACAAAAGAAGGGTATAAGACCGAGACTCTCAGCCGAGAGTTCTCATAATCACTCCAAACACTCTAGAGAGCTCAAAACCTGAGACTACTCAGTGGAAACTCAAGATTTACCAGGAAAATCTTCTCGGAATTACCCGACATGAAGTATCAACTACTTTTGTGCCTCACAATGTTGCTTATTGTGACGGACGTAATAGTGGACAGCAAGCCTGTGCCAAGGCCCAACCCGGAGCCTGTACCACCATTGATAGCAGCAATACTTGCAGCAGGAGGATCATGGTTGGCAAAATCCATGATACCAGCAATGGCGGTAGGAGGAACAGCCATCACAGCCTCAGTCATGATGCAGAAAGATCCGGAAGTGCATATACTTCACCATAACGAGGAAGGAGATCTTCAAATAGTTCCATACGACCCGGAAGCACCAAGTGTCAGGGCCCGGGAGATGATGGAGCAAAACCAACAACAAGCCATAAGGCAAGCTCAGCAACCGCTGATGCAGCCACGGTTTCAGGATGAACGTCCACTATGGGTACAGGAGTTCATGGAGGCGAAGTGGAAGCCCAATGAGGAACCATCACCCGAGACGGACTACACCATACTCATCATTGGATCCATAGGAGGAGTCTCAACAATCATTATCACGATTGTAACCATCATCTTTTACCGGATCAGGAGTATGCAGAAGAGAGGCAGCCATCAGCTAGTACGGGACCAGGAGATGGATAATGTCGCAACCGCGGCTTTAGTTCAGGACTCCGTAGAGCAACTGATGGGATGTAAGCTAGTGAGACCCACTACAACCAATGCCACCCGGCAGACAAGCAGAGCCACGTTGCAGATCTGAAGATACAAGCAGCAAGGGCAACGCAAGAAAGAAGAAAGAAGACAACGAAAACAAAACAACTATATTCATCAAACTGAATGGATAAAACTGTTAAATTATTTATTTATTTATACATGACGTAATAGGTAGTTTTAAGATAGGATAATTAGATGTAACCTAGAATAATGACTCAACTTTCCGTTGTAATAACATCATGCGAACCAATTATATAAACAATTCCACCAACGTTTCGCAAACACCTACAAGTATCAAGGTTAAAGAACCAAGTTTTAGACACATCACATTCATACACGAGAATTTACACATATATATCATCATGAGTATAACATGCATATTATCAAACGGTAACATTTGACAAGAAACCAACTTGAAAGGTTAGGACTAGTAAACTTTGTAGCAGTCCGCACCGACATGAAGGTCATTCATCAGTTTCACCTTTTGCCAACGCATTCAATTGAACAATTTGGATAAAATGTTTATCTCTCAACAACTACGAGTAACAAGTTTTATTTTTGAACTCTATTCCCCGACATATTTTTAAGTACGCTTCAATAAATTCTGCCAGCAGAAGCAAAACAACTGCTAACTCATTGTTTTGGTTACCGGAGTGAACAGGCACTTGAGAAGGACAAATGCTTTCTGTAAAAACACGGTTACGGCAGGTTCAGCTTATTGCCGTTATTTCCATCGTAATTATTCACCAGAGGAATCAAGCAGACGATTTTGACAAGGTTCGGTTTTGCATTAGTGAGTGAGTAGGTAGTAGAGTGGAAGTACAGCTCATTAATTTTCTCTCCCCACTTCCCACGCTAGCAAAAGTAAAATAATTGGGAAATCAGAGTCTGAGCAAATCACAAAATTATTAACGGTGTCCCAGATTTTGCATTTTTGTATTTTGCAGATCAAGTTACCCCCAATCCCGTAAGCTCTTGGGACTCTTCTTGGACACTAAACTTAGAAGCACGAGAGTTGATATATACTCACAAGTTCCTTTGAGACTTTTTCTTTCGGACAGTGTTCTCGAGCAATTAGACTAGGCCACCTCAACCAGGTGTAGACGGTCGATAAAGCCGATAGAGCAAGTTCAAGAGAACTCAGGAAACACTGTGAGTAGGATACATATAACTATGAGTTTGAGCACGCACAATCACAGGTTACAATACGGAATAGTCACAGCAGGAAGGTATGCCAAGCAGGGACCTTAGGTCAAGAAAGTAAATCCTAAGGGTAGCATAGGCAGAATAATCTTCAGAAAAATTCCTTATTTCTAAGAAGAGTATTATAATTTCATTAACTAACCTTATCAATATAGTATGAAGATATAAGAAACCATAGAAATAGTAGGGACACTCATATTAGTTTGTTCCCTTCAACGCCGAAAGACATTTAGTATTGCAGACAGGTGACAAAGGATGTTTTGTTCACTCAGAATTTAAGTTTCCGTATACAAACACGTTTAATTCTCTAAGTATAGTACATCAGGAGACCTACGTACATTATATGATCCTTTTTAGCAGAACAATAACCATTCCATTGATCGGATAATTTTCCCTAGAGGAAATTTAGTTCGGTTACCTGCAGAATAATTTCCATTGGCCTAAGCCATTTTTGATGAATCCAAACAGTTATTCCCTTGTACAGAAAGTCAGATGTAGCGCTCTCTCTCCACTGGAGGAGGCGAATTATTTACTTGCAACAAGTGTGTACAATTTTGTGGAAAAGGTAAACTTTATATCGTCTTTGGCGAGGGACGTCACAAATAAAGCATGTGATTCAGGTCAATAAGCGGCTGAAGGAAATTGGTGATAGGTACTACCATTTAAAAGAAATACGAACCCCAGCCCAATATGGCCACATGTTCTAAATCAGGAATGCGAACATTTTCGCTAGCTGAATTAGTATATTCAACACAAAATACAGTATCCAAAAACTTTTATTCATTTATTATTTATTTTTCCAACACGAAAACCCAGTAAGGATAACAAATTGTTTTCAGGCACAGCGTACACAGTTACAGCTTGCCACATAAACTCCAACCCTTTAGTAAAAACAGTGAAAGTCTCAAGTTACGGTGATGAATGTTATTCATCTGGACACAATTTTCCACAGAAGCAAGAACGATTGTCGAAGTTTCACTATTTTCGATTTCTAAAACAAATTTTTCAACAGCATCATAAAAACAATATCAATATCTCCAATAACATATCCCGAAACAATTTTTCCAACCCTGATGCGTTTAAAAGAATACCTTTCATCAACATGTTGAACTTGAGTATATCCACTCGTTCATTCCCTTGACCAAGAAATTCGAATTTCAGTTTAAACCAACATTTCAAGTTATTCTGAACACAGCAAATGCATTCAGAAGCGTCACCGTTCGAAAGGTATATTAGAACTTGGCATTGGTAGGGAAGACTTATAAAAACCCGGTACAATTCCAAGATCGATAGTATAGAACGGGAAACCGACGGAGAAAGTTCATAGGTGAAAGCTAAATCGCAGGTAGAGACGGATAGTCACACACGCTGTCTCCCAGCAACCTTAATTATCACCTTGAGCTATGTTCTATTCTAGTTCTACAAAGCTAAGCAAGTATAATATACAAGGTATAACATGTACAACAAAAACTAAAGGTCTAGAAATCCGAGGTAAAGTCCGGCAGGATCATCATAAATTCTTAAACATCAGTTTCTTCGAGATAAAATAAACATACATGGTTACATATACCGGATTGATGTCTATGGATGGTGCGTCAGAAAGCACATCGTGCAGGGCATTTCGTTTCTAAAGATTCATCCTATGTACTATTTCATGAGCAACAATACAACTCCATCGTGATTCAGTCCACATCCTAACAGGAGTGGTAATAATTGCCCATCACTTACCCGACGCTACACCCAGGTCAACTGAGCACGAAGCTTATTTTGTAATAACCAGAATGAATTCCAGTAATAAGTTTTGACAAACCCCGACATGAAATTACTCACCGTCGCCAATGTCATGTACTCGTTTCGATCAACTGTCCTTTAGAAGTCATCCACCCGTTCGCAGATTGTCCTATACGGTCTATGACTCACAATAAAGATCGAAACTTAGGGGGAAAAAGAAGCACACGATATAACATGTATAATAATTACAAGTATAACACAGGTAGTACCAAGTCACAACAGTATGATTTCATGGCACTGCACAAATTATTTTTAAGATCGATTACGGATTACAGTTTGCTTTTGACCCGTAGGTTAACAAGATCAAACAGATACTAGCTGACTTTAAGTTTCAGCTCACAATCCTCTCGTTATACAGCCAACCACGGCATACAACAATTCCAGTAACCAATACTTGTCATCCCAAACCCCAATAGATGAACAGGAATTCAACAAACACAGAAATTCGTAAATCACAAAGGAAAAATATTTTGGTTTTCACATCACATGTCTTCAATCCCAAAGGGATTAGCTCATGCACTTCTCTTTCAATCTCAAGTTCGCTCGAAAAATTAACAGAGAAAGTTTATAACTTTAATGGCAACAGTTTCTTCCGCACTAGTCGAATTCAACTCCACTAGACATTTCAATGTACAATATTTTGCACAAGGTACCTCACCACCTTTGCATCGACAATGAAAGCAGAATAGGAATTGATCCAAATGAACTTGACACCTTGTTAATAACATATAACAGCCACACAGACACCACACGTATTAAATTGAATAAATGTTAAATTAAAATTAATCATGTCCACTGTATGATCACCAAACCACGAAACAATGATGTAATATTACCACACGGTCTAGGAATTGGAACTATAGAGCAACTGCAGGAAACGGAAATAAGTATGTCATCACATAAATAGCAACAAGTATAAAATGATAATGATGTACGAAAACCCCATAATCAATATATCGGAGTACAAATGAATATGTTTCGTCTCCACTTTGTAGAGTTCGAAAGGGTAATATTTATTATAATCTTCCGCTGATAAATACCAAGAATTGAGAGATGACAGGTTAAGAACTGAGAGATGAACACATATGTACAACCAATTGATAATATCATGTATGTAATACCATGTAATTCATTGATGTAAACAAATATGAACAAGATTGAGTATGCAGTGTGGTATTACTAATCCAAATGTATGAAATGTTAGATGAATGAAATATTGTGAAATTAACATTGAACTTGAAGTTAGCATTGCCGAGGTCGACAATGACCCAGAAGAGGAATGTTACGTATTAATAATAAGAAAGGAATTACCTGAGTCAGAAATACACGTAGGCAAGTAAACCTGACTCAGGACAAATCAACGGAAATGGAGCAAGAAGTAAACAATAAAGAGTTAGAGTTAAGTAGGTTAAGTAGCGTAAGCATAATTAGGTATAAACAATAAATGTTAGCTGTAAGTTAGAGTTAGAAAAAGACGGAGAGTTCTAATTCAGTCTTCAAAGGAACAACATCTCCAGGATTGGAACCCAGGGATTGGCAATGGGTCCATTCCGTCCGGAATGGAACCCGCCACGGACATCAGAAATCCCACGTAGTGGATTCTCAAAAGAAGACAATTTCCAGAAATGGAAAGGATCCATTACCAAATTTAGTGTTAAATGTTAAGTGTTATAATTATAGTTTATGTCAGTTAAGGAACATTATTAAAGGCCGAATAAAAGTGAACTACACACAGAAATCAAAGCAAAGCAAACCAAGCCTCATTAGTGATTAGCGCCATAACAACATCATGGACATTACGAGCAGGGAATGAGGCGCCCGAACCCAGGATACATCAAGTCCCTCTCTTTCTCAGCCGGGGAAGGGAGGTCAGATGTAACAATATCTTGTGTTTTAATACATGTATCAGTGGGGTTGATACAGCCAGTGGCTTCTGCATTGACTTCTTGTAATTTTGAACACTTGAATTGTCTGGAACATAACGTTCCGTTCGGCAGTACCTTGAACCAGTTAGCACTTCTTGTAAATTGGGGAATTTCGTGATGTGTAGGCCAAGAGATTGTACATGGAGGAGAAATAGCTTCTAGCCTTGGGTTGGCGTTGTGGTTTCCCAGGGCTGATCCGAGTAGACACAAGAAAACCATAGTAGTGGTAAACCAGGGCAAGTTAATTCGAAATAATCGGCGGTTACAGTAACGGCATAACAGTTTTTTGTACTCCCGTCGATAACTACGATTCATCATGATGTGTACTATCAGATTGATGCATGGCAGACTCCAGGTGAAGGCTTCGAGACCTATTTTAGTTTCATAACTTAGTTGTCGGTATGTGTAAGCGATACCGATGGCTAGTGCTGGGAGATAGCACGCAAGAAACGAGAAGAATATAATCATAACACTTTTCGTGACGTGTCGTTCAAGTTCGGTCGAAGTGGCCCAGATAGAACCATTAACGCTCCTTGTGTGTGTCCTAACATACCGCAGGATGGAGAGATAGCATACCAGAATGGTTAGCATGGGTCCTACTATTTCCAATGATAGCAATATTAACCGAGGGTTTCGTGAGGAAACCATTCCACAGGACTTGGGTGGACTTTGAAAAATCCCAAATTATCCCCAGATACCTAGAGTCGTAGGTATCATCATGCCATAGCTGAATATCCAGATAATGATCAGGTAGATTCCCGTTTTACGGTATGTAAAACATCTGTTGTAAAGATGTGAATATACTATCCTAATGGTACGATTGATAGTAATGGCCATGATGTTGACAATAGAGCAGGTGACATTACTGTAGAATAGATAACAGTATCCTCGACAGAATGAAAGGGTGATAATCCAATCTGGGTAGAGATGTCTTGCTATTGTTAAGGGCATGGTAATGCTACTGAACAATAGATCTGAGATACTGAGACTAATGATAAACCACGTCATGGTTAGACTTCGTAATTCGGACTTTTGACAGAGTGTTACGATGTTGAGTAAATGTCCGAGAGAACCTATGATTGCTAAGGTGATACTGTAGATTAAAAGAAACATAGGTGGGCGTGTAATCGTGACGGTGGAGATGAATGGGTTGTTACGGTTGGCCTGAATTACATTTGTCATACATATGCAAAGAAATGCTATAATCCATTGTGTAGCTGGAGTGGTGGTGTTAGCCCTTGTCACTAACACAGGTTTGAATTCGGAAGCTTTCTTATTCTCTGTCTTATTGGTTGAGTCCGTTGAACTATATGACTCTCCGTCATATATTGGAAGTGGTGCAATTTTTGTAATTGGTCTAATGACTTCCTTGGTTACCTTCTTTGTCGTGCCCTTATCGTTCTTGTAGGTTCCTGATACTTCCAAGGTAGTAACTCGCGTGAGACCATCTTTACCGGGATGCGTAGTTTTGACTCGTCCTAATTTCCATTCCAGCGGTTGAGTTTGGTCGTCTACTATAAGCACTAGATCTCCAATCTTGATATTTGGAGTTTCTGTATTCCATTTTCCTCGCTTCTGCAAGGAAGTGAGATATTCGTCTTGCCATCTTTCCCAAAGGTCAGTGGAGCGTCGTGAAGTAGTTGAAAATGGTCCAGTTTATTCAACTTCAGAAGTGTCAATGAATGTTCCGGAATCCAAAGTAAGGAGGTTCCGACCAAAAAGTGGGCCGGAGTTAACGCTTCCAGATCATGTGGATCCGAAGATATTGGAGTCAGAGGTCTTGAATTGACAAGGGCTTCGATGAAAACCAAGATTGTTTCCTTTTGTTCCCAGTTATATGCTGGTTCGATCATTATCTTCTTTAGATAAGTCTTCACTAATTTGACACAAGCTTCCCACACACCACCCTGATGAGGTGTGCGTGGAGGGTTGAAATGCCAATTGATTGTTTCTAATTGTTGATCGGATAAGATCTTATCAGAGGTATCTTGGAGTTCTTTTAGAGTTTCTACCGTAGAGGTCAGGTAATTGTTGGCACCGACAAAGTTTAGACCGTTATCGGAATAAACGTCTGTTGGTCGCCCACGGCGAGACATGAATCGACGTAAAGCCAATAAGAATCCTTCATAGGTCATTGAGCTGACTAATTCCAAGTGTATGGCTCTGGAAGTAAGGCAAGTAAATAAGCAAATCCAGACCTTAAATCTGGTGGTCTTGTTGCCACAGAAGTTCTTGAGTTCAAATGGGCCGGCGTAGTCTGTCCCAACATGCAGAAATGCGCGGGCTTGATTCACTCGAAAGTTTGGAAGGGGTGCCATTAACTATTGTAATGGTTTGGCCCGAAAACGGAAGCATAACATGCATTTGTGGAGTACCGTCTTGATAGCACGGATGTGCCCGTGAATCCAAAAACGTTGTCGCAAAAAATTCAGTGTTGTCTGGACACCACTGTGTCCCAGGGACTCATGGCAATGACGGATGATTGCTTGCACAATGGGGTGACGTCCTGGTAATAGGATCGGATGTTTTGTGTTGTAGGATAGGTTTGCATGTTTGAGTCGTCCGCCAACGCGCAAAACGCCCATAGAATTCATGAAGAGGCACAAAGCTTTTAGTTGCCGATCTTGCTTCGTATTAGTCTTTGTTCCTTGAATTTCTTGGATGATGTCACTGTATACCTCGTTTTGAAGTAAGGAGACCAACTGATCTTCCGCCTGAAGAATTTCGAGTGGGGAAGGGCGGATGGACCACGTTGTCTGGAAGCTGTGACGATTTTTGATATGTATTAGGAGAGTAAATACTGCTCGTATCTTCTTTCAAGATGAAATCTGCACTAAGCTACTTATTACAGATTTCGGAGGGGCTTGTCGTATAGATAACACCTGCTGTTTTTCTTCTGTGCTGCTGGCAGGAGTAGGAGCGTCCTGTCGAAAGACTGGAATGTTGTAAATTGGTTGCGACAGGAAGGCTGGACCGTTCCACCAAAGAACGTGTTCCTGGAGTTCTTCCGGTGGAATGCCACGGGATGCGCAGTCCGCGGGATTCTGTTCACTGGGTACATGATGCCATTGTTCCACTGTAGAAACATCATGTATTTGTTGTACTCTGTTTGCCACGTATATTTTCCATTTGGATGGTTTAGAATAAATCCAATGTAAGGCAATGCTGGAGTCGGTCCAGTAATGAACACTTGCGAAAGGTATATTCCATGTCCGTTTGGCATGATCCATGAGCTGAGCTAGAAGAACAGCTCCTTGAAGTTCCAATCGTGGAATCGTTACAGTTTTTACTGGAGCTACCGGGATTTGCTGACCACCAGTTGTGTCTGCACATTCTGGTTAGATACTCCTCTCAAGTAAACGGCGGCCGCATAAGCCTTCTCGGAGGCATCAGCAAACCCGTGTAATTCCCAGTGCCAAGTTTTTTCGTAATGCAGACACCTGGGAATACGGATGGTTTCAAGGTATCGCAAGTTCTTGGCGTAAGAAAGCCAAGTCTCCAAAACTTCCTCGGTTAAGGGCTCGTCCCAGTCCAAGTGCTTCAGCCATGTTGCCTGCATTAATATTTTTGCTCTTACGATTGTAGGGGCAAGCCAACCCAATGGGTCGTAGATTTTGCTAATTGAATTTAGCATAGTCCTTTTCGTATGGACTATGGATAGATCCAAGTTCAGCGTGAAGTAGAATTGATCTGAGGATGGACTCCATTTGAGTCCCAGAGTCTTAAGGGTGTCGGATTCATCAATTTTCATTGGAAGCTGAGTTTCCCGATATTCCTTTGGTAAGGCTGCTAGGACCCGGGACGAGTTGCTGCTCCATTTTCGTAGAGAAAAATGAGCAGTTCAATGCTAACATCTGAATTAGCTGTGACTGAACCTCGAGAGCATCTTCTTCGGAGTTCTGACTGGTCATGTAGTCGTCCATGTAGAAATCCTCAGTCACTGCGTGGGCGCCTATAGGGAAACGATCATTTTCGTCTTTGGCGACTTGTAGTAATGTACGACAGGCGATGAATGGAGCTGGCGAGATGCCAAAAGCAACCACTTTCATGCGGTAGGATTTTAGTGGTTCCGAAGGATGCTTTCTCCAAATGATCCTACTAAAATCCTGTTCGTCAGGGTGGACAGCGATTTGGCGATACATGGCCTTAATATCGGCCACCAAGGCTATTTTCCGTAGCCGAAATTTTAATAAGTGGTCGAACAAGGTAGGTTGTATAGTAGGTCCGGGTAGGAGAATTTCATTCAAGGAGATCCGATGAGTTGTCTTCGCGGAGGCGTCGAACACTACCCGAAGTTGGGTTGACGTACTTGACTCCTTGATTACTGCATGATGTGGCATGTAGTAAGATTTCCTGGAGTTGATCTGATCCGGAGGTACCTCCTCCATCTGGTCCAGGTCTAGGTATTCTTGTAATTGTTCGTGGTAGGAACTCATTGCGACAGGATTCTTAAGGATCTTCCGTTCGACGGAGATCCAGCGGTTAGTAGCCATGTCCTTAAAATTTCCTAATTCGGGATGATTAGGTCGAAATGGCCAACGGACTTGGTATCTACCGTTGTGCAACCTAATGGTATTTTGTGAGTAATGGTTCTCACAGAATTGATCATCTTCGTGGAGGAGTGGAACATTCGGCAAGTTTTCAATGTTCCAGAATTTTTCCATGTCAAAATTCAGTTGGTCCATGGGGTAGATCGTACAGACCCTTTGTTGCGTGGGGGCTGGTACTGCTCCCATTATGATGTAACCGAAATCCGTGGAGTAAGCACTGAGGAGGAAATGTCTCCCTTTGATTCGCTTAGCTCGCATTATCCGATCGATAATGGAGCTACCCAAAAGAAGGTCGATTGGGCCTGGTGTATTGAAGTTAGGATCTGCCAATGGAAGTGTGGCGGTATGAACCCATTGCTGGACTTCAATTGGATGAGTTGGCAGATCTGCCGTGATCTGCGTGAGTACGTAAGGTTCTATCAATAGTGCCTTATCCGGGTAGACTAATGAACGTATCCAGACGGTGACTTGTCCGAGGACAGGGAGATTATGTCCTCCTGCAACGGAAAATTTCTCTGGTCCTTGTCGGAGTGGTAATTTCAATCGGTTGACTATTGCCTCCGTTATGAAGGAATTTTGAGAATTGAATCCTTCAGATTCAGGTCGATGGAGACTGGTGTGGTGTTTTTCTGACACAATGAGCATGTCTTGGTGGAGACACATGTATTGACATGATGTGATCCAAGACAATTAAAGCATCTCTTCGCTTCCTTAACCCAATCACGTCGTTTGGAGATTTCTAATCCGTTATAAGCGTCGCAGCTGTAGACTCCATGTTTCGTATTACCACAATAGATACATGGACGGACTAGACGTCTAAAGGGAATGGATTTTGTCCTTCTTCCTGATGATGAGGTTTCTCTTGAAGAATCTCTGTTCCGGGATGACCAGGATGACCTTTTTACCGTGGCAAGCACCTTTTTCTTCGGTTTAGGTGACTTACTTTGGGTACCCTGGCGAGATCTGGATGTTCGGCCAATAGATGTTGATCGGGAATCCGTGGAAGTGTAGCCTTCTGTATCCGATACAGCCATCATAACCACCTTCTTGTGGTTATCTCGACGAGATTGATGATTCACCCTCTTGGTAATAGCAGCTGTAGCGCTGTTATGTCGGATTTCCTTAGTAAGGCCAAGGTTTTTGGCCTTATTTTCAAGGAAAGTAATACAAACGTCCAGAGCTGGAACTTCGCTATTTTCGAGTGACTGGTTAAATTCGTTGATTGTCTTGGTATCCAAACGTGCCATAATAAAATGAAGGTAAAGAATTTCTGCTTCATTCAGATCCGGAATCTGTTGGAGCTGTGACCTGGTGGTCCTTACTGTACTGATGAGTTTGTGGAGACCAGAGTCCGTTTGAGACATCAGTGGAGGTAGTTCTAGCAGGGGTCGAATTGCGCTGTGGGAAGTTTCCCGAGGGCTATCGTACCTGTCCGTGACTCGTTTCCAAGCGATTGGCCAATTAATGTCTGTGACTACTAAATCTGTTATAGTTTGACTTGCTTCTCCTTCACTTAATGCCTCTAGTAGGAGACGCATTTTCTCGGAAGGCGAGTACATATTGGATTGGGCCACCAATAAATTGAACTCGGTGCGGAACGGAGGCCATTCGCGATGTGCACCAAGGAATTTTGGTACGGAGACCTTAGGCACCTTGAGGCGTGAACCTCCCATATTCGGGTTGAGAGTTTTACGGAGTTCTGTAACCTCGGCAAAACACTTAAAGTGTTTAACCTCCAGGTTTCTTTGTGTCTTTAGCGCTTGAGTTAACGCATCTGATGGCGTTGCTGAGGGGTCGTTCTCAAAGTGTTGATAGCAGCTTGTGTGTAATAATAATAACAGAGCTCATATCCTTGAGCTCAGGTTCGAGAATCTCTGCTTGTGTCGGAGTGAGCAGCGTACTGCCTGCTCGGTGGAAAATTAACATCCTGTTAACTTCCGTTATGCGATCGTCCAGAGCGTTCGTCTCGGCCGCATGTTCTTGTTGCGCCATTGTTAAAGTTTGAGCACTGGGGGGCTTCGAAAACTTGTGTGGCGGCTTGTGAGGCGGTTGAGGAGGGGATGGTGGAGGAACCGGCGGAGGGTTTCCTGGGATCTGCTGATGGATCCCGGGACTATGCGGATTAGTCCCTTGAGATGAAATCGGCGGTGGATTTCCTTGAGAGGTCGTCTGATCAGGCTGCTGAGGAGGGAACTGCGGTTGGCCCTGTGGCTGCGTCTGTTCTCTTCGTGTTGCTCCTGATGGCCCTGCTTGTGGATCAGACTGTTGATCGGTACCTTTCTTTGGGGGTACACTAGAGGAGTATGGATTCTTGTCCCTTGAGTCGGAATCCGAGTCGTCAGACCGGCGTGGATCTTCGGGTTGACCACTGCTAGTTCTGAGAGTCTTGAGTCTTGTGTCGATGTCTTTATCGTCGGTCTCTTCTGTTTCCGCAGTTGAGGAAACTGGATTGTCGTCGGAGTCGACACTGACGTAATAATCTGCCTGAATGAGGCTACCTAAACCACTGTCTAGGATTTCTTGTTGAAGTTGAACTTCCGATCTTCGGAATCGGGCTTCTTCCTTAGCTTGTTGCTGGCTAGCAACTTCTTCTACCTTTGCTTCTGGACTTGGGGGTTCTTCAGGGAGAATGGAGTGAAATTCAGTAAAGGAAATAGATGGATCGTCGATTTGGTCAACTATGTAGAGTTTTAATATGTCCACAAACTCTTGATAAAATTCTTCGTTGAGTTCAACGGCTAGTTTCTTGGCTACTGCCTTTTGAAATTTTCGAAATATAACGACAAAATCGTCGTCTGTGGGCAAATTTCCAGCGTTAAAATGGCGTGGAAGTTCGACAGTAAAATTGGTAGGTGATACAATGTGGAATTTGAAATTCTGTCTTCGGCGTAGAGTTTCTTCTTCGGGAAATGCGAGGACCTTTGGTGATCCGGTATCACCTTCCTTGGCGGCTTGTAATCTTTCGGATTAATTATACTTTCTTGTAGCCTTCGGTGTTTCACTTGTGGGAACTGTGGCAGCTGCTGCTGCGTTTGCACTGAGTACCTTCGCGGTTGGGGGAGGTTGTCTCTTTCGGATCTCTTGAAGGACCCACTGATCGATATCCGGGTAATTTTGTTTCAGAAAGTAGAGGTTGAGACGAATCTTTGTGCGGATTAGTTCGTCGACCTTTGTTTGATTACCGGCCTCTTCGTATAACTCGATGCCCCACTGGCATAGATAGTACTGGTACTTCCAGTAATCTGGTAGTCCTCCGGGACTACGTAGTTGAACAACGGATGTAAGGCCCGTGACGGGGCGGGTTGGCGGCAAACTACGGCGTCGAGACGCCGGCAAAATAACGGCGGCGGGTCGGCGGCAAAAGATGTCCGATGATAGCGGCGGGTTGGCGGCAAAACACGTCCGATGATAGCGGCGGGTTGGCGGCAAAACACGTCCGATGATAGCGGCGGGTTGGCGGCAAAACACGTCCGATGATAGCGGCGGGTTGGCGGCAAAAAAACGTCCGGGTGGATGATGAGAAGAATCCGGGTACCGGCGGTTATCACGGCAGCGAGCGACTAACCGGGTAGCGGCAGATGCGGTTCCGAAGTTCGCGAGTAGAACGGCAGGAAGAGCCGAGACGTCACAGAGGGCAGCTGAACGGGGCGCGTTGGGGGGCAGGACCGGTCCGGCGGCAGCAACTTGGATCCTTCTGCACGGAGTACAAATAGGATGAAATCCGGGCGGCGGCAAACGGCAAGAAGACCGGGTAGATTTCCTTAAGGGGAGCCACTTATTGCGGAATGCAATGATGAGGAAAATAAACCTTAAACTTTGTTTAGTGAAAGTAATGTTTATTTATTGAGTGCCAAAATTGTACTGATATTTACATTAAATGTTTGGGGTATTTATACTAAATTTCTATGGGAAAATAACTAATTAGTTGTCCAGAAGAAACCACATTAATATCTTCTTGTAAGAAAATGGAATATTTTTGTGGTTAGAGGAAAACCAAAATTATAATGGTCTCTATTCCAAAAGGTGAGAGACCACAATTTTACGGACTTAACCTGTGGTTAATTAATTAATTAATCTGATGTGGTTTACATATCTATGTTTAGATAAATTATGTAAAGGGACAAATTAACCGCAATAAATAGATTGTGCGTATTAATTAAAGGGAAAGATTAATTTAATTAAAAGGAAGAAAACACCTAACGTGTTATGCTGACGTGGCTTTATACATTAAAAAGCATGAGGTGACTTTTCCTTAGTTTGTCTCTACTCTGAGACACAACATTAATGACGGATGCACTTTAATACATCCTGAAATTTCTTCCCTCATACTATTCGCAGAACTATTGGGGTCGCTGGCACAGGAAACGAATTTCTTCGGGAACTAAAGTTCCACTGTCAAGATTCCAACTTTGATAGGTTTGGAAATACCCCTGTAAAGAAAGATTTCCCATCATCTTTTAATTTGCTTAAGTTGCTTCGTTCATGTAGAAAAGAGAACCGTAACCAACAAACTATTAATGAAATTACTTCTTCAGAATATTTCTCTGAGCTTATTATCATTCCAATTAAGTTAGCCTTTGCAGACTACAATGCTTTAGTGGATAGCGGAGGATCCGCCTGTATTACTAGTGTTACAGTCATAATTCGACTGTAATAATATTTTCTGGAACTTGACTTGGTTTTACGAAGGACCAGTGCTCCTGGAGCCCACATGTAATTTTTAGCGAAGAATGTATATGTATTTTTTCATCTTCTCACGAAGTGACAGCCATTGCTGTCCAGTATGAATGGGATGAGAAGGACTTACACAAAATTACTTTAATTTCCTTTAAAATTACTTCTTTATTAAACGTTTTCTTTCCCATTCACACCCAAATTTAATAAGACTTACTTATTTTGCTGAACCTAGTTATACACATAATATAATTAATTTATTACATAAACCAATAATTTTAACTTCAATCTATTGTTAACAATCTATTGTTTCTTCAATTTCCAGTATTCAATATTCATTTTACAACTAAACAAACACGTTGAAGTTCCTCTGGTAACATTGTGTAACATTCCCTATCTAAATACATGGTGCATATATGTGCTAGTATCACCAAAATGTTAATAAATTAGCTTAAAAACTAACTTACATTTTCATTTAACTATCTTAAATTCTAGCACTATAGATGAGGAGACATTTTAGTGATATCCTCATAGTTCGACATTAGGTCTATTACCGGGTATCCTAGTTGCAAAATATTCGAACTCATACCTATATATTACATTCTATAATTATTTCCAATTTTAACAGTCAGAACATTACTAAAGTATCTCCCCTTCAAGGGTCCTATTACGAGGTACTTGTTCCCTACATAAACTTCTCCAGCCTCTCGGAATCTTGCCAAGAATCCCCCAGCAAATGACCGAAGCTCCGTCATCATAATACAAAATTAAAATTTTACAATATAAATACATATATATTTGTCCATTGTTACGATTGTTTTCTAAGCCTGTTCTGTAAATCCGGTTTCCGTGGGAAACGAGGGCGAGGTGGCCCAAACCAAGTTTGCTAACATGCTAATTGATAATATAGTGTTATAAGGGATATCAATGAGCTTTTTTGCATTTTCATATTTTTTGTGAAATTTGAAATTGAAGTTTCCTTATGGGATTTAACATTGGAAAATTTTAGTTGGACAGAATTAGATTTTAAAACTGCGATTTTCTGCGGAAACCAGGTCGAGATGGCACAAACTTTTGGTCTCGCTGGGATGTTGGACCAGGCACCTACGCACAAAATTTCATTCCGATCCCGAGTGCGCATGTGGCAAGGGTTACTTGTAAGTACATGCAAATTATAGTATTAATTGTATACTGATGAATAATCAGCGTTCAATTTTGAATTTGGCCATCCATGTCGGAATTCATACCAATTTGAGCGTCAAAATACAATCCAGAAAGCAGGAGTCGATTAACGAAACCTGTAATTAGGGGACGAGCGAAGCAAAAGTAGTCTTTGTAGATATCTGCTTTTTGTAATTCCGACCACTGTCCTAACTATTTAACCCCGGCAAAACATTTTTTATAGGGAACCATCTCATAACTAACTCTATAGTTTTTGGAAGGGTCGACGGATCGGGTCATATATTTCACCTCGGAAAATTAATACATGAATTCTGAGTTGATACCTTTATTGAAAAGAATTTAGAGTAGTTAGAATGACCCGTACAAATAGACAGAAAGGTTGGATAAATTCTGTTTTGAGTGCAAAAGTAAGAGACATGTGGAAAATTTTCACATAGTTTCTGATGTAGAGTTATGTGATCATGGACAATCTGTTGTTCACTTATTGTACGCCGTAAGTTAAGTGCTACTTATTGATTTCACAGATACATTTTTCATTAATGTCAGTATGAGCGTATATAATTATAATTTTCGTTGAACGTTCCACAGCATTCACTACATTACACTTACTCGCCATCGTGGAATCATTATATTAAATTTTGATTAATGTTTAAATTAAAGTTATGCAGATTGTTTATGGCAATTCACTCTCGAGAATCGGCAATTTCGGTAAATTGGCTAAATTCCGTTAAATGTTTAAATTACACGAAAATAGTGGTAAAAATAAAACTGTCTTCCAGGCTCCCCAAATACATTTTATTTTTATGTCTTCTGAAGTAGGATCCTGGGAAAATATAATTCCTTAAGTACAGTATTTAAAATTCCGGGCATTATATTCATGCACGTAAATGCATACTATTTTATCAGGCTCAGTGTGAATAAAATCAAAAAGCATTCGTTTCATTGTAGGAACATCACGTCGTACTATGGCACATTGTTGCAATTATTAATTGTTCACAGATATGCAAGTGCCATGATAATGTTTGGGTCAGACATATTATATTGTAGTACAACTTTTGTAGGTTTAATTTCTTGTATGCGCAATTCTCTGGGAAGACCGTAAAATTCGTGTCCGGCTTATTACATCTCTCACAACTGCCACCCGGAAATCTGTGTAAGCACAACTGTCAAACGTAACTGCTCCCAGGACTATTGCCTAAAATACTAAAAATTGCCAATTGCATTTGATAACATCCGATTGAAAAACTCTTCTTAACCGAAAACCAACTTTGAAATTTTACAAACTTGTGTTCCTGACTCAAACATTTTTCTTAAAAATCTTTTAAAGAAAGCCCATAGAAACTTTAAAGCAACTTTTCAGGGAGCTACTTCGCTGGATTTTGGATATTACAGTTTTAAAAAGGACATCATGTTGGAAAATCAGTTTTAGCAGTTGAGAAAGATGCAGAAAAGTAGGATTTTCTGGTTTTTCCATTTTGTTTATTGACGATATGACGTACAAAACAATGTATTTAAACACTATATTTAGAACATATTGTGTGGATTAATTTGATTTGAGCATAATTTTTTCAAGACAACGCAGTTTCAGTACCAAAATATAGGATGTAAGTTTGAATATTTTTGCATTTCAGCTTTATACACCAAAAACTCATAAACTTTATTTCACATTCATGGTGCGGCAGTTTTTAACCATAAGGATGATGTTATTAGACTCAATTGTAACTTTGTTTCCATTCTGCTTCAAATACTCCGAAGCTTCCAGAAATAGACAACGGCCAGGGAAGTGAGGTAAGGAGTATTTGATTTGAAAAACCGGAGTTTTGTCAGTTTAAAATTGTGTACTCTTTCAATTGCCATCAAAATATTGTTTGCTGCTAGGTTTGTAGAAAACTGTTTGGGGCATTTAAACGAGCTATCAATTGTTATTATTATTAATTTACTGATCGAGCCGATGGCTCTTCAAAACAAACAGACAAAAATACATACACAGATATTATTTCATAGTGTTTTTACATTCAACAATTTTCCCTTAATAATTCCCAAAAGAGTGTAAATATCAGAAGAGTCTACGAGCCAACCCGTTCTTGAGCCTTTGCACACTTTCACACGTTTTCAACCCTATTCCAGTCATTAATTATTCTATTGGTAAAAAATTCTTTTCTCACATTTCGCCTAAACATTTGGATTCAGTATTTGAGGTTGACGCCTTCCCGCCTCCCAGATTATGAATAATTGTTCTGGAACAAGGTCATAATCTACAATTGATAATCTTAAATGTTTTGACTAACGACAGCTTTTCCACTCTTTCCTCCACTGTCTCCCAATTCATGGCTTTGCAGCAATCCAAGTAGGGCATACCCTTCAGACCTTAATAAGCTTCGTGGCTTTTCTCTGCGTACTCTCCAAGAGACACTTTTCCCTTTTAGGTGTGGGTACCATATAGTGATTGCATATTCAATGATGGCACGGACGTTGAGTTTGGTTCCACTGTGTACAAATACGACGGTTGTTCCAGACGTCTTGCGATGTGCAGAACTTCACATTTCTTCAAGTTGATTTTCATGCCATTAGCTTTAGTCCATTCAGAAATGTGATTGATATCCTTCTACAGTGACGCTACATCTTCGATGTTATCAATTCTTCTGTACAACTTTAAGTAATCAGAGTAGGTCGGGTGGTGGTTCTTTATCCCATCCAGCAGATCATTGATAGACTATGAATAGCATTGGTCCCAGTACAGATCCCTGAGGTACCCCAGAAAACCCATCCAACGGACTTGATTGGACATCTTCAATTATTGTGCACTGTGATCTGTCCCGCAGAAACCCTTCAATCCATCTTGCTAAATATCCTCCAACGCCAATTTCATACTGTTTGTTCACTAACCGTGTAGTCAAAATAAATGCAATCTGTTACCCCACTTGAGTCTAATGTCTTCGTCCAATCCTCATGTGCTGTCAATAGGTTCGTGAAACACGATCTTCTTGGAATAAATCGATGCTGGGAGTTTCTTGTTCTTGATCATGAATGAAATTATTCCAGCTCGAATGATTCTCTCCAGCAACTTGCACACAAAAGATATTAGACTCACTGGGCGATAGTTTGAGATGATTTTCTTAGCTCCAGATTTGAATATTGGTACAACATTTGCTCTTCTCCAGTCCCTCGGAACCTCACCAGTGTTGAGCGATTCTGTAAATAATCTTGATAGTAAAGGAGATAATATTTCAGCACATTCCTTCAACACCCTGGGATGGAATCCATCTGGTCCCGGAGTTGCGTCCACGATTTTACCACTCATTGGCACATTATTGATCCTATATCCATAGTCCCATTCCTCGATTCTTGGCCAGAACTTCCTGGAGTGTATGGTAATGTCTTCTTCTTCCTTAGTAAATACTGACAGGAAATAATGATTAAAAGTGTTAGCAATCTCATTTGGCTCTGTCATAAGTCTCTCATCCTGCTTCAGCAATCTACAGCAGCTTTTCCCTTTAAGCCTATTTGATACGAAATTATAAAACGCTTTTGGATTTTCCTTCATATTTTCACAAATATTGTCCTCCACGCTCCGATGGAAATCTCGGTACTCCTTAGTTAGACGATTTCGAATATTCTTCCCACTTGCACTTGTTCCGCCTGTACATTCTCCATGCTCTTCGCTTGCTTTTTATGATGTTGTGAATACTCCTCGGACGTGATTTTGTCCGATTTTGGACTTCAGGGATACATCTATCTGTTGCTTCAACCACTCTTGATTTTAATATCATCCACATTTCCTCCGCACTTTTATTCTGGAGAGACTCCAATTTCAGTTCTGATAGTCGTTCCCTTAAGCCTTTGTAGTCTCCTTTCCTGAAGTTTCTGGGGTTTTTTTGCTTGGTACTTTGTGAGTGAACTCAATGTTGGCTCTAATAACAGCAGGATCACTTGCCCCAAGAGGAGAATCTGAGTGAATATTGGCAACATTAGTCAAAATGTTTGTGAACAGGAGATCAATTGTGGAAGGCTTATCAAGTTTCCTATTCCGTGTATGTTGTTTTAGTCCACAAACATTTACTTGCGTGAGAAACTGACTTGAAACCCCATCGGGAAAGCCTTTGCAAGAATTGTCCATCCATAAATGAGCTATCAATTGTTCTCTTCTTTGAGAATTGTTATCGTTAATGGTAGAAATAGAAAGATTGAAACGTTTCAGCTTCAGATGCAGAAAGATGCGGAATGGAGAAATTTCTATTGATCTAATAGTTCTACTCTAGAACCAACGTTCACATTGTCGAAACGTTGCGAATTGAACGTTTTCGAATATCCCCACAAAATTTTACATAATTTTTGTTGCTTTCCTAAGGAGATAGTCAAGTCTCAGGGAACATCTTGGCAAAAATAAATGTTGAAGGTCGAATATTTGGTGAATTTGAATATTCCGCCAAAATTTTGACAAGGAGTTCGAAATTTTTGTTGGTATTATTTTATCTTGTAGAGTATATAAGTAGCCTTTAAATGAGGTATCAGTGGTCGAGATACAGCATCTTATTCAAAAGTTGTTAGGATATTTTGAGTCTGTAGATTCCCCAAAATCAGTTTTCTCTAGTGGTCGGACCAGTTCAGTTTGGTTCGCAAAATTTAGTTTAGTTCGGTTCACAAAGTGAACTGAATCGAAAATCAAAATTTCAGTTCAGTTAGCTATTCTTCGGTTCAGTTCAGTTCAGTTTCCTCTATGAACTGAACTGAACTGATTACAAAACAGTTTAACGCGCCAGGTTAAAACTAAAGGTAACGCAAATAGTTTTTGTTTGCTAAGTACAATATATATAATATATGTTTGTACTCTTTGTACATACACACATACACGCATATAACATATGTTCTTATATATGTATAAATAAATATATAGCACGGCAAATGCGAACGTCAGAAATGAGAAGTGCGTCATGACAGAAACAGGTTTTATTGTGCATGCGTAAAAATCAGTTCAAACGATTCAGTTCAGTTCAGTTTTACGCTGAAACTGAACCATTCAGTTTGGTTTGTGTATCGAACTGAACCAAAATTTTTATGAACCAAACTGAACTGAACTGAACTGAAATTTTCAGTTTTGAACTGAACTGGTCCGACCACTAGTTTTCTCCAGGGTTGAAAATTGGAATCGGAATTGAAAAAGAATCAGAAAATTTAAAGTATTAGAATCGGAATTTAAAATACTGTAAAATTAGGGATTGGAATTCTAATCAGAATTGGAAAGTAAGTATCGGTATTGGTGTAAGAATTTATTGATATTCCAATGAATTCCAATTAAATTTCTGGTATTGTATTATACAGCCATAAAAAGCATTTTACCTTTTATAGTACCTTTACCTTTTACACTTCTTTATGGTTTTTTGCGCAAATAGTTCTTTATCGTAGTAATAAAAATGAAAAGAAAGGCAATTTCATTTGTTCATGATTACTACGACTACAATAGAAATTCAGAAATACAAAAAAAATTGAAGACATGTTCCAACGTATTCTGTGGATCAATTATGGACCACACAAGGGACAAATGAATTAATTTGTTCAAGTGATGGAATGAGCCAGAATTTTATGAAATTGTCCAGGAAGTAACATCTGTAATCTTGAGCATTCCAGTAACTTAGGTTAGTGTGGAATGACTTTCATCTGCGTTACGTTTAATTTAAAACTATAACCTAGGTCTACTACCGGAGGAATCCCTGCAAAACATGTTGTTTGTTTGAGTAAACAGTTTAGTTGACGTGATCGAATGATATAAAAATGACAAAAATAACAATTAATTATAGGTTATATGCATAGAATCGGAATTTGAATCAAAAGTATTTAAAAGTATTTGAATTAATTGGTATTGGAATTCAAAATTAATTATTTGGAAACATCGGAATCGGAATCTAAATTAAATTTAAGCAGGTATTGTAATTGGAATCAGAATTTTTATGTATGCGATATTTCAGCCATGGTTTTCTCAAAATTTTGAACACCATTCGTATTCAGTTTGAATTTTGTAAAAATATTATAAGAACTCCGTCATAAGACGATTAGTTCTGAGGGGGAGGGCCAGGTCTCAGGTGATATCTTCTTGGTGAAAACAAAAGTTGAGCTTTTGATAGAAAATTTGGTGAATTCGAATGCCCTTCCAAAACTTGGGCAAGGATTTTGAAAGTTAGGCTAACATGACTTTAACTTGTACATGAATTAAATACCTTTTCAATAATAGAGCTAATATCGATCGTGATGTGACCTGTAAAACCAAGTTATTTCAGTTGTTTGAAAGTACTTCAAGACCACAAAATCGGTTTTTTCGAAATATTGAATCCCAGTTACACGGATTAAATTTTTTTATATTACTTAAAAACTCGGTCATAAGACAATTTATTAGTCCTGAGAGGGGACCGCCAGGTCTCAGTTGATTCTATCCGTGTTCGGAGAAAATACTGCTGGGGATTTTTACGCCGCGAAAACTCCGCGGGAGATATTTACGCCCGGTTGAAGATTATTATGCGGAGAAAATTCCGCCGGAAATTTTTACGCAGAGAAAATTCCTTCGAAGATTATTATGCTGCATCTTAAACTACATCCGGAAAAACAATTTAATTGCCAAGGTTACTATTTTCAGTAGAATATTGTGAGACACTGCCAGTACAAATTATGTCAGCGAATTCTGAAATACCAAGTGAGAGAAAATTCCACAGGATATTTTTACGCGAAATAGTTATCTGTAACACATGAATTTTATTCTTATAACATTGTTTTTTTAAAAACAGTAGTCATAAAAGTCATAAATGCACTTGTTAACATACAGTAGCATTAACGCACGATGACAGCATCCGTAAAGCACTAGAGGAAGACATTGTAAATTATGCTGCTGGGAAGAGTGACAAAGAATTTTATTTTTTAAGAATCTGCTATGCGGATTTGTCAGCGTAGTACCGCCTTTATTGATTTGTGTTAATCAATGCCAGTATGTACATATACAAAATAACAAGTCGATAAATGTAGCCCTGGCTGAAATTTAATTTGTTGAAGTCACCTCATCTTTGACCTTCTCATTTTCATAACATTTATTTATAGTGGTACCCAACCTTTATGGTTGGTATTAGAGTATATCCCAGTGGGATATTTTAGGCCCGTGGCTGCCCTTTCCGAAATTGAAGTTCAGCGATAATTTCGGCTTTGGTAGGCACTGCTGGGGATTTTCCTGAGTTTATTGCAATAATAAATTCTGGATTCCCAATACCAATACGTGAATTATTAGTAGGATTCATCTTCTAGAAAAAATGGAATTTTCCCCAGCAATGAATAGCGAAATAAAACTATTACTAAATAACAAAGGCAGGCATACAATAAAACAATAATTGCTAGAAGTCCAGCACACTAAGTCGTGCTTTGTTTCAAAGTTAAAATTTTTTCAATGAATTTAAGTATATTATATATTCACAACCGTTGATCCTGCATGCACCACTCGGAATTTTTCACGGGCTTTTACGGGTTTTCACGGTCTTTTTTAACCGCGTTGAAAAACCGTATACATGCCCGTAACCCGTCAAGCGTAATAATTTTTTCCCTAACTCCCCAAAACCCGGGAGGCCGGACATTTTACCTTCAATTTTTCACCAGCAAATTTTAACCACCTGAGATGCTCTAGTCGGTATTCTGAATTTAAAGTATTCTACGGCACAATTTGTACTGACAGTTTCTCACCATATTCTACTAAAAAAATTAATCTTGGTAGTTAAATTGTTTTTTCCGGGTGTAATTTCAAATGCAGCGTAGTAATCTCCGAAGAAATTTTCTCCGCGTAAAAATTTCCGGCGGAATTTTCTCCGCTTAAGAATCTCCGTATAATAATCTCCACGCCGGTGTAGTAATCTCCCGCGGAGTTTTCTCTCTGTAAAAAAATCCGCGTAAAAATCCCCGGCGGAGTTTTCTCGTAACTCCATTCTATCTGGCTAAAAAAACATGTCAAAAAACAGAATAATATTTACCATTTGTTCAAAACTTCCCGGTCAAAATTTTGAAAATCCATAAATGAATGTAAAGATCTGAGGTGGAGTCATTAAGGTGGTTCGAACGAGATACTGTACCTGGTTCTACAGTAAGCACGTAACTAAATAATAAGCCGTAAATTGAAATCAAAATAATTTACCAAAACGGTTCGAACGAGGTATTAGAATAATTGATTCAATCCTTTGTTCTTCTGGATTTGTATTGACGTTTTTATATATACACCAAATAATATAATAGTTGGGAAATAAAAATTTGTTTATGCTTTGTCACTTCGAATTAAAACATTAAATTTTATTTGAACTACGGTCCGGGTTTGAGTATTACATAGTAGTGTAAAATAAAAATATCCAGTTAAATGTTAATTCCTTAAAATAACCCGAAAAAATTAGTACCTAATAACAAAACCTGACATCCAAGCACTGCAATATATTTTAATTATTTTACTTCAATGCGCCCTGGTAGGATCCAGAGAAAATTTTAAGGGCTGTTTCAGGTCAGGATTTAGAATCTAAATTTTAGGCATTCTATTAACGATTGGGAATCTGTCAGCTTTTTTCAGGCTCATTGTGAGAAAAATTAGCAATAATTGTTTTCTTCATTGCATTACAAATAGGGTATGTCGATTTGAAAATGCCCGGCATTTTGGACAACTTGCCCGTCCAAAATGCCAGGGCACTTTCATTTCAGGGCGAGGGCGTCACAGTAGGGCATTTTGGGCATTTTCATTCGAGGACAATTGGTCATTTTGTGCAGAATATTCAAATGAAATAGTACAATTTGGCAGTCGATTTGAAAATGTCTTTACAATTTTGACGTAAAAGCGTCAAGCCAGGCAGTCAGGTGGGTAGGCATAAAAGCCACGACATTTTCGTTTGAGTAACCCTGTTTTTACATATGTACATCATAGGGCAAAACTTCAATCAGGCGGAAATCTGTAGTGCACACATTGGAGAGATTACTTTTGAATAAAATGTGACGATATTTTTGCGGGGGAGGGGGTTATTTAGTTTAATTTGTAATTTACTAATGTTGTACATGTGTATATCATAAGGCAAAACTCAATAGTCTAGTTCATGCGTATGTAAATACGGAGTGAATATATCGTATCGACTACATACATACAGATGCGCCATGATGGAGGGATTACTTTTGGGGGAATTTTGTCAAAGGATATATAAATGTGCACTATAAAACTTGAATTTCCTTGAAATAGTAAAAATCAAAATTTCACCGACTTTTAAAAATTCAAAATCCTTATAGGATTTCAAATTGATTTTTTTCTAAAAGACAGGTCCCTGTGGTACCGTTTTAAATTTTGAAACTTTGGTGACGTGTCCTAGGAGAACGGGGTAAAATACACTCGAGTTACATGAGTTTTGAAACATACTAGGTGAGTACTAAAACATGTGCTATGCTTTGTTTGAATCCACGTGTACCATCTGAAAATCATCATTCGGCTAATCGTGGGCCATTTTTATTTCATTTGGGTCTTACCCATCATGAACGATTACAACGGAGTTGTATCTTTTGATTCATGCTATAATATAGTAGCAGAACTGTTTGATAAATTCTGCATTATTTGAGTTCAGATTCCTCATAAGACAGACGATGTCACGATTAATTGGTTGGTTTCTCACATATACACTTATTAAGTTATGGTAAAGTTTACAATCGAAAAGGAAATGATACAGGTCATTAAAATTCGAATCATTACACATGTTGCAGTAATTACAATCATCGAATGTTACTGACAGATTTTTAAATGAGATTCTTCTGCTATTAGTTCTTATTTGAGCTATAATTCTCTTAAATGCTATGTTTATGTCTAATTTAAGGTATTTCCTACATCCTAAAAACGCATATACGTGTTTATACAGTTTATTGGTGGTCGAATTGACGACACGACCAAGGACAACTTCGTTGCATGCATCTTCTACCTTTAACATTATTTCTTGAATACTGTTAGCCAAGATTGTAGGACATTGTTTTGTAAATACGTCCTCAAAACCATAGTGCTTCAATGTATCTTGAACGCGTTTGACCCAGTTGTAATTTGGGCAGAGGGCACCTTGTTTGTGGAGATAGTACATCCTATTGTAACAAATTCGAGGTAATCTTCCATTATCCAAGCAGAGTATTCTAAATCAAAACATTAACAAGTCGGAGATCACTTGGTACTTTACGTGACGTTTACCGGCTTCCACTCGTACAATGTGGTGAGCAGAACATTTTGGTAACCTTAGTACCCTTTTAATGTATTCGGACTGAACTCTCTCTAAATCGTTTGAGTTTATGTGAGATGTTGCCCACAAAGGCGAAGCATACAGTAATGTAGAGGCAAAGATGGAATCAAAAAGCTTAAGTCGACCATGCCAAGAATACATAGCGCTTCGATCCCCAATTTGTATCACGTTGGCTAAGGCAACTCTTGCCTTTCTGACACGGTCATTCATGGCTTCTACAAATTGACCAGAGGAAGAGAAGACAATACCTAAATAAGTATACGTTTTTACAACTTCCACAATTATGTTCAGGACGAATAGTAACGGGCTACGGATATGACCCTGTAGTACTCCTTGAGTAACCTCAAAAAAGTGAGTGTAGCCCTCTGTAGAGCGAATTCTCTTTCTGGCTTGGGAGTAAATAGATGTTAAAACATTAATTATTTTAGCACTTACACCTAAGTTATACAGTTTGCACCATAAATTGGGGATGCTACCAAAAGCTCGCTGAAAATCAATGAATAGAGCGAACAGCTTTCCTGCCTTAAGTCTTAGTTTTAGTTGGATAATTGACATCAGCAAGAATATTTGGTCAAGACAACCCCTACCTTTCCTAAAACCTGCTTGGCTCTCGGGGAGCTTACCATTAGATTCCACCCAGGCTGTTAGTCTAGTACATAAAAGTGTGGTGAATACTTTAGTAATGGTATTTAATAGTGCTATCCCACGATAGTTAGACGGTAAGTCATGATTTCCTTTCTTAAATATCATTATTAATTCTATTTCAGACCACTCTTTGGGAGTGACCCCAGAGTCAAAAGCATGATTGAATATTTTTAAGACAGACTGCATAATATTTTGAGGGAGACATTTTAGCAACTTGTTCGGTCAGCAGTCTGTACCTGGCGCTTTACCTACGGGCAATAAGTCTATAGTTGTCAGAAGCTCGTCGAGTGTAAATATATTGTCTAACTCAGGCACAGATTTTTCAAAGACATGTAATAGGGTGTTATTTTGTCTACTTGGCATTATCTCGGAATAAAACCTTTCCCATGTCTCTATTTTGATTGCATTACTGTTGTCACGACCTGTCTTTCGTATATAATTTATGATACGCCAGAATGTACTTACGCGTTTGCAGTCAGATAATAGTCTGCATTAAATTAAAACTGTCAGCATTCTTTGATTTAATCAAATTTTTAAATTCTGTCTTGCATATATTGTAATACGCACGACTTTCCCTAGACTTAACGGAACGATACAATTTGAAGGACTTTCTAAGTTTTTTACGTAGCACCCTGCATTCATTGTCATACCAGGCTTTGTTTTTAACAAGCAATGGGCAGAACGGTACATCTTTAATGGCATTTAACTCCATTGCTAATTGGGCAATTATATTAACTAATTCTGCGTGTGTACCGATTTGCAAGGTATTATTTTTAAGTGTTTCAATTAGTTGAAAAAAGTTATTCCCTAGACAATCAATTTTTTTCCTTTTTGTGCTACAGGCTATTACAGTTTCCTTACGTACATTTATTTCAAGATGACATGGTAGGTGATCACTTAAATTTAAGTCCCCAACAAAAAACAATCGTCTACATATTTACACGACAAGTTATTTACAATACAAAGGTCTACAACACTGCAACCTTTGTCGACATATGTATATTCTCCCTGACTATCTGATGGACTTCTCCCGTTAACCACTATTAAATCTAATTTGTCCAAAAGGTTTGTGAGGTAGCTACCATTGCTGTTGCATTTATCATCGTGAGAGTTTCTAGTGTAACTTAAATTTATATTATCCAAAAGGCGATTCATGGGTGGGATCTGGTTCAAATTACCGATTCTACAATTGAGATCCGCTACAATAATAATGTTGTTACAGATATGGTTGATTAGGAAGTCGGAGAGATCCTCCAGGATAGACAAATGACATTGTGGTGGAAAGTAACAGCAGACAAGGGAGAAGCTGACATTAGAAGTTTTGTGTGTTGCACTGCATGCGAGAAAATACCGGTTTGACACGATAAGTTTTGATGAGAATGTATCTTTGGATACTAACATGGAGATTCCCCCGCTTGGACGTCCTACCTTGCTCAATCTTGACGCTGTCACAGTATAAGAGTTATAGTGAGAGAACATAGATGGGTAACTGAAGTTACTATTTTCAATAAATGTTTCGATTATGCAAATAATGTCATTAGACATGAATAACTTTAAATCCTGATCGTTGATACTGTTGATATTCGAGAATCCACGACAGTTCCAGAAAATTAATTTAGCAGTGGTGCCCTCTACTCAGGTTTGACTAACCCCAGCTTGTGGAGCTGGGTTATTTTTCTTGGGCGTGGTTGGAGGGTACACCCACTCGTGCTTTGCCTTGACGATGGCAGCGCCATCTGATTCATATAGAAATTCTTTCACGCCGTCCACGGACTTGATAATTAAATACCTCCATGATTTTATACTGAAGTTCAGAGACTTGTCGTCGGCAATAATACACTTTCCGGATTCGATCGCAAAGTTCCGTACTCTTCTTTGGTCCACTGATAGCTCTTGTTGGATGTAAAATTCGGTGCCTTTGAGCTTCGAGGAATTTCTTAACAGAGATCTGACAACTGCAGGTGAAGTAAAGCTACACTTTACGGCAGAATTAGTACGCCATGGTATTATTTTAGCATCTTCGACACAATTCAAATCTATACCAGTTAAATTTATCACTTTCTCTACTTCAATCATAATTTGATATTTCGTAGCATCTTTTGGAATTTTCAAACCGGAGATGATACTGTACCGTAAATTGGCGATGTTTCTCTGGGCCAGGATTTCATTTTTCAGGTGAATAATCTCGGCATCATGTCTCTTGTTATTAACGTTGACTTTGGTTTCAATCTCATCAAACTTCTTTTTGTGGGAGTCCGTGGTTGTTTCTAGAGCTCAAATACGTTTGGAGTGTGCAATGACGACGGATTTGACCTCTTTAACATCCTTCGATATGGCTTCCATGTCTTTGGAAAGTTTTTTCAACGTGATTTTGGCCTCTTTGGAGTCCTTCTGAAGGTCGAGCAGGATGTCGATCATTCTCTTATTTTTCCCTGTATCGTCATTTGGAATCATAGTATCTTCCTCGGATTCTTCAGTTTCTGCAACATTATTAATAGTCCTAGAAGTGGCAGGGTCATTTTGACATTCCCTCTCATTTGTATTGTTTCTTCTCGTGTTTCTTCTGTCAGCCATTATGTGCATACAAGAAAAGTGTAAAAAATTACTAGCCTTGTGGAAAGCCCGGGAGGCACCTGCAGCTTTTGCTTGAGCCAACAGTAAAATTGTCAACTAAATGACCTGGTGCGCCCGGGCAAAGTTGATTCAGGTTGAAAATGTGCCACTTATGACTCCCAGTTGTGCGATTTACGCGAAGAAACTTTTTCAGGTATATGGAGCGTACATATAGACGTCGACTTTGGTATGAAGGTTGACCGATAAGAAAAGGTTCACTGAAAAGTCGTGGGCCCCATTTGCAATGGTGTACATATACGTTTATGCAAATTGTAGGAAAGAAACGCACAGATAGAGCCAAAAGAATAAAAACTTAAGGTGATAAGCGAGCAGACAAAAGTACGTCTAATTCCTTTGGATGCTTGGACCGAACTGTACCATCTGAAAATGTTACCTTGTAAGTATTCTAAAATTTATTGTATTGAACTTGTTCAGTATTTAGAGTCACAGGGGTTACAAGCATGAAACAGTCAGTTTTTTAACCATTTCTTTGGATGTTTTATGTTTTAATTCCAGACCAAAATATTCCTTAGACACAATTGTCCGGAAACCCCCTGAAATTTCAACCAGAATGGTGTCAAAATTAAATTTGAATATTATTTTGGGTTGGAAAAAAGTCCAGATTGAACATTCTTAAAAACCGACTTTACTTCAAGCTTTTTACCCCTTGTGAGCTCAAATACGGATCTAGGTAGCAAATTAAAATATTTATTTAAATGTTCCCCAATTCCATATCTGGCAAGATAACAAATAATATAGCGAGCCATCTCATAAGAAACTTGAAATTACATATGTATCTTATGAAATATAACCATTAACGAGAAAAAGTGTCGGCACTCATTTAAAATCATTTAACTTCAGGGCGATATTTATTAAAAAATTAAGTTTCTATACCTTCTGCATTTTTAATATTATATGTTTTCTGAAATTCCCCATTTCATCCCGAGATTTTTGCCAATAAGGTTTCTCCCAAAGCGTTCAGAGACTCCTCTCCCGGTTTTATTTCCGAACTCTTCGAGAAATCTTATGGAGCAGTTGTTCCTGTCTTCAGGAAGATAGAGCCAGCTCCCTGGGTATTGGAATACCCTTATTTCTCCTATAAAGATGGAGCTCCGATGTCAATTCCCCACTCTTCCTCTCCCCACATCATCCACACTTTTCTCTCTTGGAGTCCTCCTCTCCAGTGAATTACACAACAATGAGAAAAGCTACTAACCCTGACTCTGAGATTGAAGGTCGGTTAATAAAATTATATCGAGCATCCTTTACTAAAGGACTTGATAGCTTCCGGCGGATTTCCAATTTGTATAATTTATCCGGTGGTCCAGACTCATCTGAATAATTTAATTGGCCATTGAGCTGACAATTACAAATTAGGAGGTCAGATAAAGTGTGGAAGGAAGGGACTCATATCCTAAGTGATTGCAAATGAATCGGGGCCCATAAACGCTCGTCCAAGACGAGTAATTAATTAGAGGCGGAAAAAATTGCGGATGGCGAAAGGGGAGGATGTATCTGAGATGGGTGTTGTGGGAAGTAACTGATGTTCCTATCTCATTCATGGGCCTTGTGTCGAGGGAAGATGGTATTTTAGTTTTATCCATCCTGACACGAAATCCTTTCAAGAATGACAGTGTCAAAGTGCCAATTATTATTGATGCTCATAATGGGGAAAAACGTGAAGAGAAAGGGATATAAGAGAGGGAAAAAAATGGAGGAAGAAGTAGAGAGTTTGTTCCGTCAGGGAAAAAACACATAGGTGCCTAGTCCCGTATCCCACAACGTGCTGTGCTTCGCACTTCCATGCCTACGATTAGGTTCGTGTGTGTGTGTGTGTGTTATATGTGCAATATGTACGTATTAGCCCTGTCATCCCAGGAGCTCCCATAATAGAAAATAGTATGACTTGGTTATTACTTAAACTAATGTGAAAGACGTCGGCGTTGATTTTCCTGTTCTCCTTGATTCCTTCACTTACTTATTACTTGTTAGGATGAGGCACTGTCTCCAGCCCCGCTACATACAGGCCCTTTAAGAAGCAGCTCAACCCGGGCTCAAAAATTCAAAACAAATCTCACACTTACCCATCCAATGGCCCCGTCAAGATCTCCTTTGCAAAATGTTACCTCAATCTCCGCAACAACTGTCACAGGTGCTTTGCCCAGCATATGACTCTCCGAGTACCTGACCCTGGGACCATTAGACATTCCATTTGACTTCTTAAGTGTCCCTGCTTTCTTTCGTATAAAATGCGTGTATAAAATTCCATGGCCTTGTTACACAGTGGGTTGCTTCAGTTCATACACAGAGTATAAATCCACTGGCTACAGATTACAGGGAGAGCGAGAGAGAGTTGCTAGTTGCTATAGATGACGTGCAGTTTCTATGGTTGGGGTACACATGGCTGCCATTAAGTACTGTACAGTTGGTATAGATTGTGTATGTGTGTTGCCAACGATACGATAAGTATGAAATAAAGTACACATTTGCTATCTGCCGTAAGTACGGGTCTGGGTTGTCGGAGGATGTGAACGCTCTCGAGAAGATTTGAGCATTGCGTAATTCCCGTAGAGACAATTCATTAGTTGCATGACAATAGGCCACTTGCTCCTTCCACGACAAGGAAGAAAGGCCCACCATCAACTGTCTTCTTCCCTTCTGCCAATTTCAGTGAGGAGCTCCTCTTTCTCTATAACAATCCTCATTTTTCAACTTGCCATAAAATTCACACTGGGCTCTCTCCTAACGGGCATCTCTCTCGACCTCCTTCGTGTTCTGACCTTTCACGCCGGGGAAAAATACACCGAAGGGAAACCTCTTCTCTGTTTTTTTTAAAACCTTCATGATGTCCTAACATTAGCAACTTGAAAACTCACGTTGGAAGGATTTTTTTTTTCTCTCTCTCTCTCTCTTTCTTTCTCCCTTTCTCTCTCATTTATAATCACTAACAGACCTACTTGAGCTCAGCCCAACGCTCTTATTTAATGCTACCGCTTTCCTCCCTCCTCGCGACCTCCACACTCTCAAACCGCCTTCCATTCCTCCACTCTCACCCGGCCCACTGTGTACCTTCCCTCTTTTTTCATTTATTTCCTCCCAAGTTCTAAATGAAGAAAGTCAGGATTTTTATTTATTTTCCCCAACTTTCAAGTATTTAATGGGCACAGAGAGTGATAAAAACGGAGAGGTGAGAATTCCCAAGGAGGGGGAGAGGGAATCCAAATAGAAATTAAGAAATTCTCAGGAAAAAAAAGAAGAATGACTGAGAGAGAGAGGAGAAAGTTTGATTTTTAATTCAAACTTGTTTGAAACTTAATTCAAATGAGGCTAAATGAAATCTCCATGTAATTGAAAATAACGGGTTGGTATGTACACTCGGGCTGACTAATGTATAGGTACTATGGACCTATAATGTATTTCCAGGTGCGGACTAATACCCATGACTCCAGGCATCGGAGTGTGTGTGTGTGCTGTTGGGAAGTGGAGTAGTAATAATGCTGCTGATGATGGAAGTAATGATTAAATTATGGGAATAATTTCCAGCATCAAAGTCAACGTTTGAAATTCATTCGGCAGTGACCCAAGGGGCCAAAAACTCGTTCCTGTATCTTTATTACAAAGGAAATGGCAGTTTTCCATGCTAAATGAAACACTTTAGCACTTTTAATTACACCAGGTCTTTTGCCAGCAGTCTGTCAGACAGGGATATGTACGTTCGGATCCGGGGCTAGGAAAAGCTCTTGAGAATCGTACAAAAAAAGACAGTTCACCTTCTTCAGCCCAAGCCCAGGGATCAAAGCGCCTTTGAAATCTAAGAGTAAAACTTGTTTGTGAAATCTAATAAAGCACTGGAGCAACCTATCTCCCTTCTCTCTCTCTCTCTCTCTCTTTCTCTCTCTCTCTCTCTTCAGCTCCTTTTCTGTCGATGTGATAATAATTAATTTAGCTATGAGGTCCAACCTTTTCAGCCCAAGGAATAAAATACAGCTTCTCAGCGGAACGCCAAAGAGAGAGAGAGAGAAAAAAACATAGAAGGTGATCAAGACTGAAGGTACATAGGTTTTGATTGGGAAAGCTCTCATATAGAAATTCTCCTACAGAACGCCCTCACATATATAGGAAGTCCTCGGACAGAAAAAACTCAAATAGAAAGTACTCACTCAGAGAGTGGTGAGACATAATGCACTTGAGTAGAAAGTACGTAGGGAGGAATTATGTAGACGTTACATTATAAGCGCTGGCAGAGTACAGTATTGAATTAGCAGGAGCAGACGTTACCTCAAGTATCATCCCCCCTTTGGCCAATTACATCCCGAAAGGAAGCCAAGGATCAAGGGAATCCTCCGGTATGTAAATAATGGAGTATCTCCATTTGGAGGAGGATTCCAACCGGAAATGAAAAATCTTATGAAAATCTCTGTACTCTCTCTGGAGACTACCTCTCGGAGGAAACCACACTGATGAGTAATATCTGGTTGGGTCGGAGTGAGAGTAATGTATGGTGGGGGCTCGGGCTCGGCAGGAATGGCTGTCGGACGTGTGTCGATTTTTCAGGTTTCCGCCCGGAACATCTCCATGGGAAAGGATGGGGAGTAATTAGGTAAAAAGTGCATCGACGGTGGATTTTTTCCCGTCGAATTAGGGATTCCTACACAGGGAAGGGCTAATGGGAGAGTACTCATTTACCAGATTACTTTCATGCTGTTAATTACCCGAGATTCACTGGTCATTTTGCTGGAAAAACAAATGAGTCTTGCACTAACTACGAGCTTGACTGGGAGCGTAATCAAGTTTTAATGAGGCCGTTATTGAAAATGTTGCATGTGAGGAGCACTCCTCACACTTGCTCTCTCGAGAGGACAACACCAAGGAGCAGGGAAGCATGATGTTCTCCCATTAAATTCTACGGCTGTGGGTGTGCTGAGTGAGGCTCCACGTGTGAGAGCACTGCTTCGCACTCTCCATTCTGTCTCTTGATTTTTTTTCCAGTTGCCCTCCATACACAGTCTATCCTACATATGTATGTACATCAATACTCATACATTTGTCAATTCCTTCCAATAGTGCATATATAAATACTAATAATATAATTACCTACATACAAATATATAAATATGGATTATGGACATGTGCCTTCATATTTATGGATGCATATATGTACATATGTACGCATGCATACAGCTATGCTCAAATATAGATACATAGATACACCCAAGGTATATACTCCCTTTGAAGTCCTGTCCATTTGGTACGCTGTAGCTTAACTCGCTGTTCTGGTAGCAATTTCAGTGCGTTTTTGCTTCTAAATATTATCCGTGCATAATTTTTTGGCATGACCTCTAAAAAAGTGTCTCCTTAAAATTGTCCAGCTATTGCTTGGAACAAATTGCTTCTTCGCTTGTGTGAATATTTCCTAGGTATTTAATTTGCTTTTAAAATCCTCCAAGAGTTCCTCAAAATTTTATCATATCTTCATATTTTTATAGTACATAGAACTGGTTCTTAGCGGATGGGAATTCCCTTCCCCAATGGGGATATCTTCTCTCGAATTTTAGCATTGTAGCTACTGTTTGGGATACATACTTGTGTCCTGTGTCGGTGTTGTGAAGTAAATGAGTGTCTGTGTACATACAGCAAGTGGGAGCGGAGCTTTTGCTGGGATTGAACATCTCCGCTGCTGATCCCCGGGTCTCAGCATGCACCTCGTCCTGTGATGTGTGTGTGTCTTTGAGCATTTGTGTATTTACAGTTGCTCGCTCTTTCTCGGGGAGTGTTTGCGTGGGTAATTATTGTATGTTGGTCCAGTGGTTGTGGAGATGGGAGTTGAATTTGGCCCTGGTCCGGACTACTGTGCCCCTGCCTCTGTATTTGTGGGGAGAGACCTCGACGGAAGTGACTCTTATGAAAATATGCTGGTTCGGTTGCCGAGATTATTTAACGGACCGATGGGGTATGCATGGAGTGATCTGTAAGAAGTAAAAGAACAGTTGCACGCTCGGTGCTCTCCGGTCGTCGCCTTCCATAAAGCCCTGTGTGCCTCCAGGTCTCTCTCTCTCTCTCTCTCTCTTTCCCTCTGTCTCTCTGACAATATACGTACACACACACACATACAAACACACACGGAGAGGAGCACAGTGGGAACTGCCGAGTTGGATTGCCATGGAAGTGACAGAAGAATATACTAATCGTAAGAGACACCTGTGACAAATTTTACGGGTCTATAAATTGTCTTTGGTGAATGATGGAAGAAGAACTACCTCCTCATGTGTGTGCCTCCAAAGTCAAGACTTATAGGCTCCGTCTCCTCCTCCAAGGAACAAGTTTATGTCTCCATATAAACATTGGAATTGGCTAAGCTCGCGAGAATTATTGTCCTTTGGAAACACAAACTTAGCGAATTTATGCGAGCTCATTTCCACTTCTAAATATCCAACCACCCAGCTCTAAAACTTGTTTTATTATCTTCCTTATTATTTTTCCGGAAAAAAAAATCCTCGAAGAATAAAAGTCCTAGTCTAGTTTCACTCTCCACTCTATTTTTTGTTTTTTTTTTGTTACTCTACCCTTTTTGGGAGGAGAAAGGGTACTCATACGGTTTACTCATACGTCCCATGTCCTTTTATCCTTTCGTTTGTAAACGTACTCAATTAGATATACATCAGAAGATACACGTAAACATTTCATATATGTACACACCATTAAATAGCATGTCAATTTTACTGCGGGCAAGCTTAGAACTTATATGTAGATATGTATGTACCTGGTGTAGGCACAGCTGTAGCATAACTCACTCTCAGGCTTATACCCTTTGGCTAAGAGGCAAACTGAGCTCCAATTTGCAGATTGCTCTGGGATTCACGTCCTCATCTTTAGCATAAATGACCCTAGGTTTGTTTACTACACGAGAGTAAAGATATCTGAGAATGGCTTTGCTAAGAAATTCTTCCCAGGATTCTTCCTGAGGTACTCTTGTGTGACTATGCCTATCTCCTGCCTTGCTAGGGTGTCCTGGATCACTCCACAATCCCATCTCGTTTCCCTAAAGTATACTGAGACAAGGATTCCTTTTGCCTCCCAACAGAGCTCAGACATCCCTTTTGACTGTCAGCGAAGCTCGGAAATGTTCACTTTTCCTCACGGACGTTAAAGAGCTGAAAATAAGAATGGGCTTAAAAGCATGCATACGTGGAATTGAATGTAGTCAAACAAGTGAGATCAATTGAGTGGTGAGGGTTTAGATCGGGGTTGGAGTGAGAGTGAAGCATTTATGGAGCATTGACTCATTACATGTTACTCATTAAAATGATTGTGGACCCTGCTGCTGACAGAGGTCTCAGTACAGTAATCCTGGAGATGTGCCTGGAGCGAGGAGTGTATGTATGTATCTGTGTGTAGTCAAGGGAGCATGTAACTTGTGAGGTTCGTTAGTGACAGTGTCTAAACAGGTCTGAGGATTTAATAGCCCAGTGCTGAGGAGAGGGTGGACACGCATGGCTCGAGCCAATGTAGATGCGAGGGTATATGCATAGATATATAGATATGGAAACTGTATTTACGGGAGATCCACATGGGCTTTAAGGAAACTCATTCCACGTAATAGCATTATGGAAGCTACGAAAGAAAAATATCTTATGAATCCCATTTGGAAGATATTAGCCTACCCTTTGAGTTGCCAGTATGCTTAGTCACAATTAGTTCCTCACACCTGAAGAGGCTCCAGATTCAAGGGATTTTATTTTCCAAGGGAAAGTCACGAACGGAAGAGCAAGTAGACCACATAAAAAGTGAGCCTCATAGATTTTTCAGGAAGCGAAGCGTGTCATGAATCATCATAGAAGCTTCATTACCAACCATATTACTTCCCTTGGCTTTCCTCTCTCTCTCTCTCTCTCTCTCTCTCTCTCTCTTCCTATTTCTCTCTCTCTCTCTCTCCTCTATTTCTGTCTTCTATTTCTCTCTCTCTCTCTCGTTCAGAAGGTAGGAGTTGGTGTACGTGCATGAGGAATTCTGACGTTTAATGAGGCAAATCTGCCCTTTTAGCTTTTCACAAGATGTGACACCCGACACGTCCATTTTGGCACTTTCTCTGCCTCTCCCTTAATCTTAGCTTTTCTCCTTCTGTCTGTCTCCCTTTCTTCTCTCCACTCTCGCTCAACTTGTCAAGGCTTAATTCACATTCTGTATACAAGATATGTTTCGTGATACGCTCCACGTCCTCCTCCCAACCCTGGCTCTTGGAATCAGAACGTAACTATGACGGGTTTCTCTCTCTCTCTCTGTCTTTGTGGTTGCCAACTTCGTACCGAAATGTATTCAACCAACTTTGTGCGGTTTCTCGCAGCAACGGGAACTCATGGACTAGCCTTCCCTTGGACCCAACTCCTCTTTTCAACCTGGGATGTTTGTCATCGGTCTTAAAAATCTCATTGTCTTCCCTTTCCTCTTGTTGTCTCTCCCTTTTAATTACTGTTCAGTCTTTTTGTTTTCTTCTCCTCCCAATCCCTACAGATCATGTAAGCTTCTGGTTTTTTATTTGTCCAGTTTTGTTCAGGTCTTTCTCACTCTCTCTCTCTCTCTGGTTGTAACCTTTTCTAAATTTTTGGGCTCATGTGTTTTTATACATGTATTTATTCAAAGGAATTATATGACATGTACTTTACACTTTTTGGTGTATGATCATTTTGACAAATTTGTTTTTGGGTTATTCTTACATTTAGATATTTTTGACGAATGTAATTTTTCCATGTATAATTCTGAGAGTGAATGCTTTATGTGATTGTTTGTTCGGATGCTAAGGTTGTTTTGGATGTCTGTAATTTTCTTTGTGGAATTTTGTGGCTTCCTACATTTTTGTGCGGGTTCAGTTGAGATCAAATATAATTTTTTAATTATATGTGTGTCGGTAAAATACTTCGGTACGTATTTTGGAGCTTCTGGTCTAAAATTGTATGTATTTTTGCGTTTGAATTTATTGTCAGAATTTTTGAACGTGTATACGTGATTTTACTTTTGATTAGAGTTTTTGATATTTGACTTTTTTTAATTTCCTCTATTTTGGTAAGGGCATGTTTTTCGTGTATTTTCTATCGTGTTCGTGTGTGTATTAGGTGTGTGGTTATGTGAATGTGAATGTGAGTGTGTGTGTGTGTGTGAGAAAAGCTTAGTGGGGAGGATTAATTACAAGTGATGATGAGTTATGGAAAGATGATCAGCCAGCGACTGACTTACTGTGGAGAGGGAGAGAAGCCCTGGGTTCTGGTTTTGAAGTGAGGGAAAATTTCCTAAACAAAGACAAAGTTTTGGAGAGTAAACTACACATTAAAAGGCTTGGGATTGGCAGGTCTGGACGGGAAAAGTGGGGACAATTTCCCTCAAAAACAAGTAAAATATAGAAACCCATGTAGTTGTGGAACTTAGAAATAATTAAGGGATTTTTACTGTACACAGGGAGGCTGGACGGAGTCAAAGGAGAGCACATACGGGGAGAGAGATACTCACAATGGGATATATCCTCCCAATTGATTGTAATGGTAATGTCAAAAACTACATCTTTCATGTATGAATTACCTCTTGAAATCCTGAAACCAGGAGAGTACTGAGTGAGTGCACAAATTAAATTTTAACTTGTGCTATACACGCCACTCTCCTCCCAGTCACTTGAGAGTCTTTCCTATTCATTCCTTCCCTCATTGTTTCTCTCTTTCTTCTTTCCAATCTACTCCCGTTTCCGAGTCCTTCCCACGTCCTGGCACTCCCGCTGTAAACACATATCTTATGTAACTTATGTAACACTAGATGCCAAATCCTTTTAATTAAGTCCGTCATTAGCAATACAGCCGCTCCGGTCTTTGGCACTCCTTCCCACAAATACATTCCCAAAATATCAAAGCCTCAGAGTACCGAGGATTCAAAGGCTAATGGCATATTTTCTCCCGGACTTTCAATCTCCTTACTCCTCATATTTTCCCCGTCACTAATGAAGCAAAACGGGAGACTCAAATTCATTTCGAGTAGACACTCCACATTCAGGCTACAGTGTAATTGAAACAAAACAACTCTCCCTAAAATATCATCCGAAATCCAGCCCGGGAATCCTAACAAAATTTACAGCCCACTTCCTCCCAAAATAAAAATCAGCTAACAAAATATTACAAAACTTATATTGAAAAATGATAAAAAATAAACACGAAACTGATGAATAATTTAAGACCAACAATCATCGCAGAAATAATATGAATTTAATAACAACCACAATAAAGATTTCTTTTTTTAACTTTGTAAAAGTAATTAGAGATCTTTCATGTATTCATGGTACAAAATTCTGTCAAGTAATAAAATCAAGGAGATTACAGTACAAGTGACAAAAATGTGATGCCGGAATCGGTGGATGTAGGATTTAAAAAATAAAGGGTAAAATGTCAGAAGTGTTAAATTATAATTGGGAAAATTCCGACGAAAAGACTGTCTAACACCAAAACGGATCAGCGGAAATGCCAAAAATTCCAAAATATAATAATTCCAAAATAGATCAAATGAAATGCCAAGGATTCCAGAATATAATTCCAAAACAGATTAAATGAAATGCCAAAAATTCCGGAATAAAAACAAGAGTTTGAACAGAAGAGTCCTGCCAAAAATGGCATACAAAATGCTAGCCCACTCAACACTCCAACTTCAAATATGACCCCAAAAATGCTGCCAAAAACCAAGACTGTCTGCCGACCTCATTTGCATGAGTATTAGTGCATTTAACCGGACTCCCATCATAAAGCTGATAACTGGGAGATGGAGAATTGAGTATAGTAGAAATAGTAAATAAGACGGAGTGAATTGAAGAGAGAGAGAGAGAGAGAGAGAGTTGAAGTGGAGAGTGGGAAGAAAATTCGAGGATTGTTTGTGTGCGGGATGAAATGATGGTAAGCCACAGTGGACTTGCCTTCGTCATTATTTCCTTGTAGTCAAGAAATTAAGCGGGAAGTAGCTCCTTGTAGCTGGATCGAAGGGAGAGTAGGAAAAAAAAGGACTACATTGGGCTAACGTAGTGCCAAGAGTGGCAGGAGGCTGTGAGAGGAGTGGAGAGGAGATTTTGCCCGAGAGTAAAAGGGAGAATGTAAATTAATGGATACAGGGACATGCACTTTGCGTTAATTTAACCCTCCCGAAAATTTATTCCTTGCTGTGGTTTCACCATTTTCAACTTTATTTTCCAGAGAGAGAGAATGAAAGAGTGAGAGAGCAAAAGAGAGTATGTTTTTTGGGTGGGAAGGGATAGGAAAGACAAACCGCATTTAAATGTAAAATTTTACGCGTTCATTACAAATTATAGCTTTTCCGTGTCAAAGGCAACTCTCAGTGTAGGAGCAAATAGTTACAAAAGAGAGAGAGAGAGAGAGAGGAATAATAATTAAAAAGATAGCATTTTTCCCTTCCTAATGGCTACATGTATACATATGTAGATAGTGGAGGGAAATCATAAGCTTTTCCCTCCCTCTCTTTCAACCACAGCACTCCGTCGGGTTGTTCCCAATGGAAGCTTTTGAGAGTCCGAAAAAGCAAAGTAGATAATTAAGCCTGTTAAATGCAAGCCTTCCACCTTTCCCGTGATTATTTTCCAACAAGAACAAGGAGAAGACGAAGAAGAGTGAAACAAAGAGCAAGCCTTTGTCCTCTCCTCCTATCAGCTTCCGACTGATTGTTCCGCTCAAGAATTTACAGCAAACCTTTATTCATCCGCACAAAGACCCCTAAAACTGATAACGAATAGACCTCCCTACATCCTCAGCTAGTTACAGTAAAACCTTTTTCAACTATTCCCAGCCCCAACCAGGAATGCAAACAATGGGTCCTTTTGTCATCAAATTACAAAAAAAAACATTTTTGGACCCCCTTCTCCAAACCAATGTCACACACAAAAGGGGTGGGTGGAAATAATTTTATTTAATGCAGCATCACAATCCTCAATAAATCTTACAATTCTTAAATAATGTACGGAAATAATAATTATTGTAGTTTCAAAGGATGAGAGAGGCCTCCATAGTCACCACAGGCCTCAAATAGTTCCTCATTCTTGTTTTTAATCAACTGGAGCTCCTTTGTTTTCTTCCTTTAATTCATAGCATTATTCCGACAGGGCTTACTTGAGATTCTTATAAGTATTTGTTTTTCAATCTAAATTTATGCATGGAACTAGCTATAGGTTCTTTGAGTAATTTAACACTCAAATAGAACTTGATGTACTTGCTGGCATTGTATGGGATCAGGTCCTCTCATTTGAGAAACGTCAACGGAACAGTCATGTGTCACCCAAGACGTTCAAATTTCGAAACCATTTCTGGTTTGGGCCTCCCTTTCTACTCCGAACAGTAATAAACCTTGGAATGAGGACAGTTGCATATGTAGCTTAATGGAATGAGGCCTAGGACTTTGGGCTAAACTAACTATTGGCGGTTAGGAGGCAGAACTCGGGATTTGGAAAAAGGGAAAGGAAACAAAAGCAGGCGGGAGTGCTGAAGAAATCCTGGAATCTACAAGATACGGAGCTACGGAACAAAATAAAAACCTCTGGAAGCGCTTTTACATTAGTAGCATCTCTGTATAGCATTTCTGTGTAAGTCTATATACCTCGTCAGTTTTAAGAAACCAGTGCTATCAGATTCAATTTTTGTGCACATTACGTCCGTACAGCTATCAAAATGGAAGAAAGTGCTCATCAGCGATTGCAACATTCTTGAAACCTTTTTGAAGGTCAAATTGAATACAATTAAGCATAAACTGTTGAAACTGCAGAAACAGGAGCAGCTGGGAATTAGTACGATATTAGAGCCAATGCACAATATCCTTTTCCTTCGTTACAATTTTCCTGTTCTTAATTTTGAAACTTGTGTAGGGACCCGGGATTCGCTTTAGGGATGGATTTCCCAAAGTAATGGGAAAGATTCCGTGGATGTGTTGGGCTGGGAATGTAACATTTTGGGAAGTGACAAAGCCGTGGTAAAATCAGGTGTAGTTGGAAGTTTTAAGAGGAGATAATTATGTTAACAGGGAAGACTTGAGAAAGGAACGGAGGAATAAGTTGATTTGTCCCCATCCCCTGCTCCAATAATTAAATTGTAAGTTTTAATGGGCTTAGAAATTGTTGAGGATTTTCCCCCCGTAGATATTATTATTAACAAGTTATGTTTTTCCAAGGTAACTTGAGGGAAGAGTTGTTTTGGAAGAAAGTTTTTGGAAAAGTTTTCGGGACTCATAACTCGGGAAGGTCCAGAGACCCTTCACGGATCGTCAGGAGTGAGTCTGTGGAGCGGAGTTGTTTCGTAATGTAAAAACCGGCTTTAAAATGATGCTGACATAAGCAAAGCTTCATTATATACTTGATTAGAGGAAGGTTCATTGTTTAGTAACCTATCTGGAAGTAATGTGTCGTTTGAGGAGTGGAGCCCGAAATATTCACTTACTTATATATACTCTTTCCATCATTTACTTTTATTCAATGAAATTCGATAGGATCAGTTTTCCTCTCTGAAGGTAGAACATAGTGCCATTCTGCTCGGAGCCAGGACTAGGTATCTGTTGGTAGTTAGTAGATGGAACGTAGTTAAACTCACTCCTCTTCACATCTCACTGATCAGTCATGCAAGCTTAACAAGCTGGCTCATAATTGTGCTTAAAACATTCAAGATTTTTACAGCTCAGTAATTGCATCTACTCAGGTCTCTTATTCAACAAATAAATAAGCCTATAAATAATTCCATTTCAAAAGCCCATCACAAATATCTTCTGGATTCTCGTTTCTATTTTACTCTCTCCCTCTCTCTCTCTCTCTCGCTCCTTGTGTGTGTGTGTCTCTCTCTCTCTTTTCCTCTCTCGGAAAATATCTCTCTATCTCTCTCCTTGTGCCTCTCTCGGAGTGTCTGTCTATTTCGTTCTCCCTCCTTGAGTCCCTCTATTTCGATCTCTCTTGTTGTGCCCCTCTATTTCGCCTTCTGTAGTTGTATCTCTTTCTCGCTCTCTAGATGCGTCTCTCTTTCTCGTTCTCTAGATGCGTCTCTCTTTCTCTCTCTCTCTCTCTCTCTCTCTTTGGATCCGGCTCTCCGATTCCGTTGCTGTCTGTAGCTTCTCCGTTGTTTCAAAGGGAGGATTATCTGATATGAATTCTCGCTACTCTCCGGGCAGGATCAGGGACGAGTGTTGAGGAGTGATAATGTAGGAGAGGAGTCCGCTCTGGCAAAGGCGATACTCGGGTCCGTCCCCATTGTGCCTCTGCACGGTGTGGAGTTAATTACGATGCGAGACAATGAGCCCAGTTAAAAGATTCACGAATGAGCATGAGAGTGTGAGGGAGATTCCGGAGAAGAAAGGAAAAGAAACTTGTCAAAGAATCGTCGGACTAAGTGGGGAAGAGGGCTGATGAGATGACCTAATCACAGATATCGTCGGCCGCTTTTGTTCTTACTTTTTGCACACGAGTTTCTCTCTCCTTTCTTATTTTCTTCCTATTTCTATCTCTAAATTTTCTCTCCCATGATTTCCTCACTATGGATTTCCTCTTTATCTTTTTTTCGATTAAATGTCTCCCTTAAATTGTTGTCTGCACTCCTGGCTCTAAATTTTCGATCTGGATTTCCCTTTAATTCCTATTCCCATTATCTTTCTCCCTCTCTTCGGCCTTTTTCTTCTTCCTCTCTCAAATTATTTCATGTCTTTGGAATTCGTTTCTTCTAATCTCATAAAAATCCCTTGTGGACCGTACCTCTCTGGCTGGATCACAGTTCCATGTAATTTTTCGGGGGTTCCCTAGTCCTGAATTTTGATTCCCGTATTGTTGGAACTATATATAGTCTTTGGAATTTTGAGTCTGGGTGGGATTTACTCATTTTTTGTTTTCTTCCCAAAATACTATTTCTCCATGTTTTCCTTTCCGAGTGTATGTATGTAAATACCTATATGTCTCTCCGTGGATCTGTTTCTATCAGCTATTTTGCATGTTTTCTCTAATTTTCTCTCTCGACTCTCCTTTGGCTTTTCCTCCACGGACTGTTTTCCTTAGCCCTTGCACCTGATGTTCTCGGGGAAGTTTCCTCAAGACTTGGATCTCCTGCTGGGATAGGGAAGTTGGGGATCGTATTTACTATAATTACATGTAAAACTGCGTACGGACGCAAATATGCTCATGTTTGTCTGTATGCAGTCGGTAGCTGGTTAAAAAATAATGGGATGCTCGTATAATGTACATGTAAGAATGCATCTGAGCAGACACAATTACTTGCATGCATATGTATCTATGTATGTATGTATGTATGTATGTGTGTGTGTGTGTCTGGAAATGTGGTCCCGCAAGGATGTGAGTAATTACATATGTATAGGTTTGGTGCTGGTGAGGTTCCTTACATATAGACTGTGTGATGTGGACTATGCCATGAGCTAGTGTCTCCCCCATAGAGTAAAGGAAGGAGGAGCAGAGTTACTGCTGACGTCTTTGTATGCTTCGATTAGAGTAAAACCGCTGTAGCCCTGCTAGCCTCATCCTCCGGAGAGAGAAGCACACTCTCGCTAGACACACTCACTGACGGAGCGAGTGTTTACAATTTTTTTCTCTCTCTCTTTCTCTCTCTCTCTCTCTCTCTCTCTTTCTCTTGCCTTGACTCGTTACTCCTCTCCTCCATGGAGAGAGGAGAGAGAGAGAGGGGCAGCATCTAGAGCGGAGTAGTCTTGTCTGTGGGATAGTTTCCCTAGGATTTCTTATGGGAAGAGTGCATGTGTGTATGTGGCGGGTGATCTTGGGGATCCAAATGTCCGGAGGCTGTGTGAGCGGAATGGGTGCTGTTGGAGTTAGAGCAGAGTTGGAGTTGGAGCTGGAGATGGGAAAGAGTTGGGAGAAGTTTTTAGGGGGACGTGTGGAGAAGGAGACGGGTGGCGTGCGCCTGCTCGGGGTCGTCGTCGTCGTCATAGTCGGTGGGATCGGAGCGATCGATTCCTGACCAGAAAGGGGAGAGCTCGGAGGGGAGACTGTTAGAACGGAGATGGGCTCTGGGAAGTCGGGAGTAGCCGGTGGTTGTAAGACTGCTCCGACTGACTGTCGACATGATACTACTACATACCCTTTGAGTACACCTCGCCATTCAACATTACCATCACCGTCCGCTAAAATACCAGTCACCTGGGCGAGTCCTCGCACTCACGTCCAACTACTCCGAACGATAAAATCTCTCTTCAATTCCTCTCTCCCTTCACTCTTCTCCACAGACACAACATAAACCGGTTGGGAACACACACTCTCTATATATTTCCAAGTTTTCATCCAAAACCCCGAGTTTTATTCCCAGCGTCCGCAGGAGTCAGTCCTAAAATAAATCCTTTCCTACAAAAATATCCCAGAAATAAAAAGGATTCAGTCCAATATAAGCTATTTTCTAAGGAGTTTCCGACTTTCCCAACGAAATTATACACACAAGTAATACCAAAAGTATCCTAAAAACAAATACCAAAATCAAGTAAAAAAATAATTATATATACCAAAAGTAATAGAAAAGTTAACAGATTTGAGGAGACAAGACCAAAAACAAAGTAGAAATTGGCTAGAAAAAGTTCACAAGTTTCCGACACACAGCGCTAACTTTTCCTCTCTCGCTGTATAGTCTTCCCCCATAATACTAACACATTAAAAAGGTACAGACTGGAGAGAAACTCTCATAGAAACGAGGAGTCGCTTTTTCTCTCCTGCTCTCCGAGCAGTTTTGAAAAATTTGTGCGTTATTCGACGTTCTTCTGGTTATATAATTCTCTGTATATATATATGTATATACATATATACGTATCTATATATTACAACATACTCTCGCGCTCCGCTCCAGCAAAGACAATGTGCTGGAAGTTTTTGTCTCAACCCGCCCCCAGCAGTTCCATCTTCCGCGATAAGAGAAAGCAACGTCTGGGTAAGTCTCTCATTCCTCTATATATGTTGTCTAGACAGAACTATTATGATCCATGTAAAATTCATAAGATCTACCTCCGCCAGCTTATCATCCCCCCAATGTTCTTTTTACGTGTGTGTGTGTGTGTGTGTGTGTGTGTGTGTGTGAGGAGTAGGACAGTGTACTTTCCCTGCATAGGTGTGTGCATGACGGGAATGTATCTCCTCACCCATACGACTATTATTATACATAACTCCTATGTATTCACACACGGAAGGAAGGGCCAGGACTATTTACAAATAGAGTACTCATGCAAATAGAAGCGTCTCTCTGAGAGTGGTCACAATAGTCAGAAACACACATGTTACCCATAAGGTTCAATGGCATGTGTGTCTCCCCTGTGAGTGCACTTGGCGATGCATTTAATAACATTAGGATCACAGGCCAGCTACCAATGCCGCCACGTAACTAGGTTAATAGCATTTGGGCTGCAGGTAGTGGAGATAAGGGAGCATGACGTAGTTGTGTACACAAAGCTCCTTATCCCAAGCTCCGCCAGAGATATAGCCTTTATCTTCTGAACCTGACAAAAAGTGAGATCCTTCCTTACGATCTGGCATCAATGACGACTACTGTTGGGAATAAAAGGAGGAGTCGTCAAATCCTCAAAATGTGAGAGCTCCAAGTAGGAAGTAAATACAACACCAGAGCAGCAGGGAACAAATCTGATATTACCCTTAAGTTATCAGGTGATACTCAATAGGAGTAATAATTATAGGATGAATATATATATGAAGGATCCGAACGAGAAATAAAAGTTGGGGGGGGACGACGACGAGCGGGGAGTCAGAACAGGAATTAATGAGAAGTAAGACTAGGAATGACGGGAGAAGGGAAAATAGTAGGAAGTAAATGAGGAGAAGAAAAAAAAAACGTCTAGAGTTTTAGAGGATTAAGTTTTGCGGGGAAGGAATGGTGTTGTAGAGGAAAGAAGGAGGAAAGTTGAGGGGGAAAAAAAAGTGTGAGAGGGAAAATGTTCAAGAGAAAAATTGTGGGAGAAAATGAAGAAAATATGGGCTTTGGATTTTGGTAGTAGGAAAAGGTAAAGACTCTGGAATGATATTTCCTGGCAAATATGAGGTTATTACGGCGATTATCTAGGAGCGAGTTTGGGCTCAACATTGCAATGTCTATGGGAAGGGAGCGGGCCCATATATGCATGGAGCACATACCTGCGTGGAGGAACGAATTATTCCCGTCAGAGTGTGAGTAATGATTGGATATTACGCTAACTCTTGCATCGTGGTTCCACTGGAGCTGCACAGGGAGCATAGTGGGTAGCTACTATATATGTGTGCGTTTATCGATTTCATGGGACGGAATGGAGGGGAGAGCATTTTATCTGTAAATGAATTAAGCCCGGTTCTTTACTCGGACCCAGACCCTCCTCCAACATCCACTCTTCCTATCCCTTCCCCATAGCATTTCCATATTTTTAATCAAATATTGTTTTTCTCTTACTTTTTTTTCTCTCTCTCTCTCTCTCTCTCTCTCACTCTCTCTCACTTCCATTGCTCCACTCTCGGATGAGTCGGCTCTGGCTGAACCTGATGAGCAGATTTTTATAAAATTTAATCCTATTCAGTCTGAGCGGGCGTTCACCTACTCCATTTCTATTCCTCTCTTTCCATTCCTCTCTCTCTCTCTCTCTCCTCTCTTTCTATATTGCACTACATTTCTCTCTCTCTCTCTCTCTCCTCTCAATATCCCCATTCTTTTATCCTACTGTCTGGTCCGTGGAAGCTGGATGTGAAGGGGATGCTGGCTTCAGGAATTGTGCCCACATGAGTGCCTTATTGTTCGGAGGGGTAGGCACGTGCGGCCCTTGGAGCGGCCTGCACTCCTAGCTTATCATCTGCTAAAGAGCTTTTTCTATGCGCATATTAATTAGAATTCGCTTCCACTCACGAACCCACCGACCGCTCTCCCTTGTTATGAGCTACCAGTTGTTCGCATTTTTCCAGCCCCAATCTCTCTCCACTTGCTCACATCCATTTTTTTCTTTCTCGGGCTTTGTTCAGCTCCGCTTCACAAATTATTCACTTTCATATCGCTCTCCAGACACTGCTCCAAATATTCCTCCAAAAAATATTCCACACACTGATTTTCCTCCAGACAGAACTATTTTTAGCGACAGTCATCCCCTCCCCCCCCCTCCTCCTCCTCAATGGAACAAATACACTACAGTAATATGAGTCTCATTGAAACTTCCTCCTGGATATCATTTACATATATCTAACCCTGGAGATGATAATACTGCTCTCTGAAATGATATTCCTACTAATATATAATTACTAATTACTTCTATTAAAGGAGTTTTTGAGAAATATAAGCAAAACGTAGAGCCTCTACAGGTCATTCCAATAAGCCCTGTATTTTCACGTAGAGTTCCAAGCCATGGAAAAAGGATTGGTGTTGTGTAAATTGGAGGAAGTGGGATACGTGGAAGTAACCTTCAACTAGAAATAATCGTTAGTAAGGAGGGAAAATACAGGATTTGACTGTATCCCGAGTTATACAATTATATGCACATAAACTAAATTTAGGGAAAGTGTGTGATTGTGAGAAGCTAGGAACATATGTTGAGTTTCGGGAGGGTCATGAACCTTGAGGTCCCCTCGGGAAAGAACTGGACTCACGCGAGGAGTTTTTATTTTGTATGTAAAGGGGATAGCCATCACATGGCATGTGTTGTTGTGTGTATGTATGTTTGTGCCGATATCCAGCGTGTAGATACGGGGATTTCGACAACACTCATTATGTCCTTTTGGTGCTAAACAAATCCCAATTTACATGTGTCGATTGCCAAAAGCCCAATAGTAGGAGTTTTGTTCGGAGCCTCACTCCTGTCTCCATACCCTGGAAGAAAGTTATAGTCCGAGTCGGGATAAGGATTTTGGGAGGAAATAGCCCTCACCATTGGAGCTGGTGGTGAATACTTGGGATTTATGAGTCTCTCTCCTTTGACAATCGTGAATAATTAAGGGACGGAGAGGTTGCAAAAAATCAGAGGTAATTATTTTCCAACTTGTATTCTCCACCTTGTTCGGCTTCCTTTTGTCTGTTTTCCTCCTCCCAAGCGTTGTTGCTACGGATGGAGAGGGAGAGAGAGAGCGAGAGAGAGAGAGAGAGAGAGAGAGAGAGAGGGAGAACGAGACAAGCCGTGCTTGGTAGACAGTCAATGAAGAGTAGTATGGATTGGTACGATTGTATAGCTCTGCAGCTTGTACTAATGCTACCAGCAGCGGGGCTCGTGCTTTGCGACGGGTAGAGAGAACTGGGCAGGATAATAAAACCTGTACAAAGGCAGCGTGAATTTGTACATGCATTGCGTAATGCACTGTTGCAGTTTATGCTCGACTCTGGAATTACTCTCCGGACCTGGAGCTTAGACGTAACCCGAACCTTTGATGAGACTATTACCTTTTATTCCTCCAGACAGCCACACTTCCGTTCAAGGCTTTTTACTTCACACTTTTCTCCTCTCGCTCTCTTCCCCAGCTCCTAACACTTGTCAAACTTCCATTGTTGTTACTTTCTGTCTTCATTCTTTCTCATTCTCTCCCAATCCTCACATTTCAATGGGGAACATCACCCATGTTTGTGTTTACACTTTCAAAAATTATCCATCCAAAATATTATATTCCCACAAATCCAGGGGAAATATTATCCAAGGAAAATACTATCCAGGGAAATACTATGAGGAAACAAAATAGAGTATAAACAGTTCTGGAACGAAAAAAAAATCGAACAAATATATTGGGAAAGAATTCTTAGTAAATGCTTCAGTTTCAGCTTCAAAGGAAATTTAAGGAACTAAAAACCAAATTCAGGGAAACAAAATTACTAGACAAAAATTACTAGACAAAAATTACTAGACAAAAATTACTAGACAAAAATTACTAGACAAAAATTACTAGACAAAAATTACTAGACAAAAATTACTAGAGAAATATTACTAGACAAAAATTACTAAACAAAATTCAGGAGGTAAAAAAAATTGTGAGAACAGGGAATGGAAAATAATTGAGTAGGAATATTTTTCCCCGAGCTGTCGGAGTAACAAATCGTGAGCATGTTTAGAACTTGTCTAAAAAAATAGGGATTTGCTGATAGAATTTGAAGGAAAAAGCCGGAATTTGGATGGAAGTGTGTTAGAAATGGTGAGAAGAGTTGTGAATGAGGAACACGCAGGATGATGGAGGGAAGAGTGAACAAGTTGGTCATATGCAGGGCTAATGAATTGCCCAGGGAAGAATTATTGTTGTTCGTGTCGAGGTACACTTTACATAGGTGGACCAAACAGATGTAAACATGGGTCGGCCGCAGTGAGGAAACAAGGGAACTGATTGAGTGATAAGGGAACCACAGTGGAACCTATTTACCATACGGCTCACATTAACTCCCTCACCTGCACGCCTTCTAATGTGTCCACCAAGCCAGCACACACTCGCCCCGTACGCTGTTGTGCGTATGATGATGATGGAGTTAAAGGAATTTCTGTCCTTGTATTCCCCCGAAATTTTTCCTTTCTCAGGGAGTCCCTCTCCTTTTCCTGTCTCCGCACTGGGGAATGGGTGAGAAAGCTCCCGAGGACTTTTATATATTTTTTTTATGGATTAGCCTGAAGGTGGAAAAGGCTCAAGTGGCAATGAAGAATGGGGCTTTGTCCCGATGACGAGCTGGAAAAGTTGTGACGTGGAGACATCGCGCTCACCACTCTCCTCTGTCCCTTGATGACACTAAAATCTGAGACAATTCATTAGCCCAATTATTTTCCTGCGAGACGTCCATTGCCCTTTAGGTGTTTTAGGCCCCGCTCGATCGATGTATTTATGATTAGGAATCAATGGGAAAAATAGATTTTATTTCCCTCCCTCTCTGTACTCTCCTGTCTCGCCAAGATTCTATCGAGCCCTGAATTAAACGCTTATATGGACATTTAAAGCCTAGGGAGTATCTGGAGGGATCTCATGCATATGAATATATCCCCTGACGTATGTAGATATGTATGCACATGCCAACTTCTGTTTCCAGCGTTTAATGTCCATGGAGTTGCTCCTATTGAGGAACTCAATGCTAGGCAGGAGCCACAAGGCTGTCCGAAAAAGGTGCTCACACTGAGTTGGTTCTTTGAGAGTCCGAGAGGAAGTGGGACTGGTACTACCATACTATGCTCACTCTGTCAATAAATCCACTGTCTTCTGTACAGCTCAGGTCGTAAGCCCTTTTTTACTCAAATGAATCCCTCTCAGTGGGTATTTACATTTATGTAACTACGCCAAGGTGCTTTCCCCCCAGTGAAAGCCCTCACGTACATAGTCACAGGCACTTATACGCACACAATCTCCCAGGCTCATGTACATGCACAGACACACACACACACACACACATGATTTGTCCGTCTACGTAGGAGAATAGAAACACTTGTTCTGTCTACCTGTAGATACATACATATAATTATGTACTGTACGCATATTGTTTCTGCCCGCGAGCTCCAACTATATATCTACGCTTGGATTTGTACAAATGCAAGGAGATATTTTAAGCTTAGACTTCCCCCCATATGCAGACTCATGTTGGGGGCTCAGACATTTGTACGTACATTTCCAGCGGAGTCATTTGTATGTACATATGCACAGAGCTGTTTTCTGTTGAGACAGTTGTACAGTGTGTCATTGCGCGGAAGTACATGTGTATTTTGAAGCGTATGTATCTGCATATATGTGTATCTACTTGGGTCTGTTTATGCCAATGGAATGGTACAGAGAGGGTCCGATGGTGCATACAAATCAGATAGGTTGAGAATTGCTTGTGAGCTGGTAACTACCTAGTAGCTGGTATGTATGTAAATGTTTCCATAAATTGCATACGTGAGGCCGTGTGTTTTTATTAGTACCTACTCTCCGTCCCTTCCATTTACGTTTTTTTTATGATTCTCATGCGTAAGGCTCTGCTGCGTCAGCACTCGGAGGTGTCTTAGCATTGAATTTCTCCTACGCATATAAATGTTCGTATATGACCCACCCAAACAAACAATTCCGGCGTTTTTTCTCCCCCCCCCAAGCCAAAAAGAAGTAAGTTAATGAACATGACAATAATTTATTATTTATTTGCAGGATCCATACACTGGTCTTAAGTTCCACATCGCGGGACACTATCCTCCACACACACACACTTGTGAGGAGCTCAAGTGGAAAGGAGTGCTGGGTGAGATATTTCGTAGGTTCCTTTCACCTCAGTCACATTCACTGCTGGCAACATTCCTGCATTTGCATTAGCATATATAGAAAAAAAGCATGTACTCTACAATCCTACCACAAAGGCTTGGGGAACTGTAAATAAGAGAGGGACACAATTGGAACGGAGAAAAAATAATGCTCTCTCCTGCCACTCTAACTTTTCCACGTCACTTCTCTCCTCAAGTGCCCACTTGTCTTCGGAGAAAACCCAGAACTGCCTTACGCAATAGGACTAACACAGTCGGTGTACCTTGACCTAGTACGAAGTTCCAAATAGGATTCAATTTTTATTGTCATTTTCTTACCCAGCCTATTCCTTTTTACCCCGGGTCTTAATCCTCCGGTAGACAAACGAACATTCATACAATCGTCAATATAGGAACAGACTTTAGAATCGGTGAAGCCATTCATCTGGTCAATCACAGGACTATAATGATAAGTGTAATAGCTGGCTATACAGTTCTTCGGAGAAGTGTATCTTCCCCGTTGAGTTAAAACTGTTTACATTTCCTTCTTCTCTTCCAATATTTTTTCCCCTGTTTTCTACTCTTTCTCTATTTTTCCTCTTCTCCTGTATTTTCCACAGTTGTTGTATTATAAAAAACCATGGAACATCAAAGAGGAAATAACGCTGAGTTCCTCTGAAGGAGAAAACAAGAATATTAGGCCCTTGTGCACAAGGCGTTGTAATGGCTTGCACTTATCGTTACAATGTGCAGATTGTACTTATCGTTACAAATGTGCAGATAAAACCCAGCCAGGTACCCCTCTTTGTGCACTGATGGCACAACGCACAGCAAGGATGTCTGAGAGAACAGCATTAAAGGATGTAGGCAGAGTAGTGAGTCCGACAGCACCGGCAGACATAACTGAACCTAGGTAGACATTGCATTGGCAGACGTAGGAATAGCATTAGTAGACCGTGAGCCAATGCATCGGCGGGCATACATAGGTATCCGAGGAACTCTCGAAACTTCAAGGCAGAGAGTCAGAAGCTACCATTGGAGCAAAACCATTTACCTTTATCCCAGAACCGACAATGGATTCGAATCGAATTGATTGCACACACATGTTTTCTATATTAACTAAATGGAGAAAGTTACGCATTTACTTTCCTTGTCTTTATTGTTTCTGTACGTTTCATGAGAGTAAGAGAAATAGAAAAAAGTCAAAGGAAGAAAAAAGCAAAGGAGAGAAAAAAAGTCCATCAGAGTGAGAGAGAGAGAGAGAGGGAGAGCTGCAACTATGTTTCTTTTTGAAGGAAAGAAGGTAAAATGCGGAAAAAAAGTTTCACGGACGAAGATAGGGAAAGCAATAAAGTTAACTAACACATAGAAAATGATGGGAGAAAATTGAGTAAACTGGGAAAAATTGTAAACTCGAGACTGGAGGAGAAAAAGTGTAACTTCAGTGTCTGGGAGACTTGTGCATGAAGGTATTGATCAGTATTTTTTGTCCGTCTGGACCAACCATGAGATGAGAGTCATGAGTGGATTTGAATCCGAACATTGAAAAAGGCAGCTTGTACATAGGGAGAGGTAGGCATGTGGCATTAGGGTGCGAATGGGATCGATTGTCCTTTCCCACGTCATTCAAGTAGTTTCCTTTCGTATAGACAGAGAAGAGGAGATGGAAGAAAGCACGGGGGAGAGACGAGGCTTCTATGGTAACCGTTCGCTTGGAGTTATCTACGAGGCTCCCAAGAGAGATGTAAGATCTAATGTCCTACCTCCGCTTCCCTTCTCTCAGCTCAGTCGCTTCGCCAGTTTAAGAAACCTGAGCAATTCCGATTTCCCCAAGTCTATGCTTTAAAACGAAAACCTTGGGAAGCAGTTTTGTATGGAAGAGACGGACAGAGTGAGAGAGAGAGAAGAGCGAGAGAGAGAGAGAGAGGGAGAGAGAGAGAGAGAAAAGAATAGGGAAGAAAAAGAATTGTGTATTTTCTTGAGCTTATAGCTCCCCCTTTTCCCCACAAGTGAAAGTATTTTGGTCGTTTCTTCTCCTCTTCTTCCAAGCAATAAATTTTTACACGCCTTTTCTTTTTTGTTTTACTTCCTGTGCATACCCTCTTCTCTCTCTCTCTATTTCACCCTATCTCTGAAACAGATACAGGTTTCTCCATCAAAGTGTACTCCTGCCTGCTATACCCAAAGAATTATTCTTCACTTGTGAGTTACGATATTTATCAGGAATGAATTTACTGGACTGACGCTGTGCAAGTTCGAGTGGGAGAAAGTGTGTGTGTGAGTGCCTCTGGCTTGGACATGGATGGTACTCGTAATACATTACGGACCCAAGTGTGGGTACTCCTTCAACTGCAAGTGACACATGGGAGAATGATTAGTTGGAAATCTTTTATCCACCTCTGGCTCTCACCCTGGATATATCTGTGGAGAAAGTTTTCCCTGTAAATAACTTTCTTTTCGTCTGACATGACTATTTTCAATTGCGATAAGCCCTCAATTCACTTTCTTCCTTTAAAATTGAATTTTTCCCTACTTTCTCTATTTCTGTCTCCCTTTGTCGATCTCTCTCTCTCTCTCTCTCTCACGGGGTCCTCTTCTTTCCCTCCACTGAAGCAATTAATTACTTTAATACTATTAAGTGCGCTGACGAAAAGTTAAATGACCTGGACTCTATGGAAACTCAGTAGCAGGGGAAGAAAGGGAAAGGGAAAGGAAAGGAAGGAAAGTAAAACAAGAGAACGGAGATAGAGATTAGAGAGCAAATACAAAGCTGGTATGTTGGGGAAGGAAGCAAAAGTGACTCAACGTCTGATCATCCTTTCCCCAGAAACAGTCTTTAGAAGAAAGTATTTTTAATTGAGCCGATTGGAAATAACATTTTAGATTCTTGTTCCTCTCAAATTAATTCTCTGCTTCACATAATATCATTTGACTCCACATGCTTTCATTATCCCTCCTAACAAAGTAAATACATTTTACCGCCCCAGAAAAAAAAATCTCTCAAACGAGAAAGTACTTTCTATTGTCTCTCCGTCTATTATGTGTCTGTCGTATAAGTATTTACTATTGCAAACGGAGTTGCGTGTGTGTGTGTGAGGAGGGGATTTAGGTCTCAATTAACTTCCCTACTAATCCAGTGGTATTTGGAGAGTGGTAGAGAGGACGGGAGGCTACATCTATCCGGAACGGGGATAGTTAACCCAGAAAACTTTTCCCTCTGATTGCCAGGGTAACACATATAAAAGTCAATTGAAAAGAGAGACAGAGAGACGGAGGAAGTTGCACGCAAGTGTTTACCTTCCAGCAAGTTATTAGAAGCTAGAGAATGAAATAGAGTCTACACTGCTCCCAGCAAAGGTACTTCCTCCATTGTAACCTTAATGCTGCGAGCCTCATGAAACTTGATAGTATCTCCTAAAAACATTAGAGCAGTCAAGTATGTTGTTGGCTGTAGACGTAACGACTTACCCCAAAGAGCTGAACGGAGCTTAGACCTAAAGCAGGATTTCACTAGAATTTCGAATCAAAACACAAAAGAGGAATTACATCCCCCGGAAACTCATGTGTGTCTCTCTATAAGTTAACGAATTAGGATAACATGTAATATGAGACCAACTTGGCTCTCTCGCACAAACTTATCAACAAACACAAATCCTCTGAATACTCTCAGCCGGTTCTCAAGAGTTGTCTCGTTGCTCAAACTAAGGCGCTTTTCATATTTCATTTACTCCCTCACTCCTCCCTCCCCACCTCCATAATGTCTAGGTATACACAATTGCGTACACACTAGGACATGTAACAAAATCCATAGGCACTCATATATATAAAATATATCTATATCTATAGATATACCAATATACCCTAAAACGAAACAAAACAAGTAGCCAACCTTGGACCATACCATGTGACAAAATAATACGTAGCGAACTCCTATACCAGAACCCATAGCCCCCCATGTACGGTAAGGGATAACAAAACAAATACCGTATAAAATATATACCATAATGCATGAAATAACATACTCCATAAACCTTCATAACTAAATCCAAGTCTCCCAGCAACTGAGTCCGATGCACACTCCCGCAGCCCGGCTTAATCACCGGGCTGTGAATCAGGAGGATTTGCTTGAACACATAACCATGTAGGAGTACATATATGTATGTGCAGGCTCCCGCTCCCATTTGCACACTTCCTATCGCTATTTCCACCATTTCCAGATTAGCTTTCCAAATCTTCTTTACTTTCTCTCCTCTTCAAATAATAACTCATTCTACCTTATTTGCTGGTGCTACTGAATCTCCAGCTCTGCCTCGACTCTCTTCTCAATACACATTCAAATCGTTCGTCTCCCATCCTTCCTGCCTTAATCCCTCCGCTATTCCCTCAGCTTAGACATGACTGCTGGATTTGAGACCGTACCATTGATAACATCTTATCGGCTTGTCTATGGTTCCAAGTACTCACTCCGAAGCCTAAGTACCTTGTACTCTCTCCTCTCTGCTCAGAGCACAGGGTGTGTACATAGATATTTGTTGGCACATAGTAGGTCCATGTGAGTATAGGCTTCCTCCCTATAGGTGCTCCTGTGTTGTCAAAATAGGAGGAAAATAAGGAGGATTGCTCCTGGCAAACAGAAAGCAATCGATGGTTCACAAAGTGTGTTAAATTTGTTACGGGCTAGATTGGGTCTGGCGAAATTGCTGTTTTTTTCCTGAGAAATAGTTTTTTTGGGGAAATTGTTTTTCTGGGGAAATCTTGTTCTCAGGCACTTGTTATTGTATGCATTTGAGGTTACGGTTGGGATAGAACTGGGTTCGGGGAGTTAGGGCTCGAGTTAAGATTTGAGTCTCTGAGAGTGGAGGAAAAGTGTACATGTGTTATGGTGTGTGTTTGTTGTTGTATTGTTGGATGTGAAGGAGCAATAAGTGGAGTGGAGAAAGAGGGTCCATTGAGAGTGGTATTAACATGATAGTATGTGTGGGTCGTTGGTTGGGCCATCTCCGATGATGACTGTGAAGCCAAGGCTCTCTCGCAGCTGACACGGCCGAGGAAGGAGCATGTGAATTTTCCACGGCTCCTCTCCACTCTTTGCCCGCTTTGTACTCAGGAAATCGATCTGTCTTTATTCCCATTGCGAGTCATGCCAGCCATTGAAGCATCCCATATATTGTGCACAACTGAGCCATAAATTGTGTCCATCTCAGCATCTTTCATCTTCCCATGTTTTGGCACTTTTATTTCCACCGCTCGCTCCGCTCCTTCCCTGCTCCCATTCTCTCCTTCTCTTTATATTTATTCCGAGCAGGCACTGCCTGCCTATAGTCTCATACAGAATGTCATCCCATTTCCTCCACAGCAGCTCCGGATTGCATATAAAAAATAGGGGAGCTCCTTCTCCTTATTGATCCTTCCCTTCCCTCCCGGCCCAACACACGTTCCACTCACAAAGGACCGAGCCAAATAATACCAGTGTTATCTGCATGCACATTTCTATATGTACGACTTCCCAGTAACTCCTCATGTATACATACATCGGCAGACGTAGATAGGAGCGGGTCTGCCCCTACTCCTGTAGAGATACATATGTGTCTCTCAACTTGCGTATCTATATATCTATATATAAATACATAGGTGGAAGTCTGCGTGTTTCCACATGTACGTCTCCATGAGAATGCATAAGGATGAGCGTAGAATGTATATAATTGTGCACACTCTCCCAGGGAGGTGTATAGAGCGGAGGAGCAGGGAAGATGAGGAGACTCGGAGGGAATGGTGGGTTGGGAGGGAGAGCCATCAAGACGTGATGTTATAAGTAGACAGAATAGATTCTTGAAACGTACCGCAAAATGATGATAGCTCCACATTAGAAAGGATTTCTTGGCTCTGTTGCATAAATTCTGTCCCTATCTCTCTTGTGGCTGGACTCACCCATTCCAGAATGTACATCAGCCCTAATGTGTTTTTAGATTGCACAAGTCAACCTCAATGCTTTTTCTCTCCAGTGCACCCACCAAAATTCCTTTCGGATTTTTCTCCCCGATCCATACCAGAAGCCAAGGGAAAAATCGAGTTCCTCGTAATGGCAATTTAGTTACAACTTCCCCGGGAAAGGGAAGTTCCTTACCATTGTCCGATGTTGTTAGGGAAAAGTAAATAAACTTTGAAATGAAATACAGCATTGTGAAGGAAGGGGTACCTCAATGATTTTGTAATTTAATTGGAATTACTTTTAGTTTTTCTGTTTACTTTTCCATATCAAAGCAGGTTTTAGCTTTGGGACAAGTCTCCAATGGATTTTGAGTATCCTTCCTCCTCCAAACTTTCCCTACATGGAATTTTGTGAGGGAGAGTAGGAGGCAGGGGGTTTACTCTTACTTGAGGGCTTTCTCTAGAGGAAAAATTCTTGGAAATTTTTTGTGCTGGAGGTCCGGGAGGAAAATGGAATGATGATTTCCCAACATTAATAAATAAATAGACGCTCCTCATGTTTCCACATTTCAACGGCATTGCGTCAACTCTGGACACACTCTTGCGAAATGCCTCGTCTGCATATGTGAGATGCAAAGCATCATTTAAAATGCAAAGGATGTAACGTGTAGCTGGATGAGAATGGCAGCAAAAATAATATTTTCTGAAGTAAAAAGAAACAAGCCAGGGAGATACGAGAGAGAGAGAGAAAGAGAGAGAGAGAGAGAGATGGGATGAGAGGGAGGGAGAGAGAAAAAGAGGATATGGGAAGAGAAGAAAAAGGGAGCTTTACATAGAACAAGTCTCGAGGGGCTAGTGACTGGAAATGCATAAAATGGTGATAGAGCTAGAAACTTCTCTCTCACTCTCCGCAGTCTCTCAGAAAGGACACTTGCTTTCCTGTTCATTCACTTTTTATTTGCATATTAGAATTTTCTCTAAGCCAGAGTCGCTTAGTACAAAAGAAGTGAGAGGGCTTTAACTCCCAACTCTGGACTTTCATTATTTTCAACAATTTTTTTCTCGCTTCAGTGCCTTTTGTGTACGTTTTGGGGGACTGACACTTGAAGGAGAGAGTCAGTGAAGGAGAAAGCAAGTGGAAGTAAAAGCGAGGGATAGAGAGAGAGAGTGTGTGTGTTTGTGTGTGTGTGCGTATAAAAATAAAGCAAGTGAAGAAGATAGGAAATGAGGAAGAAAGTAAAATAAAATCTGGAGTTAGGACAGATAAAATGGAGAAAGGTTTGCAAATGAAGACGATTTTGGTAGAAAGTGAGGGTGAAAGTGGCTACTGATTTCCATAACTTGAGCGTCAAGAGTGACTGACTTTCTGTAATATTGTCTTAGCTCCCTGCGACAAAGTTCCCAGCTAGGTTTTTGGGGAAGGGGAGGGGAAAGTTGAATAATTTCTCACTTGGTGAAAGTAAATACAAGAGATTTATCATTGCCACAAACTTACTTTAAAAGCGGGAGAGTTAGTTAGTGGGAGTTGTGTGAACAAAGTGGGACTCTCCGTCCGTTTATTCAAATTTCTCTCAAGTTTCACCTCTCCTCAGTCATTTGTGTGACTGCTTATGATTTCTACATGTCATTCTCATTTGTTCGTCTGACTCCCCATGGATCAGATTAGCTTGTTGCCACTGAAGGAGGGAAGGAACTGTCGACATGAGAGACTCAGTACTTGATCAGTATGAGAGAGCGAGAGAGCGAGAGGGAAAGTCTGGGAAGCGTAAAACCTCAGCACTTATATTTCACTTTCTCCCAACTAATCAATACATTTGCTCTCATGCCGAGTAATTAATAATCATGTTACCATCTCAGCGCGTAAAAGAGATCCAACAAATTCCAAATCAACTCACTCCACCAACCTCTCCCAATTATTTATAACAAGTTCAATTCAAAAATCCAATCTCGCCGTCTAATTACAAAACTACAACTTTCTTCCATGGGAAGTAATAGGAGACATTTGCTATTATTTGCTCTAGCCTCGCATTACTTTCCAACCACCAGATGTCGGGCTGGGAGCATGCTCTTAAAATAGGATGCAGTTCCCAATATCTGGGTCTACAAAAGTAGCGCAATAGTTTCGACAGCCTTCAGACGCAGACCTCTCTCTCTCTCTCTCAAGTTTGTCTTCCAATCGCTTCTCATTTCTGCATGTGGTCGAAAATAAGATTACATTTTTTCCAATATCTTTTTGAGATCCAATTATATTAGGATATTAGAGCAACATCTAATTGTTTCAAGGAACAGGGATAAATCCAGGATTACAACAGAGGAGAAAGTTAAGGTACTAAGGTCCTACGGTGGTATCTAAAGAAGGCACAGCCTCATGCTGATGGTTATTTGCACTTCCTCAGCAACTTTTTAGAAAGCAAGTAAAAGTTAGGGAAAGCAAATCAACGTGAGAGGAAACAGGGTAGAATGTTAACAAGCAAAACATAATAAGAAAATGGAAAAAGGATAAATCGAGTAAAAGAAACTAAAGCACAATCAAGTTAAAAACAAACGAGGATTGAAGTTCTTTTGAAGGGAAAAACAAGAAGTGAAATAAATAAGTAACGGTAGCTACACCCAGTCCCAGAAGTTAATAGAGGAAATCACTGGAAAGAAAGTTGGGAAGTAAAAGATTTTGCTCATAACTTAATCCTATATGGCATAAATGTGGAGAGAAAAATCCTCGTGTATTGGTTGGATGAAGACAAATTGGAATGAGTTGGTAAGACTGAGAATAACGACTAATCGTAGACAGGAGGTCTTTCCAACTGAGTGCAAAGACCAATGGACCAAGGAGCGGAGTATGTAATCTTCGTAACTATAGACCGAAATCTAGTTTGAGGTTCACTCTATACCAAATCCTTGTAGGGCTGCAGGAGAGAAATGAATGAGAGGGAAAACCAACTTCACTACAGTCCATTGTCTCAGTAATGAGAAAAAAAGCATTTTGTCTGTCGCCCAATTTTCTCCTTTCTGAGTCCCCATGCTAGTTTTCCTAGCCTTCCGGAGCATTGGGACGGCTGGTTTGTAGTTGCTGGCTTCAATTATTATAGAAAACCACGACAGCCTTACATATGTTGAGGGATCGAAAAAAACTAGTTTCTTCATGCGGTGTTCCCCCTTTTGTCCTCACCTTTTTTTCACTTTTACACACACTTTCCCTTCCAATAAAGAAATATTGCACTTATTCTTTTATACATTTAATGCTCACTATTACTTTCCCTGGAACTTTCTATTTCACTTTTCTCACGTCTCTCAAAACCAGAAATAGATTTTCTGAGAAAAGGAAACCAATTTTTGATGTTAAAAAAAGCTTTTCTGGGATATTGCTAGAAGTGAATCTTTTTTTCTGCCCAGTTCACAATTTTTCCTCATGAAATAAGGTTTCTGCCATAACAATGAAAGTAAAAGGTTTGAAAAACTTAGAGGGGGTTTTCTAGGGAAAGCTCATATAATTGAGGGTAAAGCAAGGAGTACGCTCAAGAGATAAAGGGCTTTGATATCTATTGATGGGTGTGCAAATCCCTATACAGAAGTATACTTTCACCACACAAGGACTTTCTCCATAATTTTCGTAATTCCTTTCCCTTTCCAGACACTCTTTTGGGAAAGAGTCGTGGGAAAAAGAAATTGTAAAGTGGAAAACTGGGAGATGAGGGAAAAAGAGGGTATAATTAATTCGCGATGTAGCAAAATTCTAGGGAGAGGAATGAAGCACTTTGTTCGGTTGAGTTGGAACAAGCAGGAGACAACGAGGTAGTCAAGTCTTACTCACTAATCGAATCATCCCGGTTGATTGGATTTGGTGCTTTTTGGGGAGATACTTGGTGAGAGAGAGAGAGAGAGTATATAACAAGAATTTTCTCTATGACTGCTTGACTCGCATAATGGATTGATGGGAATTTAGATGAGCAAGTTCAAGTCATGATTTGATTCCACACAAACATATACAGTCACATACACATACGCAGACTCCTCTCCTGACTCTGCCGAGAGTAAATAAAGGACGAAATCAAGACCAGGAGACACACGTAATTCTCACGAGGTTTCTCTCACAACTTTTGGCTCATTCATCCTTCAGAAATTGGACGAATGGGAGTTGCAATCTTTACTTCAGAGGCAGACTTTTATAACTGTGAGGATATATGGGCAAATCTATCTTCCCCTTTGTGGTTGCCCTTCCTCCTACTCGTAGTCATTGCATATGAATTTTATGAGCCTCTACGGTGCCCGGGTTAATGTATTGTGAAATTTGAGTTCTCTCCCAGATACATTTGCATAACCAGAAGACTGATTCCTGATTATCTTTCCTCTTGGCAGCCTGGCTCAGCTTCTCTCTTTATTGGTATGTTTATGGTTGTTGGATTTTTTAAAGGAATTTTCCCTTTTGAGAATTGTGTCCAAGTGATTTATTTACTATGTTGTGTGAGAGAATTTTAAACATGATTTTATTTGATTTTTCATTAGTTAGGCTTGTCAGACATTTCCTGGAGAAAATCAGCTGTCCTGGAAAGTAATCAACTTTTACTGGAGGAAATCAATTTTTTAACGAATACATTCATCTGTCACTGGAAAAAGCAACTTTCACTGGAGAAAGCCAACTTTCACGAGAGAAAGTCAACTATCTCTAGCTGCACTCCATCTGAAGAGAGTCAACTTCTGGTCGTCACCAAAAATGTTTTCGAAAGAACTTCAAATTTTCTCGGAAGAAATTTTTAGACACTGAACTTCAACTTTTCCCCGGAGAGAACGTCAGCAATTGCAATTACATTACCGGGACAGACTTGGAGAAAATTGCATGAACTTTGGCATGTGACAAAATTTTTAAAATCCTCATTTGTGTGAAGTTGTGGAAGATGCAAGGAAAAATGAGACGTTAAATATTGCTGGCGAAATCTAGTTAAACTAGTTGTCTCCAAGCAGCCACTCAAGCCAGAGTCAATGAAGAGAAAGTACGTGAGGAGGAATTCTGGGCATGACGCAAAACTGACGGAATATTGGAAACTTTAAGAAAAACCCGTTCCCTTTCGGTTTTCACTGTAGGCCTTGATGTGAAAAAAATTATCATAAGGCACGCGGTGAATGCCAAAAGTGGTATTACGGACTTCATCGTAAATTCTCGCGTGGAAAAACTTTCCAAGTCTAATCCAGAATAAGCTCAATAACAACGACTTCCGTCCTGGCGCTTTCACAATCATCCTTCTTTACCTCATCCACGGATGGATAATTGTCAAGCCAGAGTCTTCCGACCTCCTTCCAACCAATGGCGTTCTTTACTCTCAAAAGTAACCAACTCACGGGGAAACTCTGGGATGTTCTATTCAAAACCACTCGGTCACTTTCACCATCTAAGTCACTACTCTTTCTGTAGTTTATTTTATTTTTGCTCTTTCCAGAACTTATTTTGTAAAGTGTACAGTTTTATTCAAAGCTTGTCATGAAGTGTCGAGTTCATTTTTATTAAAGTCCGGTACTTTCCCCTGAAGAAAAGTACCTTCTAGAAAGCTTTGTATATTCCGTTCAAAAGTTTACTTATGTGTGACAAAAAAAGCGAATCTGGGGAAATGTAGACCATTATTTTGTATTGGGAGAGAGAGAGAGAGAGAGAGAAGGAGGAAAGGAAGGAAAAAGTAAGAGACAAACGAGTGAGAAAAGGAAGGAAGAGAGAAAATTTCCTAGAATTCCCACACACAAAAAAAGAGAAATTGAAAACATAAAAAGTGAAATCTTGCAAAGTAACGCAACTTCCCTGACACATCTGATTATTATTTGTGACTGACATATTGACTGAGAAATGTCAGAACGGGAAATGATAAGATGGTCATGACATTTGGAAAAAGTGCTGACCCTGCTTGTTACACAAATATTTCTCTCCTCCTTCCACGAGCACATGTCCATAATCTTATGCACATATACACAAGCACTTACACAGACGCTTACATCCAGGCCCTAGAAACCCACACGTCCATATTTACAGACAGAACCTACATGCACATATACACTATAGACGACCCTCTTGTCAAGAGAAATTCCCCGAGTGGCTAACTCGGAGAATAAAAAATGTGGGTAATATTTCAACTCACTCCACTTTGTGACTGTCTCCTTCCTCGAAACTGAAGGAATACAAGTACGTATGTATGTGCATACACCACAGCTCCACATAGAAAGTAAACATACTGAGGCAGCCTCACAATTTCCTATACTCTTCAAAGGGGCTAAAGAGGGGGAACTGAAATTATTATATATTTTGACGGGGAAAATTCCCAGATGCTGAGCAAGGCTGTCTAAATATATAGGTAAACTTGAATGCGTGGAGTTATAGGTCCCAACATAAGACTGGGATATGCAGTTTGAGTAGGGCTGGTAGGGAGCGAGGCTGTAATGAAAGGGTACTACAACGTGTGTGGTGGCAATTAGACTGGGAAATTCTGAGAGATTAAAGTACACTGTAATGCAATTACAGTTGGAATGAGAAAACTGCGAAATATTTCCGTGGACTTTCCTCATAGCTGTGATCATGTGCTAAATAGCCCTTTCATATGGGAAGAGTCAGTGTAGCTAATAAACTGAGGATGAGTGGAGGAGATGCGTGGAGACAGACCGGCACATGTAATATTTACGATGACTGAGGACATTATCTCTCCTCCGCTCCTCATGACATTTATATATGTACATTTTAAATCTCCATGTAAATACAAGTATCCAGGGGTAGGGCTGAGATGCCTGGACTTAAAGGACCGTATAGAATTTACACTGCAGCAGCTTCAACAGATAATTCATGTACTTTCCCCCCTCTTGCCTTTTAAAATAGTCAGACATTGACTTACGGCATCCTAAATGCTCCACGTGAATGCATTACTAATTCAATTTTATTTTAATGCTTCCGCACACACACTCATTTACATTCGCAGCCTCTAGAGCTGGAGCTTTCTCCAACGACGCCTCACGCTGACAAGTGACATTGTCCTGTGTAGGAGACTGGGGAGTTATGTTTACATTACTCATACAATAAAACATGGCAGAAAGGCTGGGAGTGGATGAAAGTTAGAGGAAATATAATTTCAAGAGAAAATTTCCGTCCGTGGAATCAGCAAAAGTGTTTGCTTTTACTTTGCACAGCAATTTCAGACTTGTGTGCAAGTGAATTGAGGAGATGAGGGCGGAAGGAGCTGGGAGAAAAATCCGGGGTTCCGGTTATTACAGCACATTCCCAGATTTTATGCCCGCTTCTACCAACGCATTTGTACGTATGTATGTGTGTCGTTCCATTTGAATATGAGTCCGCACATGCCTACCTAGACAAGTGTACTTTCAAAGTATTACCGAGGGGTATGGCATATATATAATCTATCTATAGATGTGGAGTTATTTTTGCTAAATCAAGAGGACAGTCTGTCAGGAACGATCGGATTCTCTCCCTTACAATTTCCGCTCACTTGTTTTCCTTTGATAGGTTCAATGGAATACTTTAGAAATTAAATAAAGGTTTGAGTCAATCAAATCAGTCGAAACGTGCAGTCCCCATCAGGAGAAATCACATCTTGAGCTTTCACCACACAAAGAGGGAAATACCATTACCATTCATGTTCTTAATGAAATGTCCCAGAGGACCCTGCTTTCCCCAACAGCTTTCTTCCTCGACAGGGACTCCGTTCAGAGGAGCCTTTCAGGAAGAAAAAAACGAGATATGGCAGACCATATTACAGCCAATGGAGCAAGGGAAAGCTGGAGGAGGAGGGAATATAACTAAAGGATGTCGAGGAAAGTAGGCGAGCGATGTGAAGAAGGCTAGGGAAGGCATAAAAGCCCTAAGCAAATTATAGGAGACGAAGCAATATAATAAGGGCAAATGGAAAGTAAGAGATTGTACCCCGAGAAACCTGCATCTGCAGAAAGATTGGAAAGCCAGGGAAAGCTGGTGAAAGCATATGAGAATACACAGGAGAACCTTAACGCTCCCCTCAAGTCAATAAGTACAGAATGTAATTTCAATTCCATAAAGTCAATTATGAAAGTGAAGACAGTAAACTAATTAAATTAAGAAAGTAAGTGAAAGTGGAGAAAGCAGGTGGAACTACAGGAAAGTAAAAGCTGCGAATTAAAGTGAAAATAGAAAGTTAGTGTCAGAATACAATGAGGGTGAAAGTAACAAATCCCAGAGAAAAAAATGAAATTAGTTAAAAATTCCAAGGACATTGCAAGCCAAAATAATGCTAATACACAGCATGACCGGTCAAATGGGAAAGCTAGTGAGACTAAAATAAAAAGGAAGCATAAAAAAAGTCTCTTTTATTCCATTGATTGGATCTCACAGGAAATAATAACGGTAGTCATACTCAATTCATTCGTCTCCCATCCCTACACAAATATATGACAACCTTGAATGTGAAACTGTAGAAATGATCCTAAGGACGTAATTTGATTTGGTTCATGTTCCATGCTGCCAAAACTAACAACAGCCATCAGTGATTTTTTTCGATATTGAAAAGCAGAAGTAGCAAATTCTTCAAAATGAAAATCCCACGCCTGATATGTCCCCTATTCAATCATTTTTTATCCTGTTTTCATAAATCCACTCAACCTGCTCTCCTAGTGACTCGAATGCTCTTTGACTGTGCTCCTCGAAACTTTCTCCAAAACATCATCCTGTTACCTGTCAATTTGGAAGTAGAAATGACGGCATTGAAATAGTCATGCCCTTATCTTATTATTTGTTATATATGTATATTGCAGGGGGTGGGGTGGGGGAGGAGGTGGACTGAGGGATAAAGTAGGAACATGATAAAAAGATAGTACCTCTTGGCAGCAAAGATCAGCGTGTGTTACAGTTTATTGGGTACAGCGATTAGAATGGGATCCGTTGAAATTATTGGGAAAGTTAACTTTCTCCATTGTCCAAATTCTAACTTTCCCCAGAGTTCCTTCCTTTCCCCTCTTGCCAGGAAAAGAAATACATTGGGAAGAAAGTATTGTCGGGGAAGTGGGAAAAGTTTTTTGGAGAAATTCAAGATTTTTTACGCTTGCGTACTTTCTTTTTAGGGTTAAAACAAGTTTCCCGCAGATGTTTAGGAATTGTAAGTGCACAGGGAGAAGATAGATTGAAGGGAATGATATCTCTCAAGTCCCTAGCATTCGTCAAAATAAACAAACGGGAACGTGGTGGTTGGCGCAAAGAGCTCGCACACAATCCCACTAGAACATTTATTGATGAAGATGAGCATGGAAAAGTTATGCAGTTTGTAAAGCATGCAGGCTTGTTTGACTGTATTCAGAAACGAGAGTCTCCACTTTCCTCTCTCTCTCTCTCTCTCAGGGTAGGGAGAGAGAGGGAGAGCTTAAGAGAAAAGTTGCAGGGTCACTCTCGTAGAACAAGATGACAAAGCACCAAACTCTTTAGTTGCTCACCCGTAACCCAACTGATATTGCTCAGTCAGGGAGTCGTGAAACTCATGCACACATGCCTTCAATTGTAGTTTTTACCCGGAGAAAAACTTACTCGAAATGCTGGCAAACATGTCGGTCGGAGGAGTCAGAGCGATTTTTCAATGCTGGTGAATGGGATTTGGAGTAGGAGATAGGGAGCTACTGAATGTAGCCATAAATTATGGTGATAGTCCATTTCAAAAGCTGACGACACAGACGAGCAGAGAAGAGGAGAGAGGACACATACAAAAAAAATAACTAGACTTCCATTCAGCCAGGTCCACTAATGATGAATGAGACGGTTATGGATGCTCTTGCCTAGAGTAAATTTGCTCCCGGCACACCACGAATTTCCGGGAACGAGCCGTGGTCCTTATCAAACTGCAACACACGCCGCGTCCTCGACCCAGCCAAAACCACATTCAGACGTATTTAGCCAAAGCTATTCCCTCGCAAACAGAACTTTCACTCTCTGATTATCTCTCATTCCATCTTTTTCTGTCCGAGGGCCTCTTCTAAATATTGCTTATTTTCCTCTTCCCTCCTTCAACTTGAATGGCTGGGCTCGTCTCCGTCCCTCCAACTCTGACCTCTTGTATTTTGAGGCTCTCCTCAATTAAAATCCCTAGATTTCTCTCATAAATGCCTCCGCTCTTTCAACTCTAGAACCATGCTTGGCGTCTTCACATTCTTTAATTACACTGATTTTTTTTACTCCACTCAGATTTCAACTTTTACTTTCCCAAGGGCTTTCCCCTCAGTTTTTACAACTATCAGCTCTTATACTACGCTCCTTCTACATAAATTTGGGGTCATTTAACTTCCTTCACTCACCTTTCTTTTCTCCATTTGAATTCACTGCAGTCATTTTATCTGGAAGTTTTCGATTTGAACTTGATGTAATCCCTTGATACCTCCTGGCTACCTGTTATTCGACTGTTTATAGAACTGTAGTCTTTACTTTTAAATTTTATCTTAATTCTAGTATCTACTTGTACATAAGCGAGAAATGATGTCTGTGGGAATTCAGGAAGAGGATTTTGATTACTATCTCTCTTAGCTTAACCTACTATATGACAGTGTTTGCTGGAGGTGGGATGTGGTAGTTTAAAATGCCGTTATATGAGCTGAGGTTTGGGGAAAGTCAGGTGACAGTGATGAGAATTATATCCGATTTGTTTGGTGAATTCTAAAATATGCTGGTTGGGGAAAGTTATGATGATTATGAGTTTAAATAACGGTGAGGAAAATGAATAGCGACAGGTTTGCATCACCTCGAGTGAGATACAGGAAAGAAAAGGAAGAGAAATGGGGTTGGCAAGGAATTGAAAATTCGCACTTATGAGAAGGGAAGAGGTGTGAGTGGTGAGTGGGTGAAGATTGGGTAGTGTTGCAACGCCCTGTAATGTGTAATAATAACGCTCTCGAGCGGGCTTGGTTTCTCCGGATCTGGCGAGAGATGATTGAGAGAGAAGAGCGTTCATAAATCTCAATTGAGCTCATCTGCTTGGTGGAAGAAAGTGTTGTTGCAGGAACGGAAGAAGGCGAAGAGAAAGGAGAAAGGCGGGCGAGGCCTAATAATAAGCTTGCTTGCTCTAGATTAGAGCAATTTCTCTTTATGGAATGCCAAGTATCAAGCGTATGTAAGTGGTGGTTGGCGAAGGGCTGTGGGTATGTAAATGGTGGAGGAGAAAGCTGTGAGAGCATGGAAATGATGAAGATGGCCGTTCTCGATGTGAAGAAGTGGTAAGCTAGTCAGAAGATGAGCAATCATACAAGTTTCGCTTGGGAAATGACCCCCACGGGTATCATTTTCCCTTAGATTAAAACCGCAACTCAATAAAGCCTGATTATACTTACATGTTGCATCGTAATGGGAGGCTGTAGTGGCTCTCTATACTATTGTCTCGTTGCTTGTGTATGTATAAGTTTCTATTGTGTATATATATATATATATATATATATATATATATATATGTGTGTGTGTGTGTGTGTGTGTGTGTGATTGTGTGATATGCCTGTGGAGATTCAGAGGGAAAAGTTTTTCTCTTTCCTTTTCCTCTTCTCTTTACTCCTGCTCCTGTAGTTTTGTTGTTGTTTTTGTTGTTGATTCTGCTGCTGTTGTGAGGACTGGCCCTGGTTTTGTACTTTTATCCTCATCTGTCGAGGAGGTTTGTTTACGTGTTTCTAAGCACACAAAAATACCAACGTCTGGAATTTATCCCTCCTTTGACTACATACTCTCACTCATTAATGCCCAGACTTTCACTCATGTGAGCACGGACTTACTTTCTCCACCCAGCAAGCACCCGAGCTACCATACAGGGCAAGGAAATCTTTTGAATCAAGTCCTAACGCTTCCTGCGGCTCTCACCCTTTTACTTATTTCTTCCCTACTCTTGCTTTCACTTACTTTCCCTTCATTTATCTTACTTTCACTCGCTCTTTCCCACCATCTTTCAGTCTCCCGCACTTTCTTTCCTGCTTCCCACCTACACTTGAGCACTTGTTTTCACTGGTTTGATCCTCCTTCTAATTCTATGAGCTGTCTTTCAGTTTGCTTGCTCAAAGCTTCTATTGTTTCCATTTATATTCATGTTTTCTCTTGCAACTTTTTACCGTTGTGTTTTTGAGCTTTAACTACCTTTCACTAACTTTCACCTGCAACATAGTACATACATGCAATTGATTTGAATTTATCAAGGTTTTTGATTTCTCCAAAATCAAAAACTTTCACTCACTTTCTCTTGCTTTCTCCCACTTTCTCTTTTAATATCTTCATGCTTTATTTCAAGTTCGTTTCCTTTCCCTACCTGTCAATTAATAATAGGCAAGTTTTCGACTTCATTCAGAGATTTCAAAACTCCCGGTCATTAAGTTATATGGTAGAATTGTATTTAAGACAGTTAATTCAGCTTACAGAATATTCTGGAAGGTAAAGTCAAAATGTATAATTTACATTGCATTTGAATAATGCATTGTATTAAGGGGGAAATAGTGTTAATTGATATTGTATTAAAATATCTTATATCTCACAGAAAAGACCCTTGTTGGGCGTTCTTAAGAAAATACGTTCCTCAGGGAGAAGAACAGAAACTGAGGGAAGGAGTAGATTGAGTTGTAGTCATAAATTGAGATGTAAAATGTTACGCTTGCAAAGAAGCCTTGGGAGCACTGGGAACGGTTCTCGGAGAAAGTGATGTCAACAGAAAGGACGGAAGGATGAGTAGGGCGCTTGGAGATCTTAAATAAAGGGGAAAAATAGAAGTATTTTATGACCGTTTGATAATTTCAGCATTCAGAAGAAATTGTGGTGGATATTTATTTTATCCTGGAAATTTGTTTCCATGACATTTATTCCCTCGGTTGGTACTTTCACCTCAGAGGAGCGGAACGATTTCAGTATTTCATAAATTTTTTGGTGTGTTCCCATCGTTATCTCTCACCTCATCAGCTCCGTGGAGCAGGGCGGGGGAGTGGAGTTTAGAATTCTTACCATGCTGCTCCTTATCTTTATGAGGCTGGAAGTTAGCGGAAGATAAGGGGGAGAATAATTTTTGTTTGTGTACATATTACCCACATGAGTTATAATCGCACATGATTTTAATATCCTATTCGGTCAGTCGGAAACAGATCCTAAGAAAAACAAAGTTAGACGTAGCTTTGGGGTGAAAGTCGTCAAATAGCATTTCACTCGGCGAAGAAATCCAATTCAGGGACTATACGTTCCCCAGGAAAAAAGTAAATTATCCGGAAGTCTATTTTGATGTATGAAAATATTTAAAAGTATTTTTTGAAATGAAATTGGATTGAGTCTCATCTCATCGACCAGCGGGGAATTGCATTTGTTCATTAAAAACTGCCAAAGTTTGTTTATTGTACGGCGCAATTTTGGATATACTTACATAGTACACCCCGACTGATGTCACTTGATAGGAATCTGTTCCCATCTATACCCTAAATTTATATGTTGAGATATACGTGTGAACGTGTTCTGACTCTGGAGCTAACTCCCGTCCGATTGACTTGCGTCGATCCCCATTCCTCAGTGCAAACATTGAAAGGTATGTATGTACATGGGAGCTGAAATCGGTTCGGAATTGATAGCTCCGAGGAAAAAAGATGATCAGGAAAGCAAACGCTGGAGAAACTTTGTGTATTTATTACGTCTACATTTAATATCCACAATAATATCGCCGGGAGACATTCCTGCTGAAATTGATCTCCCGCTTTGAAATATTTATAGGAGTAAAAGTATGCCTAGTAGTTTCCCTGCTCCAATTATTTACCTTCCAGTACTCTCTCTCCCTTTTTCTCTCTTCAGTTAGATTTTTACGGGATTTTTCATGCTTAATGCTAGGTTTATAGTCGCTCCTTTTTTTCATTTCACTCAATGATTCGCACGTTTTCACGTATGGTTCACATTTACAGTTGCTTTCGTGAAACTTTTTTCATTCGAGTTTCACGCGGCATTCATTTCACGACAGTTTCATGATTTCCGCGCATTAATAGTCCCCAGAATCGTGAAAAGTTTCATTCGCTTTTCAGTTTTATCAAAGTTGAAACTGTTTCAACTTTTTAAAGCGTGAAAGAAGAATGAAAAGTCCAAAACTAGTGAACGCTCCATAATTTGCAATCAAAATGTCCCGAAAAAGAACTGCCAGGGCCAGTAAAGCTGAGTTTGAGCAAAAAATTCCCCACATAATACCCCAATATATTTTTAATGTAAATAATACCCCTTTATGATAGCCCAAATAACATTTGTAACTTAACGGTAGTATTTGTGGTGGTACATGGGATCATCCGCAAGTTCACGAACTAAACTTATTTCCCCTTGGACATTGCGTCTCTTCAAAATCGGTCTAATATTCATTGACTGAAACCGTTTCTTGTCCCGATTAGTTATCTTCCATGCAAGAAATTTTTTTATTAGTTTACGTTTATTCACTGCTGGCATTTTAATGGCAGGTCAAAGATCAATGACCAAGAATTGACAACTGGAGGTTTCTAGTTTTTCGTCAATAAAAATGCAGCGAAAATGAACGAAAATATTATAGGAGTTTTCGCGCGTGAAACTTTGGAACTATAAATCATCGGAAGTATACCTGCGTGAAAGTTACGTGAAAAAGATTGCTCAGTGAAAAGTCAATGAAAAATCAAAGCGACTATAAACAAGGCATAAGTAACTTTCCCTGACGACTTTCTCCCGGAGAAAGTGACTTCAGTAAATATGCTCCTCCTAGCCCTTTTCATCAATTCTCTCTCATGTCTAGTAAATATAGATTACTATCACAATTTAGGAGTACATGCACATGTACATACATAAAACCATGTACACAGTAGGCCTTCCCTTACGGAACCATTTCTCACGTCTGTGTATCATCAAAATATGGATATGCCCCTCCACAGTCTACAATGCACAGATCCCAAGTGCGATCTCCCTGTGAGAGCAACTCCACACCAACCCAAATAATTTGACTGTTACAATGACATTCACACTCCCATACTGTTATTACACTGTGGGAACTGGGGGTGTCGTCAGAATATTTGTGATCTTATGGACAAAAATAAGTAAGGATGTCCCTTACAGTGACAGCATATACTGTATGTGAAATTATATCTAATAGCATGCAAGATGAATTTTTTGGTTGTTTGAGAATTAACACAAATTAGAGCAAACATACACTTGTACGAACACTCCTATGTAAATACAAACAAAATCCCAGGTTCTTATTTAAAAAATTTCTTAGTTTGAAAAGACATGCATGAAGTCATTTCATTGCTCATATTTCAAAACGTGTAAATAAATAAATGTTAAGACACATGCAGGAGTTCAGAAGCTCGGAGGAATATACTTGCAAAACGGTACACATCCATTCTGGTAAATTTGTCAGGAGAAAGTAGCAGCTCCTTAATTGATACTATTCCGTTTCCCATCCATGCCGCTCATGTGTAGTCACACGTGTGTACATACATAAGTGCAAATGGGCTGATGTTCAAATGTAAGTACATCCCTGCAGTCCCTGCAGCGTTGAGTGCAGTGCCCAAGCAATTACGGAGAAATTGACGTCCATATTTAAATACGTAAATAAACATGCAGGGACATAAGCGTGAGGAAACGTATGAGAAAGAGTTTAAACAGAGTAAGGACGTTAGTTGTAGAGTGAAATGGGTAGAAATAATAAACTCAAATGTTTGCGTCTGAAGAGTCAAATGCAGATACTCCAAAGCCTTGGCCTAAATGTAATGTCACTTTTAGTTTCGCCTATCAATTCTCACTAGGAGTTGACACTGGTAGACAGCATTACAGCTGTCTCCTTGTGTAAGGCTCTCTGGAAGAGGAATTTTTAAATAAGGATCAAATTCCCTCGGAAAATATTCCAAGAGGAGATCATGTCCCGGAGATCAATTGATTCTGGCTTGCGTATTAAATTCACAAACGGAAATCTGGGGGTTTTATTTGGAGCGAGTATCTCTTCCCTTTTTTTTTATTCCGTCTTGGTTTGTATTTTACCCGTATAGTCGTTCCTCCCCTTGAAATACTCATGCAGAATGAGGCCATTCTCTTTTAATAAAGGAAGTTGGGTGGATGAAAAAATAATTAAAAATTGGCAGTTTTTTTTAGAGTGTAGCTAAAATGGAGGAACTAGGCTTTAATTTTTGAAAGAGAAAAATGATGAAACAAGCCGAAAGACATTATTACTTCCAGTTAAGTGCACATTTTGAGAAAGGAATGTAACGGAGGAAAGTAAACTTGCATAAATAATACTCCTCCCGATTAGAACCTAGTCGCTTTATCTGCTCCAGTGCACATTTCATGCTAACGAGATAAGCTGTCCTCAGAGGAGGAAAAACTTTTTCCTAAATATACATACAAGGGGAAGATTGAAGGAGAAAAAAGAGGGATTTGTTTCTTGGAGAAAGATGAGCCTGATTATAGAAGCTTGACTTCAAGGGAATATTAAATATCAATAATAAGACTCTATAAGGAATAAAAAAACCCCCTTCACATCCCTACCTGTATACATCTAAGCTCTGAGACTAATAGCACATATCCCCCACTTATGCACGTCCTCCGCGGAGAACTCTCCATCTTTGTGTGTATAATTAGTGAGGGGAATTTCTTGTTCAGGCTAAGTTGGAAATTATGGGGAGGATGCAATGGGACGATCTGTGTTGGTGCGAGAGCTGTAATCATGATTTTAATCATGAATAGAACCTCTATATCTGACAGGTCTCTCTCTCTCTCTTGCTATTCTCTGTCATGTCTTTATTTTACTCATCCGTCCATCTCTTCTCCCTCTCCCGCCCTGTCGTTGGAGAGGAAAAAAGTTTTGGGCCTTTATAACAACTTTGTCTAGCCAACGATAAGTGTATGTGTGTATCAACACCGCAAACTTTCTCCTCGCTCATGGCTTTTTAGTGAGTCAAACTTAACAGTATGCGGAGGAAGATGGAGGAGAAAGTACAAGCGAAAGTTCGCAACTTTAATCCTCGCAGACTTTTTCTAAAACATACTTTTTTCCAGGGTATGGCAGACTTTCTCCAGAAGCGAGAATACTTTTTCTAGAGGAGAAAATACTTTCACCAAAAGTACTGAATTTTTCCTCGATGGAAAACACTTTCTCCCGTTTCTCCTGACTATAAAAGACATTTTCCAGAGAAAAGGGACGACTTTCTTCGAAACAAAGAGGCCTTTTTTCTCAAGAAAAATACCTTTCCCTGGAACATTGGGGTCTTTCCGTAGAGGAGGGAAACCTTTCTTGACATCGTCGAAGGACTTTCTCCCAAATGGAAAACTTATGATTTAAGGGCTATCAGCTGGAACAATTGTCAGCCCTGGGAATCGTTGGCTACGTGTACTTGGGCTCTGTGTTTATTATTGTCTAATGTCAATAACAAGTTGAGTAATAATAGTTTCTACACAGGAGAGAATTACTAACTGTGGTTAAACTTTCACATGTAGATACTCAAGGCATCTTACTTATTCAGCCAATTCCTTCAACATTATATATTAGTAGAGTATTTCAACTTGCCTAGAATTAGACAGCCAATTTTTCTTCCCAGTGCGTTCAGTCAAGTCAGCTGAAATATTAACTTAGCCATTTGTGCATTCAATGTAAAAACAAAACCCTTTCCACACAAAATATAAAGAGTCTACAAAACAGAAAATAGAGACTAAATAAAGTCTACCACTTATAGAGAAACCTGTTCTACAAGCATTAGTACTTTCTATCAAACAGACAAACAGATAGGAGAGGGACTTTTTTTCAAAAATGAAAAATTCCTGAGCTAAAAACCTGGCAACTTTCCCCAGTTCAGATAAACGTTTTTTCAGGAGACGTTCTTCTAAGAAAAAGTACTAAGTTCTGGAGCAAACGTTTTTTCAGTGGAAGTTTTTTTTTTACGTATAAAAAGTAGAGAGAGCCAAAGAAATTTCCCTGGGAATGGTTTTTCGGTATTTTTTATAAACAAGAGTAATTTCTTTAATCTTCTTTTAACGGATGATAAAGAGCAATAGCAATAGCAAATGGGACTGCAAGTGAGTAGTCAAGGGACAGGCAGTTTATGGAGGTGGCTTGTTTTTTTCAAGTACCTACATTTTTTCCAAAAGTGAAGTACGAAGATGTGCTAAAGACCAAAGATGAGAGAAAAGAAAATTTTTCTGAAGTCAATACATCACCTGCATGCTGATCCTTTTGCTAGTGACAAAGTACGTACTTTTAAAAAATGCTTAGGAATATAAGTTGTATCATGCGGAGTAGGGTCACGTTGATGTGGCGTTGTTGCATTTATAGAGCTATAAATGTACAGCTTATATAGATACGTACATAAAACATAATGGCTGGGGATGTAGGGTACGTGTAGATGTATCGAGCATAGGCTTGTGAATGAATGATTGTCAAGTATAAAAAGACAGGCCTTGATGTATGCATGGATGTGCATTAGTCGGCTGTATGTGGGGAATGGTATAGTTGAGGGTATTGGGAGAAGGCGAGAGGGTCGAGAGAGAGAGAGAGAGAAAATAAAGGGAAAGGAGCATAAAAAGAGAAAGCAATAGGAGTAGGAGCAGAAGGGCTGGGGATAGTTATGGGAAAAGTTGAGTACTGTTTGTTTCTTGTTGCTTCACTTCGGTAGAGAGCTTCAAAGTAAAAATGTATTGCATTTCAACCTACAGTCCCTCCGTCTGACTGGTGAAATTTCCTAGTGAAAAATTCTACATTAGATCAAAGGAAGATCCATCACTCTCTCCACCCGTTCAGAAAGTGAGCACGCACAAATTTGATTGGAGGATAGTCTCTAGTTTAGACAGGCCTCACACATCCACAGAATGAATGTGTATCCACAGCTGGTGAAAGCCTAACGCTCCTTTTTGTACGGCCCATATTTCACATACACAGCATACAGTAGACTGCACTGGAGCGAAGGAAAATTACGAGCACATCCAAATTCTTTTCACATTCTCCTACTTAGCCCTTTCCCCTGATATGTTCAGCCATGCGTGCCTGTAAAGGATTATGAAATATGTAACTGAGCATAAAAAATGCAGTGGATGTGTCCCAAATTCGACACAACTAACTGTACCTCAAATAACACAAACTAGCAGTCAACTTTGGGATATTATTGAGCATTATCATTTACTTTCTTTGGGACTCGTCTCTAATCCAAATCGTCTTTGGCTCTTCAGCCTCACCTTATTGCCAAACATAGCCTATTTTGAACTTTCCCCAACTTTCACTCACTTTCACTTGACTTTCTCTTTGCTTTCACCCAACTTTCACCTCCTCCATTGAGCATCCCGATGTGAGCGTAACACTTCCCTGCCTTTCTCCCATCGGTTCCTCCTATCTCCTCTCATTTGTTTACAAGTGCTCGAGTCTTTTCTCCATCTATAGTCTCACCACCATAAATTAATTCTTGTATTTACTTTCCCAGACCCTCTCGAAAAACCTATTATTCTAGGGAAACTTACATCAAACTTCCCCGTTCACAGGTGCGTGATGGAGATTTTACGAAAGGTGATGTCTTCATCCAAGCCTCGCCACACAACCTTCTCATTATGGCTCTTCGTCACCAATATTATTCCATGAAGGAGAACTGGCTTGAAATTAGTCATGAGGAGAGACAGTCGGAATCAATATAGTATTCTTTTATCTTCTCTCATTTATTATTCTTGCCTTTCATCTTCACGCCTTTTCTCCCTCTGTTGTTCTCAAGTGCTTTTAAGCCCGTACCAATTTTCTCCTTTAAAATTGCATGGCATTGTTATAGCATTCTAAGAGAAAGCTGCGGGAATGCTAATTTTACTTTCTAACAGTAAGTAGCTCTTGCTTTCACCTCAATTGTTTCAGTGGGAAAGAATAGAAACCCATGTAATTAAAGCCATTACTGCTACAGAGAGCACTTGGTACTGGAATTCGGGGCAAGCTACATGAAAACAAAGTGGGAGCACGCATAGAGCATCGGGAGCATGGAGAAATGATAAGGGGTGCTGGAGGGGTATGCGCGCTATACGAACATAAGGAAAGTACAAAAGTAAGTGAAAGTAAAGTGAAAGCTCGGAGAAAGTATACACAGCAGCACTATCAAAACAATTGATTTTTGAATGGCTACTAACATATGGAAATAAGTAATTGAGGAGTATGTAAAGGGATAAAATGGAAGGGGAAATATGATATAATTTCTTGCTAGAGAAAGCAAACAAATAAAGCTGATTACACCCGCAATTTACTACTCACAATTTTGGCAACCGTAATGGTCCCAGTGGTAAGTGCAATTGAGCCCATTCTGAGCACACTGTATTATGCAAGGGAACGTACCATCCTAGATGTCAAGGAGCAGAAGAAATGTTTCACAACAAAAGTAAGGAGGAATGGGGAAAGTGAAATTTATTCCAGAGAAAAATTATGTTGGAGGGAAAAAAAGAGGGAAAGGAATTCACATAAACAGGAACAAGAGTAAGATTTTTTTTAAAGCTCTTCCTCATCCCTTGCTGTTAATATTGAGTGAAAATGTGAGTTGGTGAGCCCGGAGCAATTCTTGTCCGTCCTCTCCCTTGCTTCCTTTTCTGCCAAGACAGCTTTCAAGGCCTTGTATAATAATCTGGGGAAGAGGACGACAGAAATGAGAGAGAAAAAAGAGAGGGAGTGAGGAGAGAAAAAAAAAGTGAACCCGAATCGGAAAACTTGTGTGTTTTCTAAGTAGACTAGGACTCAAGTTGAAACTGGGAACGTTGGAGAATAAACGACCGTGGAGACAGAGGATTCTGGCTGCCTCGCTCCTTCCCAAAAGAAGAAAGTGGAGAGAAAAGGATTTTTGGATAGAAGCCAAAAAATAGGGCCCAAAACCCCTACACCGCACCATGCCACCATAACACGAGTGAAATACACTTGTGTTTGTATAAGCAAACGACATGACGCTATTTTTTTCCCCTTCTGCATCCTCACACATTGCTTTGAACGCCCACCATTCCAACGCCCATATATGCAACCCCAAGACGGAAGAAAAGGAGAAAAAAGAGCTTGCAACAACACACTTTCTCCTTTGAACTTAAATCAATACATAGAACATACATATGCCAGATACACACAAGAGAGACCAAACAGGAGTAGCTAAGGGGCAAAACGCTCTTTTAATCCCCATATTCCCCACCAAACAGTCTCTAAGTACTAGAAGAGGAACTCGTGTACTAAAATTATGCATATCTAATTTTGTTTATAAATATATTATTCTTCAAATTCTACTAAAACCAGGAATTCAATTAAGTGCATATATTAAATGTATAGAATTGTGAGTAATATCAATTTTAACAGTTTTCCAGACGTTTCATTTTGCTTCGTGACAATTCAATAACTTTTCCTTTGCTTTTAAAAATGCTATTAACTGTAAACATATCTCTAGGTATTTTCCAAATGTAACAAATACATTATCTGTGCATAGTGTGACCTCTTAAGCATCATTATACCTAAATGTATTAATTTAAATTGCTCCGTTTATTCAAATGTGTTTCCTTTTGCATCTAGAAAATTTTTAAAAGACTATCGGTTACTTTTTAAAATTCAGGCTTATGTAATTTACATCTATACAGTACTCAATAGCTCGAATGAATTTTGGATTATTTAAAAATGCTCAAGTGATTAAATGTTGTAAACAGTCTGAGGGATTTAATTTTTCATGTGATAATGCTTGCTCAAATTCATGAGTGCATCTTAGCAGAAGTTGTGAGGGGGATCCTTGGAAGATACATTGGGAAAGCGGGGCATAAGAAGGGTAAACATAAGGGACTATGTGTGGGAATAGTGCAGATAAGAAGCCTGTATATGAATAAGAAAGTTACACTAAACGAAGGCTACGGTAAAAGTTTACGTGGAAAATGTTGAAAATGCATTCCTTCCCCCTTCGCACACACACACACACACACACACACATACACACACACACAAAACATTGTGGAAGTATCTCTGGTTCCCAGCTTGAATTCCGAGTCCCCCTGTCTGGACTTGTCTATTTTTCCACTTTTCCCTCCCATATATACACTCTCTATTTTGACTAGTTCCATTCGCACGCATTACTATCTACCCCTTCCGTTCCTTGCCGAGCTATCCTCCTCCAACTGCTTTTTCTTTGCTTTTGCCATTCCTTCCACTTCCTACTGTATCTTCTTCCCCGCATCCTCCTACAACTTCTCCTCATAAGCCTTCACACGCATCCTATCAATAAACATGGGGAAAACGGAGGATAGCATGTACGTAAATATTCCATGGCTCGAGACAGGGGCAGAGGGACGTTACATGCTGCTGGAAGTCCATGAAAAGGGGCATTTCAAAACTTGTGGATAATGCCTATCAAGTTTCATCTTCCGACGAGCCCTTGTGTGTGGAAGTTTCTGAGTAAATTTTCTCTCCTCGAGAGAGCACAATGCGATTCGGTTTGTAAGCTTCCTATGATATGCTGATGTTTGCTTCGTGAAGGAGTCATTTCTGAAACCAAATTGGTAGCATTCATGGCTCTGTAACATTTGAGAGGTAAAGTTGGGATATTGAAATTCGGAGAAAGTTAGTGGGAGAGCAAGTAAAAGAAAGCAAAGAAGGGAGCGGAAACCAAATGAAGGCAGGGAAACCAAGGGAAAGCGGTGGCGGGGAGGAGGAGTATCTAAATATATAGGAAAGCGAAAAAGGAGCGGAGGATAAAATTAGGGAAAGGAATCGAGGGCAAGTGAAAATAGGAGAAGGGAAGAGAGGAACAAAACCATGTACAGTTTTATAGTGCCTTCCCTTTGCAATGTCACTCTCCGTAATAGCTAGGCTCATTGTGTTTGGAAACCAGCAAAGTACTTTTTACATCTTGTGTCGGGCTAGTAAGTAGAGATTTGGGAAAGCCTTGGCAATCCTCTGGACTTTTCACTTCCAACCCAAAATATATATTTCTATGCTAACTACCATATGCAAGGAATGGAGGAGAGAGCGGAGCCCTTTAGGAATAAGGAATTCCTGGGCATTCCTCTCCCGCTCATCTAGTTCATCTCCATTCTGCTATTCATTACTGCGGCTGATAGGAGAGATACCAGTGTAAATTAGAGATCCCTCCTTTCATACTCCTACATTCTGGCCGGGCTGGCTAGCGGAATTGGTTATGCAGAAATTATTGTTACCTAGGAGAGGGATTATAGGAATGTTTAACCGGGAAGAGAGCTTGTAGCAGAGGCGGGAGCCCTTGCGGATAAAAGCCGATAAAAGCCTATGGAGGAGGAATTATAGGAAAACAATCGTTTTTGAAGCCATTGCGCCGCATCGAGACGATTTAGTGGAATCCAGTCCGGAGAGCGCACGAAAGAGAGAGAGAGAGAGAGAAAAAAAAAGAGGGAAAGGGTTTACTCTCGAAAATCAAAGTTGAGGCTAGGAGTAAAAGCAGTCAAGTGAGTCAAAAACGCATGCACCGCTGGGCGTGTAGAGTAGTCATTATAATAAACAAGCACAACTGAGAACTGTCAAGGGAGAAAACTACTTTCACTACAGCTTTCTCCCTACTCTACCTGTCACAACTCCCGATATGATTACTGCCATTAGGTGCCAGAAAGCACGGGAATTACCTCTGGCCTCGTAGTCACTCTCCTTTCATGCTGCGATCTTTCATCTGCCTTCACCAAATAATAGCATAGACACTCGAGGGTTTCCTCCAGATTATGGATCGTTCACTATTACGGATGCTTTAGGAGTATTTTCGGCCATTTAAGCTGTATTTCTCATATTAATTTTTAGCATTCATATTTGCATCCTACTCTGGATCAACTTTGTCAACTGTTATAAAGATAGTTGTTGGAAGGGAAGACAAGTGGAAGGGTAGCGCAGGGAGGAAACATGTACTCAGCCAGTAAAGAGAACATTTCCAAGTGCAAGGGGCTGGCACCAGAAAAGCCAGCATAGATGCTCAAGAGGAAGAATAGAGAAAGCAAAGAAAGGATGTAGAAAATGCGAGGAGAAAGTTAGGGAAAGTGTACGGAAGCAATGGAGACATGACAAAGAGTCTGGAGAAAGTATAGAGAGCATGCATCTATAAAAAATGAGCATATAGTTACGAATAGAGCGTAGTGAGACCCGTTGCTTATTTATGGACAGCGTAAAGGTAAAGCAGGGAGAAAAGCATGCACTTAAGCATCACATTAGAGAAAGCATGCCAAGAGTACAGGGAAAGTTTGTGCATATTTATGAAGCAAGTAAAGAGGGATCCAGGAGGAAGTGTGTGCATATTAATGGAGAAAGTCAATCACTGGGACAGTTTCAAATTTGGCTTCACAACCTCAAGTGGGCATTAGAACTCCGTTGAAACATTTGTATTTGGTTGGGAGAATAAACTTTGACAGACTTTCTCCAGTGGTTTTATTCAAGTCTGGTGGCTCCACGGAGAACAAGTTGTCAATTTAGGGGAACAAATGTGGGAATTTGAATGATGGATGTAATGAGGAGCTTTATTTGGGTTTCTGAAATAACGACAGTGTTGTGTGGTTGGAATCAATGCGAAAATATGGACAATCTCAAAGTAGGGTATTCATTTTGGACTTGCTCCTGAAACTTATTCTTCCTTGCATTAATGCATGGAGGGAGTCAAAAGGGGAGAGACAGGGTCCCAGAAGCAAAGCAGTTGCGCATTTAAGCGTGCAGAACTCTCTGGAAGATATGCGTTTATGGGAGTGCCCACATTAAAGAAATTACATTTACTTTAATTGAAATCTTTTGTTGAAAAGTAATTACGCTCTTTGCAATTTCACATCTTGCTTCCTCCTCTCTCCCAACCCCATTTCTGGGGACTGAGAGCAAGTTGCTTTCACCTCCTCTCATTAAATAATGCTCTCGACAGTAAATAGTCCCCAGCTTTGGCAAACCTACTAGTATACACTCTACCAACGACAAAAAGGAACTGAATTTCAAAGGGTACAAAAAGTTGGGAGTTTTTCCTTTGGCTTTCCTTCCACTATTATACGAAAGCCTTTTTTTTCTGGAGGAGTTTCATTAAAAACAAGAGGGGAGTCGGAGAGGGGGAAAGTGATGAGGAAGTGAGATCTTGTTGGAAATAAAAACGTGACAGTTTTTAGACCCGCTGAAAGAATGAATAAAGTTGGGTAAAGTCTCCGGACAGCTTATCGAGAAGTTCCACTATGAGACATATTGAGTGACAGTAAGACTGAAAAATCATAAAAATTGGCACTTCTCTTCCTGCAGTCATCATGATAACACCGAAGCTGAAAAATTCTATGCAGGGCTCCAGCTTCACGAATTATAAATGAACCTTACGAAATAGCTGTGGAATACGCAATCCCTTAAATTCCACACTCACAATATGCTTACTCCAAGGAAACTTTTTTCTCCACATTCCCTCAAAAAGAAAAGAAAAAGATTCCGGTATTTTTTCCCCCTTCATGCTTCGAAACTTCCTCGACTTGATTTTTCTTTCACGTGTGTACCTTGTTCGATTAAAGGACTTTTCCTTGTTAATTAGTCTCCTTTCCTTGTACCCCGCTTTCTCTTGCAGTCTTGATACATCCAGCTAGGATTGTACCTCTCTCCAAGTTTTTGAGATGAACTTTGTGTGTTACTTTCTCCTCACTTTACTTACATTTTCATTAATTTTTCAGTAGCCCCTCAATTCAATGTACATTTAGCACACGGACTTTCTCCGTACATTTGCTTTCCTGTCAACATGTTCTGGCCAAAAATGACCCATCTTTTCCTCTTCGCTGTATTTTCGTACTCCACACTGTCTCTATTTCTTATGTTTCCTTTACTGAGTGTATTTGTTTTCACCTTTCTCCTATTGCAATTCCCTATATCCCCTGACCTTCTCTCCATGCTTTTAAGGTTTTTAGGTTTTGTGTCACGTCCATCGTTAGAGCCGAACTTGAGGGAAATTCCAAGAACTTTTTCTGCTCCCTTGGTCTGTTTTGTTGACTTTCCTCAACCGTTAGTTTCCTCTGTGACTGTTTCTAGGTTTAACTAGCCCTCTCTAATTTTTTCCCGCCTCCTGATTTAAGCTACTGGCTGTGTCGTCTCTGTGCTGTCTCCATAGATTCTTAGAAATGCAGGTCTCTCTATCTCGTCCTTACTGGAGACGAGAGTTGTCTCTTGGTAATTTGACTTTGTACTTGCCCTTTTCACGTGATTGCTCTAATCGCTGACAAGGAATGCGGAAAGGACATAAGTCACATATTAACCAGGAGTTGATAATCTGCTTTCTGCTGGCTCTCCCTCCCTGGCCACAGATGATGAACAAGCAGAGGTCTGAGTGGAGCAGAAAGCTGGAAAGAATCTTTTCTCAAACTAAACGGACCAAAGACGGAGAAACCAATGAGGAAGAAAGAAAATATCGACCAATTTTGCCTTCATCTCATCCATCCATCCAAGCATGATCCTCAAGAGTGTCTCGAATCCCATCTTAGGTTGCTGCATGCTCTTCTATAGATGCAGGCTCTCTCCCCCACTTTCTCTCTATCTCACTCTTTGCTTCACTCTTCTCTGCATAGACACTTGAGGGTGAAGCAGCGCTAAAGAAGATGAGGTAAGAGAGAGAGAGAGAGAGAGAGAGAGAGAGAGAGAGAAAGTTGCACACACTTAAGTATATGTATAAAGGACTTTGGTAAGACAGGCGTAGAAGAAGTAAGATCCATATTCCACGGTTGATACTTACTCCTGTTGGAAGAGCAGGCGGAAGATAGACGAGAGACGATAAAAAGGCATGCATTTCTATTGCTCATAGCACGAAGGAGCAGGGTGGTTAGCATTTGTGAGGAGCATCGACCCTTGCCAGTCGAAGGTGACTTTTTTCTGATGAGATGAACTAAGCCCAAACGTGCAGATGAAACGAATAATGGAGAGCTATCCATCCAGCCGAAAGACAGGAAACACAAGGCAGGACAGGGAGCTTTCAAAGGAATGGAAAAAGGAAGCTTTTCCCCTCGTCTTATGCTCACTGTCTTTTCCCATCCTCTCTTTCTCTCGTGTACTTTCTCTCTCGTATTTTCTCTCGTTCTCATATACTTTTTCTCTCTCTCTCTCTCTGTTGTATTTTCTCCTCTTCTTGTACTTTCCCTTACTTTTTTCTCTGTCTTATGGAATCTTCCCCACATAGTACACTTTATAGCCCTGTGTGGGTGTGTGTGAGCCCACAATTCCCTCAATTGAAAACAAACGGAGAATTCAGTGAGTCAAAGACACACACATATTCTCTCACCATTTCCACTAAATTGCCTTTATTCAATCGTTAACCTTAAAGCGAGGCGGGTGCGCTATAACCTTGTTATACCCTCGAAACCACATTTTTGCCTTATAGTCATGAAAAAATTAATGGCTTTGTCTTCCCTCTTCCCTTGGCCAGACCCTCGCCTCGGTCGGAGAGAGCGCAGACAGAAGAGTTGTAGAGGCCCTCAAGCGAACAACTAAAGATGACAGTCCGGGATGCCGTCCTTATTTTCTTTTACCTTTTATTGCATTAGCTCCTACCGTGTACCAATTCTTTCACCGGAATGTTTTCTCAAGAATTAGCCGAGCAAACCTTTCACGGCTTATGGAGCCTCTCTCTCTACTTTCTCTCTTCCCTTCCTTCCTCTCCCGCCACACCTCACTTATTACTATTCTGTCAGGCCTTGCAAATCTTATACTTTCTCCCAACGCCTCTCTCCGTCGGACACTTTTACCTTTCTCTTCCTATTTTATCCCATCTCCTCTCTCCCAGCCTTTCTGTCACAGTTTTCTCTCTAATTTTTCCTCTCTCCAATTTTTTTTCTTCCTAAATTTTCTCTCTCTCTCTCTCCAGTTTTCCTCCCTAATTTGGTTCACTCTCATTTTTCTTCCTAATTTTGTCTGTCTCATTTTTTCCTCTCTATTTTCTCACTTGGAATTTTTTCTCATCTCTCCTTTATCTACAAGTTATCCATCCTCTTCCGTAATTAATGCCTTCCTCATTCACCTCTCAGTTCGCTCAGACTCTTTGTGCAGCATCCTTGAAGGGGAGTGCTAGGGAGCATGTAAAAACCGTCCGGGCCTCAGGACACTGCATTTCACTCCAAGCTCATCTTTTATGCAACAATGCACTCATATCTCCTATGCGTACAGGTTTCCGTACTTAACAACCAAAACGGCTACCAGACGTTACCCTTTTTGTCAACCCTCTTCTCGATTCACATTGCTTTCGCATTTTGTTGTCTACATACCTCCTCCTCATTTATTTATACATCTATATACGTGCACTTTCAAAAAGATTACATGCAGATTTTCTAAGATGCGCCAGAGAACATTTCCAATCCAAATGAATACTTTCGTTTGGGATTCTTAACAGCCTTGAGTAAATACTTTAGCTAATGATCTACTTCAGGGGTCCTTAGTTTGCTCGTGCTGCTATCCGATAAGTTTGAAATTGTGGGGGTTCGTATGTACTGGATCTATATGCTGGATCTTTATTTGTGTACATAGTAACTCTAGAGTAACACGTCCGTTCGGAACGTAAGAATTGGCAGGTGAGCATAGATATTAGGGAAGTAATGCGTGCGGTAGATTGGGAAGAGATGCTGAAGGATTTGTGTGCCCACGAAGCTACACATTAGCATTACGATGGCCTGATGAGTGGATGATATTCATGTGGCAGCATAAGTATTGATTTTTGGTGCGAAGGAAATGAAAGATAAAGGACGTGGGACCTGAATGTCGAGGAGGCCGGAGTTTTAAATATTGAGATGAGGAATAAGCTCGGATCTAGTTATAATTTGAAGGATATTCATCTTGTGGGGGGAAATTCGGTTGGAAGATTCCCTAGAAGAGAGTTTACCAGTGAAGAGCGATGAGAGTGAGTGAGTGAGAGAGAGAGAGAGAGAAAGAGAGAGAGAGAGAGAGAGAGAGAAGGACAGGGAAAAAAGGAAATGTGTGTGAGGAAGGCAGAGAGAAAGAGAGAAGAAGCAAGAGGCGGAGATTGGGGAATTACGTGAAAATGATGGAAAGGACTGAGTCAGAAATGAAATGGAGGTACATGGGAGGAAGCTGGATGCTGGGATGCTCTTGTTCTGGGGTGGGCTCCAGCTCCTGCCTTGCTGCTCTGATGGGATCTTTTCCCACCAAACTAACATACACTTTTCCACACACAGACACACATAAGCATCCAGAGACAGGCACACATTCACACACACAAACATACAACCATAAATACATACATACGCTCTCATATACGCTCAAATCCTCCAAAATACACGTACCTTTCTCTCCCTGTAGATATACATATAACAGTGACACACAGTCACACACGCTCGTACATACAGGCAGCTCCACAGCTACAGTCACAGCCAAAAAATCTTAAAACCCTAATAAACCCTACGTACATATAAGCCTCCAGTCCTACATCAGGGGCACACATGTAGTAATGCCATACATATCTCGGCACAGTCATACAGCCTACGAAACAAATAAAAATACATAGGTGCCTAGGTGGGGATACATACTTACATGTGGTCATGCAGTCTTGCACGGGAAAAATGTGTTTGTACATATAGGCTTAATATGTACAAGTAAGTACAGCCGTACAGTAGTACATACTTATGGATAAAAGGTATGAGGTCTCATCCAGTCTGATACTACGGCAGAGTTGGAAGCAAATGTAAGATTGTATGTGTAGTGTACGTAGTTAGGTCTATAGAGAGTAAGTGCGGGTATGGTAATACCTATGGATGTGTGCATGTATAGAGGGAGCAGAGGTACTTGTAGTTGCATATATATAGGGAGCAGACGTGGCAGGAGAAGTAAAGGGAAGGATAGACAGGCTCACGTACTCTCTCTCTCTCTCTCTTTCTCTCTCTCTCTCTCTTTCTCTCTCTCTCTCTCACACACACACACACATACACAAGGCTAGATCGATAATGGCACACGTTCGAGGACAAGGGATGCTGTGGAGGTTCTATTCTCTGTTGGTCTCTGGTCCGTAGCTATGTGTGGTAGTTGATATGAAGGAAGAAAACCCTGAGGAGTGAAGAGTGTGGCTGTCTCTATCTCATGGCTCTCTCTCTCTCTCTCCCATTCTGTATGTGGGGAAAAGGGTGGAATAGAGATTCCCATTTTACATGTGGGTGAACTTGTATATAGGCTCCGGGTCCGACTCCAGCCTCCCGTATACTTATAGAGGCCCGGCCGGATCTCAGGCCGTGGCGTTACATTCTCGCTGGAAAATCTCTGGTGTCAAATACCTTCCTGCCTCACCCTAACTTCCACCCCAGTTACCCACGTCCGCCCTTAAACTCATATCTAGGCCTCCTGCCTATAGCCCTGCATATGAGGTTAGCAGCTCACTCTCAACTCACTCCACTTTCCCGAAGTTGCATTTCTTTCGGAAAGATTTCCCTCCGAATCAATTCCTACCTCGTGGCCCTGCATACGCTTCTCTTGTATAGATTCTGGGACAAGGGGAAAACCTCAGCGAGCACAGTCACATATCATTTTATTCAGGCAAATCCTCTTGCTCAGCAGTGTCCTCACTTTTCTACTTCTCCTCATCCCAACCTCCTCTCACATGTTGACACATAATTTTCCATTTGTGAAATTAATCCGCACATTTTCAAGTAATGGCTGTCTAGCCCAGCACTGTCCTCCGAAACCACTCAGCTCTCTGGCTTCCTCCACACGAACAAAATGCCATCAGGGAGGCAAATCCAATGCTGGCGCTCAAAACTCTCATCTTAATGTGCTTCCAGATTAGCGTCATTTCCTTCATCCTTCGACTTCCATGCCAAAGCTAACAACGAATTTCAGCTTAGCCGCATTCTTCAGCGTCCGCTCAATCCACTGGCCAAAAGGACAAAGCTCAGGGATGGGCTTGTAAATCCCAAAGAACTTAAAATCACCTTCATAAATCCAGAAAAGCAGGAGATCCTTGGTCGAAAACCCAGGGTCTAAAAATACCACAAATCAATAACAAAAACTGACATTCGAAATTGAAAAAAAAAGTAACATTCAAATAAAACAAAAACGTAACATTCAAATAAAACAAAACTCTTCGATTAGCCAAACAAAAAATGATATTACAATTAAAAACAATAATTCGGGTAAAAATATTATTAACATTTATTATTTTTAATATTAGGAAAATAGGAGCAATCAAGCCCGGAGAAAAAATTGTGAGCAAGTAGAAACTTGAACCCAGCATGAAAAAAAATTTAAAAAAGAAACCAATACTATGGTCACAAAAGCCTTATAAACCCTAATACAAAATTTAGTAAGGGAAATAGGGCAGACGAATTTAGACAGACAGGAAAATTGCCAGGAGAGACTAAAAAAGTGGGAGAAAGTTCGATGGAAACAAGAGAATGTACTCACACGACCTAACCATGTTTATCGCCTTGATTGATACTTGAGCAGGCACTGAATAAATCCTATAAGCTTGTAATTGTATGCGGACGGAGGATTGTGGGCTCATACCTGCGTTTACTCACCGATTAGTGCAATTCCCATTTTAAGTTCGAGTCCCACTCCAGAGCAGGGCCGGAGCTCCCTATGCATAGCAGTAGCTACTCTGCATTTAAGCAGTGACCATTAGGTACATGAGAGTAAAGCGCGTCTGAGAGGATGCTGAGAGCTTTTGGAGCATGCAGGGGCATGAATCTGCCGGGACATAAAATGCACATACACGTTCTCCACTGTCAGCATGAAACTCTGTATTTTCCCCGAGTTCCGATCGATACAAACAAAAGGGAAGAGATTGTAAGATTAATTGAAATGAAATGTCAACTCAGGCCTCGTTCCACTACTTCTCCTGATCTATTATTGTAATGAAGGCAAGTTCTGCGGACTGTTGATCCCTCACTTTAAAAAGAGACAAGTTAAAATAGACACAAGTTCCCGAAGAGACTACAAGAAGAGAGGGAAAGTAAACAGGGAAGATCCGGACATATATAATCCTATGAGGATAGACAATTACATTTATAGTAAGAATGTCCACACAGACGGGGAAGCTATACAGATCCATCCCTATAGACGCAATTGCTGTCTATATTGCGTACTTCGATAAAGAAAATCAAGAGGATTGGGAGAAAAAGAGTCGAAAAATAGGGAGAAATATGTAGATGGGGATTGGGAAAAAAATGGAGAGAAAAATATCTATTTAGGGAGAGAGGGACAGAGAGAGAGAGAGAGAGAGAAATAGAGAGCAGCTCGGTTAATTCCAGAGTATTTAAATTCGAGAGTGCGTGAGGAGGACGAAGAGACAAGGCCTTCATGGGAGCGTGGATTTTAATTAGAAATCGACAATCTTTCGGGATCCGAGCAATACTTGATGGTGCATTAAATCTCTGCCAGCCCTCTTCACAATCTCAATAGAGAGGACCAGTAGAGCTGACGTCAGTCAATTACTCTTCCCGAAATCTTTTTTAAACTCCCTTCACTTCCCCGCTGTCAATGGGCCCGACTCCTTTTATAACATTCCCTCCTAATGCATTCGCTCCCACAACATTCCCTGGCAAAATGTTCGTAAAATTCTCCCTTCTCTGAAATATATTGCCAATGAGACACATTCTCATTTGGAAAGCAATCATCCTCCCGACGACTCACTGTGGAGACCAATGGTCTGCGAGAGTAGGTGCAAATGCCCTTACCCCTCTACCTCCGACGTCTCCGCACAGAGACAGAGAGAGAGAGAGAGAGTAAATAAATGCAGCAGTGGTTGTCATTAGGGCGGGAGTCACAAGTAAAATTGAATCCTTATGTGAGTAATTAGTCCTTGTGGCCATTGTGCAGAGAGAATGGATGTCAGAGAGTGTATGTGGAGCCAAGCAGGCAGGCATTCTAATAATTTCATAGGCCCTAAAGCCTAAGTTAGATTTTGCCTGCCCACTTATGCCATCCCTGATTGCTGCACTTGTAATCTCCACAGTGCTTAATGTTATGCAAGGAGGGAGGCATAATATGAGAGATTGCGACTTCCCTGGGCAGGGAATATATAGCGATCGCAGCTTGTACAAAGCTGGCGCAATGAATGGAGAAAAAAAATCTTCCGATGATTTTATCCTCTCCAATTTCCCCCTGCCTTCTTCCCCAACGCCTTGTGCGCTTCAAATCCCGGATTTTTCCTCCTCTTGATTTTCATTAGAAAATTTATTAGGATGGAATTAGAAGGAAAAAAATAAGATGTAACAGTCGTATGAAATAAAATTGTGGAGAAAGTGAGGGAAATAATGACAAAAGGAGTTTTTTTTTCAAAAGAGCTTTAACGAAAGTATTAAAAACAAACGAAGCTTAATAGAATTATTAGAGATACGGCGTGGGCTGAGTGATAATAGTGAAGAGAAAAAATTACTGTTGCATAAGCAAAATAGAGCCAGAAGAGAAAACAGATCTGGGGGATGGGAAAGGAGATTTAAAAACGGCGCTTATATTGATGTGAGTCTAGGATTTGGGGGAAAAGACGAAATTCCTTTGAATTTTCCAAACTGATTTGCATGATATTGACTGCTTTGAATGAGAAAAACCTTGGGTATGTATGTGTTGGTGGAGGAGCTGGGAAGAAGGACTTGGAAGGGAGGAGGTAACAACAGAAAAAGAAATTACAATTGAAATTTAGAGTAGCTTCACAAAGCTGCTCCGGATTTAAAAGAGTTTCTGACTCCGAGCGCCTTGGAGAAAGGAGGATGAGATGAGGATGGGAGCAGACAAATAAAGTTTTTTCCTATTCCCACGTGATGAGTATGATTGAGGGCGACCAAGCGTGAATTCATAGCTCATCATATTCCTTTCTTTGCCAACATCAAATGAATATCTTTGACGAGCGAGCAACACGTAAGTTTAATCCGAGGGAATTCCATCCCAAACCCATTCACATATTTTTCAATTTCACCCGCTTCCTTTTTTTTCTCCAATCTTTTCTTCATCCTACTTTCTCTTTCTACTTTACTTTGCTTTTTCCCCGTGTTTTCTCTTTTTTTTCACCTTTTCGCTACTCTCCCTATTTCTTGGGCTTTACTTCCAACTGAGTCCTACCTCTTTTCTACCTGTACTCCTATCTCTGTTTACTTTTTAATCACCTATTTCAATACATTCACTACTTTCACTACTTTCACTACTTTCACTCCTGTCTCGAATTCCTAAGGCTCCCCCCTAATTCCCTACATTCTCCAATTTCTGTAATTTCATGCAACCCACTGGACCCTCATCCATTCCAGGTTCTTGCACAGAACAGGGCTGTCCCTCCAGAAAATAATTCCGACTGAGTGGGATTTTAAGGTAAGGTTCTTTTGTAAGTAGAACAATTCAACCAATTAAGTCCAACAATTTAGGGACTGGTCTTTTGTATTCTCGACCTTGATTACAGCTTTCATGGTGGGAATTGGAAGAGGGAGGAAGGAATTGGGAAAGGGGATAAAGAACGTCGATGGGTCCTCGTGTGTGCCTGGTCGAGTCTCTCCAGAGACACAGCTGATTTACTCATTTTTTCCCAATTTCATTTTGGGAGGAATAAAGGGAAATAAAACAAGTTGATCAATTTTCCTCCTTTTTTTTGTAGAGGGGCTAAAAAGAAAGATTTCTTTGAAGAAATTGTCTCCAATTATACACAAAGCTATCAAATAATTCTAGAGAAATTTCAAAGAGGGGGGAAAAAGTGTGCGGGCAACGTGAACTTTTGTTTTGAGGGATAGATTGTGGAGAAGAGAAAAAAGTTTTTCTCATGTAGAGATACATGCCCTTATGACCCGCGCCTTTGGAGGAGAGAGTCATGGGAAAATGGAAACGTCAATACGAGAAGGAAAGAAAGGAGGAGAAAATTGGTGAGAGGAAAATAGAGCAAGAAAAATATGAGAAAAAATGATTAGATTCTTCTTGAGGCGGTTAATACGCTCTATGTGTATACTGAAAGAGGTTATTCTGACGGGGGACACAAGACCTCCTTAATATGTTTAAAAAAGGAAAGCAAGTTTGCACATTAAAGTTGTCGAGAGTAGCCACAAGGTTTTTAATAAGAGTGATGTAGATGATGCCGGGGAGGAGGGAGATAAAGACGTATTCCAGGAAAAGTTTCCTCTAATGTTTTCCCTTTACGGAGATGGTTTTAATTTTACACGATGATGATATTTTTCAAATACTCGAGAAAAAAGGGAAAAAAAACTTTCTCCACTCTCTACTCCAGTTCAAAGGGAAAAAGTAGTTTTCATATATTCACATGGCACACACACACACACACACACACACACACGAGCTATGGCAGGCGGAACAAGTCGAGCGAAAGCAAGTGAAAGCTAAGGCAGTCAAACATGTCTTCGCTCCCTTTTACCTTCTTTTTTTCTTACATTTTCTTTACCATGTATATAAAGAAGTCAACCAATCCTTTAGTACATGAATATATCCATACATAATTATCCGTATGCACTCTCCACATGCAGTAATTATAGGTTACAAACATCCCCATTTTATTTATAACTTCATTGCGAAAGCCTGCCGCATACTTGATTACACGGAGATATAACAAATATCCAGGAGCGAACCCAATGCTTAAATGCAAACACAGCCCTTCATTACAAAAGAACATGCACCCTGGAAAAAAAAGCAAAGGCACGTACAGAAATACACACACACACACACACACACTACTGTATAATTATATACACACAATTTGGCGGTAGTAATATAAAACATACAGGCACCGCCATGCGTACTTATATGTACCTGCGAAAATAAAATAAACCCAGGTATGAACCTATGAAAATATAATTATTATTACAGATGTACGCTGCGAGAAAAATATTCCAAGATTCTATTCAATTGTGGGAGTACTTATAGTTAGAGGTACATATAGATATGCATGAGTCGAGCTAAATGCACTTGCAATGAATTCATGTGCTTTATTCCAAGGCTTTGAAGTTCTTACAATGGTAACCACAGCAATCCTTTCTCTACCTCGAGCAAATCCCAGAATAGTCTTTGAATGAATTGCATTAGATACTGTGCATGCATAATTATATGAGAACTGTTACTCTAGAAAACAAAAATGAAGTGGAAGTTCCCTTAGCCTTGAAATGAATGGGAGTAGTGTAGAGAAGATGTAGAGACCATTGAAAAGTCCCTTGACGTAAATATATAGATACATATGAGTTTAAAATTGTTGTATGTACACAACTGTCATGATAGCCAAGTCTCAATAATAAATCAATGCTATGGGTAAGACTCTACGTGATCTGCATGAACATGCGTTTAATTACATGCCCTAGAACTGGCAGGGCTGTATAGGATCCGGAGGACGCCCGGACGAGGGAAGTTTATGTTGATGAGAGTCGCAGCTCCACTCCATCTTCCACTTGCGCTTCCCAAAGGAAGCATCAAGGTGCTGATGGAGCCCACATGCGTGTACAAGTACGGGGTAAATATTACATAAAAAGTAAACAGAGGAAGGTACGTGTTTATCGGGACCATTTTTCAAAAGCCCCGTCAAGCTCCCAACAAACCTTCTCCTTCCCCGACTCAAGTCCAACACGGAGGGAAAGAATGAGAGGGAAAAATATGATGGAAAGTTTCAAAAGCAACCAATCAGTCACTTGGAGTAATCATCCTTCTTATTTTTGTCCGTCCAAAAGTCCCTCTCCTACTTATGCAAGTCTGTCTAAAAAAAATACTCACGTGTAACTCAATTTATTGTGACCGAGCCATGCACAAGTTGCACGTGTCATTAATCTTTCCCGATTCACCCGCACCCTGTACTCTGGCTTCTTAGACTCTTTAAGTTCTTAAACATAGAAACTTGAAAATAAATTCTTTCTACTACTTCGTCCTTTCTACTCGCTAATACTTACTTCATCCCCTTTTTCTTGTTTTTATACTTTACATTTAATTTTTTTCCTTCTTACTTTCTCTGGTTTCTCTAATTCCTCTCTCTCTCTCTCTGTCTCTCTCTCTCTTTCTTGGCTCCTCGGCTGGGTGTATTGTGAAGCCAGGATTTTAATTTCAAATGAAAATTCCCATGAGTATGGAAGAAGCCTCTTTGTGGGACTTGAGCACGTAAAATCGCATATGTAGTGATGAGTTTGGGAGGATCGTCTGGGAAAAGGGAAAATTAGGTGCTAATCCCCGACATAAAAACCAAAATGCAGTCGGAGTTCATTAGAAATCCAAGTGGTGTTTTCCCGGAGAAAATGGGGAAATAATTTTCCTCGCTTTCTCCTTCCCATGCTCCATAAGGATCATCTTTTTCCGGAGAGAAAATCCTAACTTAAAAGAATTAAAAATTCATAGCCCATGCAGGAGGCAGAGACAAGGGAAAGGATTGTGGAGATTAGAGAAAATACCAAATTTTACAAATTAAAACGGTCTGTATTTTCTTCTTTCTCCTTTTTTTCTCCCTTCAGTTTTTTTTTTCTCTCTCTCTCTCTCCTCCCCCCTCCCTTCCTTTTTTCTCTGGCTGTATTTTTTCTTCTCTCCTACTGTCTAGTTTTTTTTATTTTGTGACTCGGAGGGAAGGAAGCTGAGATAAAAAAAAAAGATTTGATTTTGTTTTTGGTGGGAGCTGGAATAAAATTATAAAAAGAGACATATTAGAGGGATAGAGGCGGAGAGAAAGTAAAAAGCGCCTGGCGTATTAAAACCAGAGGGAAAGTTATGATTTGAGAGGTACATGCAAGGTTCTCGGTGGTACATCGATCAGTTGCTATAACGACCGTATGGAATTTCATTCTCTTGTGGAGCACAAGGGAATCCATTGAGAGTCAGCTTTTAGTAGCGAGAGTATTATGAAGATCCCGTGCCAAGCCTCATGGAAGCGAGGTTGACTGAGAGCGGAGGGAGAGAGCAGAGAGGAAGAGAGTTCTCTTCCTTCCTACAATCCCTCATTTATTCCCCACCAATGTATAGGAACACGTTGTATTGGAAACAGAAGACAAGACCATTATTACATATTATAGACGCTATAAATTCCAAAGGGTTCCCTACTCTCAGCCGCTTCGCGCGAGAGAGGAAGAGAACTAGAGAGAGAGAGAGAGAGAGAGAGAGAGAGAGAGAGAGAGAATGTGTATCTCCAATGAGGAATCCTCACAACGGCATGGCCCTGCTACCCAGACACAAAGTATGTATGACTCAGGCATCAAATATGCAGCTTCAACTTTACAGAGAAAGTGGGAGCAAGGGTTCGGGCGTAAAGAGAAAGTATAAGCTTAAACGAGAGTGGCTTTATAAAATGTAACTGCGGAATTGTTCCTACGAGCACCTATAAAGCTACGGGGTATGCATCCCTTGCTAAATCTACCCTACACATTTGTACGCCTTCCTAAATTTCCCATACATACATAGATACATGCACCTTGGGCTACAGCATTGGGCTACATCTGTACCTTTCCCTAGAAACACATACACCCAGGGATCCCAGGCTGCAGGAATCGTACGCTTATATGCTACAAGGAACGATTCGACAAGTTCCCCAGGCTAAAGCAATGTAACGCATATGTACTTAACACTACCACTCACATATATGTAATGTTAAGGCAGCCCCTCACTCACTACATAATTCTAGGGCTGCCACTTACATACGCTGGTAATTCCAGGCCTGAAGTTCATATTCCGGGATGAAGTGGTAACTGTAATACCCAATTGGTAAATCAATGGTATGGATAGAAAATTGTGTATTAAAAGTTATAGAAATAGTGGAGGTAAGTATCCAGTGTTAAGAGAGTGGCGTTAAGATTTTAGTACGAGGCAGAGCTTTCCCCTAATTACGTATGCGTTGCTACGGCTAAAGACAGGGCATGTATAAGTACAGGAAGGAAGGGCTAAAGTACGTGCCAATCCTGAAGTGAAGGTATTTGTTCAGCTCCGGGAGTAGCAGTATGGTATGTGGTAACTACAGCAACGGGACTGTTGTAGGCAGGTGAAGAGGACTACTTCTGCTGGGAAGACAGTGAGCGAAATGACTCACCCCTCCAAATTTTTTGCATGGGAATGTGGGATGGATGTGTGTATGTGGACAAATCATAAATTCAAACTTGTATTTATTTTGCGTGGAAAATTAAGGCTTAGCTGGGAGGATTGGAGGGTAAGTGATGCGTGAGAACCAATCAGCAACTGCATTAATTCCTCTCACGTTCCGAACTCTCCAAGAGAATCTCGAGCTAAGTGCAGGAGACCTGAATGAGGAAGGACTGGTGCTTCCTCCTCACCCTAACGAACTCAAGGGTCTTCCGCTTCCCGCATACAGCATCATTTCCATCCTTGAGCCACAGTAGTGTGCTTTCCCCAGAATTTTTTTCCCTTTTAAATTTTCCACCGAATCTCCAAACTGAAATGAATTTATAGAAATTACATGTTATTAGACGTACTTTAGTGTGGTTTTGGGGAGCTATGGGTAGCTATGGGGGTGACAAATGCTGCGGCAGTTGCCAAGCAAGATATGTTGAAGTTGACAGGAGTAGGTCGATGGTTTCCCTCCTTCCAGGAACGAACATGTATGAAAGGTTGGGAATTGCGAGATTTGGAAGAGAGAGAGAGAGAGAGAGAGAGAAAGAACTCAAGTGAAAAAAAGATGCTCCGTTCGACTCAGTCCCTTCAAAAAGTGAAAGTCATCGTTGCTGTGCCAATGAAATGGAATGGATTCTTCGAAAATGAGACTTTCTCCTATTGAATTTCAAAGGACAGTATCTCCCTTTCTCTCTTCCTCTCTCTCTCTCTCTCGTCTTTTCCCAACACATCATCCCATTTTGTTTGGTTGATCTATAGGCAAGATACTATTCAGAGGGCATGCACATGACTCCAAGGAGCCCCGTACATGTACAAAGAGAAAAGAGCATTTTCCCGTAAGTTCTAATGTGGCAGAATGCTGCTTCAAAAGATTTTTTGAATTCCATTTTCTCACTAGATCTCGGACTTTCCCTTTCTTTCCCTTCTCTATGGGAATGGGAGAAATGTGAAGAGATTGCTTTATGTGGGGCTTGGTCTCTTGGAGAAAAGGAGTGGGACCATGTGAGTGCTCTACGCATGGATGGATGAGTATAGACAATACTTATGTCCTAGGCTGGAGGGAAAAGAGGATGGTTTAGATAATGGAAAGAACCCGGATTTGCATCTGAGTTCAATAATAATTCCCATCGATAAGGAAATCCATGGAGTGTCCGACTTCCATTATAGCCTCGCTCTTCTCACAGTGCCCCATATCTTTATTTCGTTACTGTCTGTCTCCCTCTTATTATTATTTCTTTTACTTTTTTTGCCCGACTTTAGCTTGAACTTTGGGAATTTCTCCTGTACTTTCTCCATAAACTTTCTCCCATGCCTTTTTCTATATTTTCTTCTGAAACTTTATCCCATGCTTTCCATATACTTTCTCTATTAATTTATTCCGCAATTTCTCAACCCGCTCCTATACTTTCACCATAGAATATTTCCCTTGCATTCATTCCTTGTACTTCTACTCTAATTCTACTGGTGCTTTTACATGCTCTTACACTTTCTTTAGCTTTCTATTCTTTATTTTGTTTCCCTGATACTTATATTTGTTTTCCCGCGTAAAAACAATACTTTCAATTTATTTCATGCTCTCTCTCTCTCATCATTTACCTAGCGTAGTCTCCTTTCTTGTTTTCCCTATCTCATTCGCAATCCCAACATATGTATATATTCCCAGTCGTATAGATCCTTCCTCCCAGAGAATTTCCCTTGTTTTTCTTTTCCTTCTCTCAATCTTTTCTTAAAACGTTCCTATTTTCTTCTGTCTCCCTTTCTTCGTCGCTCTCTCTCTCTCTCTCTCTCTCTCTTTCCTTAAGAATGTTACTCCAATCGAAATGAGACAAAAGCCATAATACATACAGTCCTCTGTTGTTCCTTGCTCAACACTTTGGAGGGAAGTTTGTGCTTGTCTTGCTTAACAACCTCGTGCTTGTTCTGTGCATTAACTAACTCATTGCTGAGTTATTTTCTCGGGCTTCTTCTCTCCCTCCTCGGGTGTTGTTTCTGGATGGAGTTAAGAAAAGCAGAGCAATTTGCTCTTCCAATGAATTTACTTAAGTAAATTGATTAGAAATTGTAAAAGTTTTGTCATACAGATTTAATTGGATTTTAATGTTGAAAGCATTTCAATGACGGAGAATGTACTATTCGAGCAGGGCTTGTGGGTCCCATTGGTGTACATAAGCATTATTTCATGCGAAGCGTCATAAGACTGCCTCGAGGAATCTTTTACGTGCAAATTATTTCCCAACTTTTAATGAGTTGTCAAGCCTACGTGAGTGTTATCAACCTCCCAGACTCTTTTCTTCCAGGTCCTTTCCCCATGTGCGTGCAATGTTACTCTGCCCAATCATCATCTTTGCGCTTCCAAAGCTTACTTAAACCAACCAAACTGCTGTTCAGTTTTTTTTTCTCTCGATTTTGCTCTATTTATATGTACTTTCTCTTCTGCTTTCTCCAATGTTTTCTCTTCTGTATTTTCCCATAGTCCCTCTAATGCGTTTTTCTATGCTGGCTCTTAGGCTTTTTTGTATACATTTTCCTATTTTCCCATTTCCACTATACTGGCTCTTCAGGGTTTTCCTATACAATCTCTCCCCCTGTATTTTCTCTCATGTTCTTCTCGATGCTGATTTCTCTCGTCAAATATCCTCTCGATCACAAGGGTTACTGAAGGATTTCAATTTGAGAAGATACAAGTTTGAATTGGTAGTTAGACCCGTCAATAGAACTTGTGTATGTATGTATGCATGAACACAAAACGGAAATAGATTATTCCCTCTGAGTGTTTAGCATGTAAAGAATTGTGTAGAGAGCGGAGAATCCCCTCCACTCTGCAACAGCAGCTTCATGTGATTTCACAAAGGTAGACTTTGTTTGACGAGCCGTAGTCAATGTGTTTGTGTAAGAGAGAGATTATTTTCTCTGATATTTGTTAGCACGCAAGTTGATGGTAGGAGCTACATCCAGGCTCCCAGGCACATACATAATCACTGTACATTTAGTAGCCAGTACATGCCTGTAGATTGTTAATAGGAAATCCAGGGTATACAATCTCCTCTACTTTTATTCGAATTTTCTCGGATGCTTAACTTGAACATAGGAAATTCTCATGTGGAAGACCTTTGGGCATTATGTACATGAACGTACATGTAGGATGTGTTGAAGAGGAGTATAATTTGGAGGATTTTTGGAACTTTCACAACTTTCCCTATGGAGAGTTCGACAGCGAGAGAGAGAGAGAGAGAGAGAGTGAGAGACGTCTGAAGAAGATAGCAATGGGCTGGTCGAGTCTCAAAATACTTGTAGTTTCACATGTGTACAGATGTATGCCCGTGGATTGAAACTACTTGCATACATAGGTATATATGTATGATGTATGTACAAGCTACAAGGACTATAGCCTTTGTCAGGAGTGTGAACATGGGTAGGTCCTTAGGATTGAAAGTAGTCCAGTGTTGCTACAGGCTGTAGTAGTAAATGCATAAGGTTTTGTATAGAAGAACGAGCAAGTTGAAGGAAAGTAGATTTTCATCCAAAATCAACGTGAGAGTTTCCACGGGTACTCGTTTCTCTCAACTTTTTTGTATTGGACTTGTACGCTCCAACGATTTCCTTCCAAGAATTCACATTCCATTGCTTTCCATCGTGTCCGACGTCTCCGTATAGGTTTCTATAAAGGGAGAGAATGAAGAGAAATATAGAGAGCAAGTGAAAGCAGAGAAACACATAAAGTCTTGAAGAGAGTGAGAAATACACGGGAAGGAGAGAAAGTGTGAGAGAAATAGAAGGACTTGATGAGAACCATTGAAATGATAGGGACTACGCTTGACTCCACATAGACTGGCACACCACATAGGATTCTACTTAGCTCCATAACACGTACTAGTCTCAGCCATTAATGCATGTAACAACTGACACAAGTCGGATGGTCTGTATTTTCTTCTGTACTTTCTCCATATAGTTTCACAGACTCCCTCCATATTATTTCAACTGCTTTCTCTTATACACTCCCACGTGATTTCTCCCATACTTTGTGTTTTCCTTTTTACCCTCAGAGTTTCAACGCCGAGCCCTGCTTTGTAAAATTCTCGTGGAGAACGGGGCTAAATACACGCGAGTTGCATTCATTATTTCCGATAGTTATAGAGAGAGAGAGAGAGAGAGAGAGAGAGCAAGTGTATACATCAAATTGAGCATCAGGGCTGAATATAGAGTTGACCATTGAGAAGGAAAAATAAAGCCCAATCAATCGCTGACTTCGTGGCTGTCGTAACTTGGGAGAAAGTTGAAGTTGTACGCACAATGGGGATTTATGTATGGAGAAATTAGAGTAAGGCGGAGTTGGCTGAATGCAAATGTTGTTAGCGAAGGAAGACAGCCGATGTGAGGCACAATTTTGATTCCTCTCCTCACACGTCCATATTGGAGAATGATATCCATAATTGCATATGAATAAAGGGAAGGAGCTAGTCAGGGAGAAAAGAGGAGGGAGTTTCGGAGAAAATTGATAAGAATGGTAAGAAGAGGGGAATGATTGTGAGGTAAGTTTTTTCCGTGGGATTCCCGCGACAAATGGTATGATTTGATTATGTAAGCAGTGAATATTTAAAGAGCGAATAACCATTTCACTTGCAAAGTCCTACTTCATGAATGCAGGTACATATCCTTGCCTGAATAAGAATTTCCTATGCATTAGCATGGAGAAAGTATACGCTGACTGTACAACACCCATGCATTCATATACTTTTGTCTGCCCGTATAGGAAACTACGGGGATGTACGGAGATATGGGAAAAGTAAACGTAAGAATCAAGTGTATGTGACTATGCACATGCAAAGAGAGTAGATTTGTTTACGTTTGAGTGAGGTCTGGAGATAGGCAATGGGAAGTTGGAAGTGGAAAGCGACTGTGAGGAAGCTACCTGGGAAGGAATAGAAATGAAGGCAGTCGTAGGTGGAAAAGGGTGTGTGTGCGGTGAAAGTGCTGAATAGGGGGATAGGTTCAAGAGCTCCACCTTCTGTGACTCCATCGTCACACATGTACTGCCAGGTTTGTGAGGCTCAAACTCCGCCTCACGGTGTAGAACACCTGCTGCTGGTCCATCAAATTTCCACTGCGTACATGAATATCTGGAGTGTGTCCTTTTATACTGTCAATTCAAGCCTTGTTACTGCACACAAACTGCTCCTCGCACACATCTTTCTTTTCTTCTCCTTCCCACATTTACATCACTCTCTTGCCATTTATTTGTTTTACACACTCCGCTTTCTCCAAAGGACAACTGCTACACCAAGACTTGTGACAACACCAGCCTCTTCGCAACTAACTACTCCAAAAATTCCAGACAGCCTTCCCAAACCGGCTTTTTTCCTAAATGGACTTGTTACTACTGAGGAATTTTCACTTTTTTTCCCCGACTTCCTTTTTTCACCCTTTCACTCAATCCCGCTTCGATTCTTGTCATTTCTCACCCATCTCACACGCTTTCTTCATGTTTGCTGTTTTTATGTCTGCCTCCGCTTTCATATAGGTCCCAGTATAGATCCTTTCGGAAACAGACCTGTATGTATGGTCCTCCCTAGTATGTAGGTCCTTGGTATTTAATTATGTTTTCTCCGTGTAGTTCCTCATAATAGAATCTCTCCGCAAAGGTCTTTATGCGCACTTTCCTATACAGTTTAGAGCGTTGTCCTCAGCAGGAGTAGCTTAGGCAGGAACCAAGTGCCGTCTTAGCTCCTGGGTTCAAATCCCGGCGCGATATTTAACTGTCCTTAATAGGAAAAGAATTTTTTTCCTCAAGATTCTTCCCTTGACGGCTCAGTTATGTTATAGCCGCTGAGGGTATTAGGATGGCCCTCAAAGTCGAGTCCTTACAGATAGGGTCAATAAAATGGATGTCAACTCTGTTAGACCTAGTGGTACGCATCGGGAGAAAACCCCCTGTTTTATGAAGATACAGGTTTTTAGCGGAGTCTTCCACATAGCCTTATAGATATTTAGGTGTAGTCTTTCTACCTAAACTTTTATGAACACTTTCCCCACATACGTATTTACGTTGTTCTTATACTATCCGGCCGGTCCACAAATCTCCCTTTCGTATTCGCGCTCTACGAGAAGATGACTTCCTCCCTATCTCGGCGCGGCGCTTGGAATATGACTATCAAAATTATTATCATAATGTAAAATTGGAGAAGCGCAGCTGGCGTTGCCAGATTTTAAACCCTTCTTAGACCAGCTTTGTTCAAAAATGATTTTTAATACTTGCTTTCCCCGAGCACACTGTAATATCTATACGTTTTGGCCTGGAACTTTCTCCAGCGTTTTTAAGCCTTCAACTGCATTACTTTCTCCACTGAGGCTTGTTCCTCACAGGCTTACTCCGCCAATCTATATCTCTACCATTAGGCTTTCTCCAGGCCGGAAGACCGTATCTAATATTGCTGCGTATCCGCTTTCTCCCCGCTCCTGGCATTAATACGGTTTGTAATGCGTTGTCCCCGTATACATAAAGCACTGGAGCTGCTCCTGGCACATATGTCTATATGTACAGATGAAATGGGACTGGGAAAGCGGTGGAAGGTATGGGGATTGTTAAGGAGTTGGTTTTCGTGGACCTAGTTTATCATGATATCAGAGATTCTTTACGTCTTTCCATGACACCAGGGCATGTTTGAAGTCAGTCATAAAGTAGGAAGCTGGAGAATAATGGTGCTGACGAGGAGGTTTCAGTTCCTGGGACTTTTCCCCGCTTTCTCCTCCTTTCCCTTTTCTCGTTTTCTTTTTTTTGCTATTACTTTCTCTCTCTCTCTCTTTTCCTCTCCTGGTATTAATACATGTGTAAAGGTGATGGCGGTATCTAATATTTTACGGGCACATAGAAGTTGCGAGTATGTGTACGTTTCTCCACTTGGGCGAAGACTTTCCCCATACTGCATGCATAAAGGTGTATGTAGCTTTCCCCCGCACGGACTTTTTCAAGAATTTTATCTTCGACTTGTTCTCACCTCAAAGCTCAATAACTTTTTATTGCCCACAACGCACGTATGTAGTTGTCAGTTCGGTCAGGGGAAAAGTTTTGGAATTTTACTACTGAATTAAACCCATATAGAGGGCAGTAAAGTTAAAATTAAACTTCTGAAACCTCGTCACATTTTTAATTTAAAATGTTATCATATGTTTACTCTCGTCAATTCCATACTTTTCCAGGAGTCTTTGTGGAGAAAATAGCTCCATCAAATGAATTTCCATGTTTCCTTTCCCTCTCTCAACTTTCCTCCACATCCTTCCTTTTTTGCCCTTTTCTCTTCCCCCCTTTACTTTCTCTCGTGTTACTTTCTCCACTTGGGCTCCTTAAATGAGCAGATGCACAACCCAGGGAAATCCATACGGAGATGAGAGTAAGCATTTTCTACGCCTATATGCTAAAGATGCACTTTAGTTCAAGTAATACTTAACAAATCAAGTTCAATTTGTTTGTATGCTTCGCTTTTGCCTCTTGAAAGGCGACTCAAGATAAGAACCCCTCTCTAAATATAATATAAAAAATATTTTTAGCTGAAGAATTCAAGTTCAATCTAAACTTAGGCTCCAGTAAAATTATTCAAGATTATTTGATTTCTTCATAACTGAATTTTTTTATTATTAACTTCTGAAATAGTCAAGTACTTTCTAATCTCCAGACTTCACTTCCGAACCAAAGATGAATTTAACTTGAGAAATTGAAGATCCTACTACCAGAATACCCTAAGTATTTCATTAGGGAATATGAGCTTGATTAGTTCAAGCATTTTTGGAGACCTGACTATGAAAGTTTCCATAGAAGTGTTACCCTGAAAATCCAGAGTTCAAGTTCATATTTCCATATTACTTGAGTTACTACTAACTTGGAAACTAATCTTGACACAAGGTCAAATGTAAAGGGGAGTTTTTTAGAGGGTTCAGGAAATTACTTAGGTACCTGAGCAAAGTTGACTGTAAAAGTTCCGAAGGGAAAAATTTACTTAATTAATAATTCAAGTTTGAGCTCAAGTTCCAGGAAAAGGTACAAGGTCAGAGAAGGTGCAAGGTCGCTTGAGCTCCATTCCCAGGAGAGGCTCTATCTGGGGTCCTTCACCACTGGAATTTTAGTAGGAGCGGAGCAGGGCTAAATTAGTCTAATTAATGGTCGTATAACATTATCTAGGTAGTTGGGAGTCTAGAGGATGAGATCCGATGGAGGGAAAAGCAGTCATGGGAGAATTCATGGGAATTTATTCGGTTCGTCCGTTAGTGGGAAGTAGCCTGTTTACCTTGCAAAAAACCCGGGATATTTGGTGCACACACGGGCACAACAGATGAAAAGGTCTATCTGTGGAGAGAGTGAATATCAGCGGGCATTCAGGACGCTTATTCCACTTTACAAAGTAAACTTTGACTTCGACAAGATTCTCTTTTCTCTTATTAGTCCACTCGCTCTCTCTCTCTCTCTCTCTCTTTCCCTGTCTCTTTCTATTGCTTTCTCTGCAGCTGCCTGCCTGCCGATGCATGTTTTTCTCTCGCTGTGTGAGTTGCGAGTGTATTTGTACTCTCGCTATTAATTCTTGCTTTGGTGGATATTTGCGTAACCAGACGAGTTTATTTATTTACGAAACTCTTTGTTTGAAGTCAACCACAGAAAGAGAGATAGGAGTGAGGGTGAGGAAACAAGTGAGTGTACCTGGTTATAAATAAGTAGGAGGACCAAACTCCAGAACACAAGCAAAAGAGCTGGGGGGATATATATAGGAAGGAGCAGGAGGATCATTACATAATAAACAGAACCGTCCAGCTTGAAATACAACTCCACGACCAGGGGTTTCGCAATTAGTGTAAATGCTATACGGGCTCAGGCTTTGGACTCTCTCCCATTTAACAAGCATATGTATCTATCTGTATACGTATGCATATGTAGATACATAACCTATGTATACTTTATGATGTGGAGAAAATCCAATGACCCATCCTCACTCTTCCGTTATGCCTATTTAATTAGTGAGGCATGTGAAGCAGATACTTTCACCCTTCATTCTCATTAATGTTTTAAGAGGCTGGAAGAATTTGTAACTATTTTCATATGTACATACATACATTTCGAATTTATGGAGTTTTAAATCATTTTTGAAGAGATGGTATTTCCATACTTTTACTTCCATAGGAAATTCCCTCGGAATTAAAAGAATTTTCTGAATATTGGGGTATCCCTGCTTTTTCTAAAACTTTGCCATTTCCATATTTCCATGACAGTAATTTGTATAACTTTATACATTCTTACTCAATTCTGCATTTCCCATATTTTCATTGATTCGAAGAATGTGTCATAATTTTTTTCTAAACTTGTTATTCTGAACATTTGAATTGACATAGGCTTCTCATTTTTAACGAGTTTATAGTTTCATAAGTAATTAGAAGTTTAGGAGAAAGTTATAGGCTGCAAGCAGAATTTGTTAGCTCTCTTTGTAAACACGGATGTTTGAGTATTGCGTGGAATTTATTGAGGTTACTGGATTTTGTGAATTTTGGAAAAGCTGAAACAACCAGATGTGTACTATGTGATCTTTTGTGTGTGTGTGTGTGTGTGTAAGTTGTATGGAGTTTGTAAGTATTATGAGGCAGTTTTTCAATTCCGGCTTCAGGAGCTTAGTTCCTTTAACATCTATTTTTAAAAGAAGATCTGTGGGTCCCCTGCGAGTGGGAATGAGTTTTTGGAGGCACATTAGTAAAAGAGTATGGTGAGTTCTACAGATACACTGGGCTGGGGTAGGGTGTACCCAGCAGAATGGAAGGAGTATCAAGGAGAGAGCTTAAGGAGGAAAGCTGATTAAGGTGCTTAAAAAGGTTCTCGTTAGCGTCACTCAAGAAATGGGATTTGGAGACATGTGAACTATTATTAATATTATTATTGTCAAGAGCAAGTAATTGGCAAGAGACGCTCGTCCTCCCTTTTCCCCATGCAGTTCAAGGGAGAGAGTCAACTTCTCAAAATATTTATTCTACTGAATCTTCTTCTTCCCCGCGAAATCCCCAGTGAGTACATTCAAACGCGGAGTAGCTCTCAAGTCAGAACATCATCTTGAGTTAGGTTAACTCACCGGAAGAGTGAGAGACGGAAGAGAAAATATTTTCAGCAAAATTTTCTCCTCCACTTCTGGAAACATGGGAAAGCTCAGTTACTTCTTTCCTTTAATATTCGAAAAAGGTTTGCTCATTCCACTTCTGCCCTCAAGATTCCCACTCCGGGGACCGGACTCGTAATTAAACATTTCGCAAGAGAAGTCTGGAGAAAGTGGGGAAAGTACCCCATTTTCATAATCACGCAAATAGAGAATGGGCTGGAAAATGAGCACGGGAAACCTCCCCACTCTGTTCCAGCTCCAAGAACCAAGGGAACGGAGAAAGTAGACAAGGGGAAAGGCTAAAATACGGGAAAGCGTAAGTAATTGCAAGCGCTGAAAACATTAGAAGACAAAAATAAGTGAAAGTACAGAAAAAATAAATCACATGGAGCTAACTGGAGACAACGAGAAAGTAGGGAAACTTTAAGCGGGAAAAAGAGAAAGCAGAGAAAGTAAAAAAATAAAAGCTAGATAAGCTCTGGGGAAAGCAGGAGACAAGTTAAATCGAAGGGCAATATAGGCTCAAATTCGACAAAAATGACGGAGAAAGTGACAGGTCATAAACAACCCTTCCCCTTTCCTATCTCTTCAATTGAAACACCACTTATGTACATACGTACATACTGAGGTCTACAAAATATTTTACTCCCCTAGCTCATGGAAGCAAGTGAGCTTAAATAAATTTGATTGCCCAATTTTATGACAAATTTTCCTCCGGATGTTCTCAGGCTTCCTCTCGGCACAATTCAGACATCAGTGGCAAGAAATATGGATCAAATTCAGACTCTCTCTCGAAACTTTTACACCAATTTTTCTATTGTCAACCAACATTTAGCAAAGTAACTAGTTTCCTTAATTTAGAAGCAAATTAAAGGCTCTTTTTGGTGATATACAAGTTTTGCTGATATTTTGGAATTTTCAGGCCGATAAATTATTTTTTATAAGATTTGAGAGAAAGTTGGTTAAAAATTAGCGGGTGAAATATTGTGGCATCACGTGTTGTTATTAACCAGGGAGCGGGTATTTATTTGCAGCCCGGAAAATATTACGCATATTTCCCAACATGCACTGAAACTTTCGCTGTTGTATCAAGTTTCCCTAGTTTTGTAACGCAATACTAATTCCATGTAATTGCATGATTAGCTAGTGCTATTAAATGGGGAAAAGCTCAATAGAGTTTCTGGAGTCAACTTGCTCATTTTGTGGAGTCTTTACACCCTCATTCATTTTTACACACTCATCTGACTCTTATTGGTCTCAATAGTTGCATGAGATGTTGTACATACACGAAATCACGTATACAAACATACTCACTCGTGCACGGACATGTAGGTAAATACATTGTAACTTCCCTTGTTGAAGGAGAGGATAATAAAATACACACGGTGCTATGTAGACACTGGAGTGAAGGGTGGCAGAGAAAGTTGATGCTTGCGAATGTGGGAGACGTGGGTCTTTGGAAAGGAAGGGAAATCCTCAAGTAAATTCATTAATGTAATCTTAAGAGAGGCGTAAGGGAAAGGAAGGAGAGAGAAAGTAAGTGAAAGCCAGAGAAAGTAGAAATGGGAAAAATGTGAGTGAAAGAGAAAAGATTTTTTTCCTCCTTACACTCAACACAAGTATGATTGGTTGTGTGTGCAACTTTATCGTCGCCCCTCACAAAAGCTTGACTGTGAGGGAAGAAAATGGTACAAAGACTATTTATTCTACTGAATGGACTTTAACGCTACAGAAATCATTATTCACAATGAAATCTCTCCCGAGTCTTGTACTGTATATATCAAGTCCACACTTTCTATTTTATCCTTATCAGACGCCATGCACATGGCAAGGGATTTTACATTAGACAGCAGTGTCAGAAAAAGTTGGAGAAAAAGGGAAAGGAAAAAAACGGAGATGTGTGTGAAGGAGGGAGAGAAAGAAAGAAACATGTAATGTAGAGTTGCACCTATAACCCGGAGGCTTAAATTTTATTTAATTGCGTGTATAGCTACAATAAATTGAGACAGTGTATTATTCCAATGGAGAAAGCTCTTCCTTCCTTGGAACGTATAAGGTCTAGTTAAATAATTTCCAGTGGAAACTGCCTCCACATATGAACTCTGTGCGGCTTTTACTTTTATATACGTTTCCTTGGTCAATAGTCTATGTGGGAGAGAAGCCCTATTTGAGAGCTATATGGAAGGGACTCAGGAGGCTGAGCATTATCTAGCATCATAAATTCTGGGAGCCTTACTCTAGAAATTTATTCAGCCATTCCTTTCTCTTGAGGAGAAATGACTCGGTGAAAGTGAAGGGAAAGCGGAGGTTATGTTCATAAAAGAGGAGAGCAGTGGTAGAAAATAATATTTACGGCAATGTAAACTTTTAAAACTCTCATTCTTAACCATTTTAAGCCAAAATGCTCCAAACTTTCTCCTGGAGGAAAGTTGGTGAGAGTAAAAGTGAAAGTAGGTGAAAGCAAGATAGTGGAATTGAGAGCCCCTTGATTCCTTTTAGAAATTTTTGATATTCAGAACACAATTATTTTGGAGAAAGTCCATAAAAATGACAGACGGAAATGGAGAAAGCTCCGCATTTTGAGATGTACATTAATGGACAGTGTAGGGCCCATGCATATTTTATAGATTACACATTGGAGTCCAGAATTCCATGACGAGCCTATTTCACTCGCACATGCATGCATTCCAGGCAGATGCTTTCACCCAACGCTTGAATATTCATTTGGGGGAAGTGAACGAGTATCTGATGTGAGCAATTTGGGAAGCGTATAATTCATCAAGGATGTCATGTTATTGGCCTATGGATCCTAAACATGATACAAGACCAAAAGGAATTTCTAATGGCTAGGATCATTGAGAGAGAAAGCATTACTGCCATTTATAATTTACACCATTGACAAGCTGTTGCTCTCACTCCTTCCCCTTCCCAGGCTTCCTCCTCTGTATGGGAAAATAAAATATAGGGAAAGGTGAAAGGTCACTTTCCCTCATCCCTTTTCAACTTGTCTCTCAATTCAAGCACCCGCCTTTCCCCGTCACGGATAGATTTTTCTTTAAAGTTGAAGATAAATTCTTCCACTTTCTCCCCCATAAAACCAATACTGTACTGGAGAAAGTTCAATTTATTCCAAAAACCTGCATTTTCTCCTTTCAAGAGTAGCTTTCTCATTAAAAGACCAAAGGCCTTATTTGTGTGGAGAAAGTATTCAAATAAGAATTCCAGTTGGCTCCGGTCTCATGACTTGTTGAAAAGATAGCTTTTCTTCGTGTACAGAAGTTTCCCTTAGAAAAGGGAACAGTTCTGCCTGAAAGGCAATGGTGGAAGTACGGGGGGGATACATATTCATATAATTATACATGTTATATCCATACACATAGAATTTACACGTATATGAACATTTGGAAGGAAGTGAAAGTGAACGCGTGAAAATTAAACACTCGAATGAATTTTAGCCTCCTTTCCTTCTCCTGTCTTGTCAATCACTCTTTTAATTTAACTTCAAAGTCTAAATTGAAATTTCTCTGCAACTGAGCGCTAGTAATCATTGGACGATCCCAGATAGAACTCCCTCCAGCTATCCCTCACTTTCTTGCAAACACCTAGAAATTTAAATGCCCGACTTTTATTACTTTCATCCAGCCTCATATAATTACATATACTCTCACCCATCATCATATAATTATATGTACCCTCCCTTGGCCTTGTATTTAATTACACTCTCACGCATCCTTATAATATTAACATTCTTACATGCTCACCCGGTCTCATATCATTCTATACATAATTACTCCTTGTTCAACATACCTCCATTCACTTCCTTTACCCTCGTTTACTTTTCCCAGCGCCTGGAGACTCTTTCTTACGGAGAAAGTTAAGAAAATAATTCTCATGGTAGTATTTTAGAAATAATGGGATTTTTAATTACTCGTCCAGCAATGACTGTCCTTCGTAATTCCAAAACTAAATAGACTTTCACTGGGATGTCTCGTCAAGAAAATGGAATAAATGACTCGGGTAAATCTCTAAATGACTTTCTGCCAAAAAATACAACAGAACTGTTTATTGATGACAAAATAAGCTTAATTTTTTCCCTCTCTCTCTCTCTCTCTTTTCCAAGTTTTCTCCCCCTTCCTTTGCTAGTACAAATTTGAATCTAAACTTGTCTACGGACGGTCTATAAATATTCAGGAAACTAAACTAACAAAATGAGTAAGTAGGGTACATCTGTAGTTACTGGAACTACAATGTATGTAATTACATATAGCCGTATTTGTGTGTAAGGGAGCAGAAGAAAGTGGGAGAAAATATAGAAAGCTAAGTTTGTACTGTGTGACTGGTACAGAGAGGTTAGGGAAGGCAGTGGATGAGGAATACAAGTTTTACCGAATTGCAATTGCTGCTCTTGAGTTACTTCCACCGTAGAAAAAAATATGCAGAGGCAAGGTAGCTGTTTGGAGTTGGCTCCTGCCAGATAACAAAGCCTACGTGGAGTGGAGACTGGGCAAATTGAACCAGTAATGGCTACACGTACATTTTCCGAGGAGAAAGAATGAGTGCCGTCAACCGTCATCGTCTTTGTCCCAAAGGAAATCCTATGCCAAGTTAATGTTAATGACGAGCTGAAATAGAAGACGATGTAACTAGAGTACGAGACAGAAAACTTCTCGGCTCTTTCCCTCGCTCTCTCTCTCTCTGTTTCTCCAACTCTCTTCCACAGTATATGACTCTCATAGAGATCCCTAAAGTTTATACTTTTCAGGGTGTTCCTTCTCGTTTCTATTTGTTTTCCAAGTAAAAAGTCATTCTTGTTTCATTTCGCTTCTCCTTGGCAGTCAGGGAAGGAGAAGAAAAAACAAGGAATATCTGACGCTCCAAGAGAACATCCCAGGACTCATAAATTGTCAAAGTAAGTCTGACGCTAATTACTTGAACCATCATCGTGTGAGATAGAGAGACGAGCGACAGGGAGTGAGACGGAGCCAGGTTTGCGAGAGAGAGTGTGCAGCGTCTGGTAAAAGATTAAAGCTGGCGTAAGAGCTTGGCTTGAATAGATTTCTCGAAAGAATCCTGTGACAAACTACTTATGAGGACTACATTACTCGCCTCATATCATCCCATCACCGCTCCAAATTATTGTGAATAATTTCTGCTCCGGGACGCTTCGCTTCTCCGTTTTCTCCCCGCGTTCACACGCCACGGGAGAAAGTCTCGAGTTCATAATGTCTGGAGTTACTCGATCGTACAGGCTACTGGGCTTCTCCGTAGGCCTGGTGCATAATTACTTGTATTCAAAAATTTGTCATTACCAAGTTACAATGTAGGTGTGTACTCTACATTGGAATGGAGGAAGAAAGGATGGAGGAGGAAAAGAAATTAACAGCGACCAAACTGAGGGGAAACATTTCACCAGGAGCATTTTGAAATATTAGACACATTAAAGCAGGAGAGTTTAAGGGAAAGTACCAGAGAGAAAATAAAACCAAGGATAAAGGGGAATACAACTGGGAGAGAAAGCAGGTGAAAGCAAAAGAAAGGAAGAGAAAGGAAATTTAAGTAGATACAAAATGAAATCAAGGAGAACGGGGGTGAGGACAGTCAAGGAAAAGAAATACAGGAAGATTTTGAACGTGGCTAATTTTAGAGTAACAAATAATAATGATGGGAGGGAAATGTGTGAAAGTAGACCTGCTCAAGTTTGGAAGTAATGTTTGCTATAAAAATATTTGTTCTGCCATGTCTCCTTCCCCGTCTAATTACAGATTGTGTGTGGTGTATCAGTAATGTGTAATATATCCTCGTGGAATATCTCGACAGTTTCCTCCTTTATGAGATCCCGTAAAAACAAAAGGTTATAATGACTTGGAATGAGATAGAGCAACTTCTCTCCACTGGAATGGAACATGTGGGAATCATTCGACGATTAGTCACTCCTGCCTCCATCCTGGACGAGTCTCACATGAGTTACACTTTTCTCTCCCGAAAAAGCACCCAACTCCGATGACATCCCTTACAAATCCTTGTCTTTGTAGTGTACAGACTCACTTGTACTTCCTCCCACCAGTACATACATTGTTTGTTATGGATCTCTGCTCCTGAGAGCTCTGCAAAGCAAGAGGGTGAGAGAGGAGAGTAGTGGCCGTCAAAGTACTGGAGAAAATATGATGGATGGCTTATTGAAACAAGGTTGCAGGCAGGGAGCAGCAGGAGAGGAGCCTTTCCAAATGAGTCTTTACTTACGAACGAGTGGAAATTCACTGGATCCTGACTCTCTGTACATACACACACGCCTTCCAGCATCAATGCAATCTCCAGCTTCCCTTCTCCACTACATACTCCCTACCACACCATACTTTACATTCCCATACCCTCACACACACACACACACACACACACACACACACACACACACACACACACACACACACATACATACACATATACATATATCTACATATGTACACACACATCCGTATACTGCTCCCTACCACACGGCTTACACCATGCTTCCAATTTTATACACCCCACCGTACAGCAACACACAACAACATACAGGCTTATAAAATGTTACACAATCCTGTAGCACGGAGCTTCTGTACCATTCCATGTCACTCCATACAGTCGAGGCCTATACCATCCAGCCTGTCTACATTGCAGTGGCAATACCATAGAAACCCAGAATATCCCATACAAATGCGAAGTATACCAAAATTTCCTACCCGGCCTTACAATTATTCCAGCAAGTTTGTAGAGAGTGGCATACAAAATCATTTGATATTATACAATACTGTAGAAAGTGCATCCTATAAGAGCTAGCTATTCCTATACAATGCCCTGACAGGGTACAAGACTACTGTCGTCTTCCCATACGACTACACAACGCTATAACAACTCCTGTATTTGCTCGGGCGCTCTGTGGAAACGCACCGTCGAGGGGAAGCCTATCGAGAGGGAGCCCTACATGCTTGGAGGATAGGCTATAGGAGGTAGCTATGGCTGGAGAGGGAAATGGAGGGAGTTGAGAGGGAAGCAAACGGTTTGAGGCGGTGGTGACGTTGTGAAAATGCGGTGTCGAGTAGCAACTTTTTTGGCCAGCATGTAGACTCTGACGAGCATGTGTCTGACGTCAGAAGGATGCTGCGAGATTAATCAATGTTCCGTACCGAAGGCAATGCTAGGGTTTCTATGGGAACGGGATGCGGACAGCCAACTCGTTCCCTTCCCTGCTTGCTAAAACTGGGCTTCTGCCGCTCCGGTGCCCGGATTCTGCTTTTCTGCTCGCTTCTCCTTCGCTCTCTCTCTCTCTCTCTCTCTCTCTCTCTCTCCTCTCTCTCTCTTCCTGACTCACTTGTTCTTGTTAGTCTGCAGGGACTCGGAAGCTCAGCTCAGATCCTGTCCCTAGGAGTACACCTTCTATCAGCTCGGAGTTTCCGCGTGAATCGCTCTCTACCCAGGCTATGTCATGTAATGTAATCATACTTTAACCGAGCACATTCAGTTCAAACAAGCTGACTTGCTTCTTTCTTCCCAGCTCCTTGCTCCTTCTCTCTCTCTCTCTCTCTCTCCTTCTTCTTCTCCTTCTTCTTCTTCTTCTTCTTGCTCCTGCAATCGTTAGCATTCCTTATCCTTTTTCATTCTACCTTATTGCTTTCCTTTCACTCCCACACTCTTACCCGCACTCACACTCAAGTCATTCCAAGTTGGATTAATGTTGTCAAATGCTCTTCACAAGGCTCTTTCTCCCTTGTATGTTTGTCCAGTCCAGAAATTATTGTTGCAAGATTTCCTCCTGACTGGAATCCTCGAACAACTTCCCCCTCCCCTCTCTGATGGCCCTCGCCAAATTTATATGCAACCAAGTTGAAAATACAGCCCTACAAATATCTATGTATGTATGTACGACTTCCTCCAAATACTAATTTCTCTAAAATTGGACGGTTCTCGAAAAATTCACAGCTGTTTCCCAAATAGACAGCTTTCTCAGGGATACAACTTTCTCTTGAGAAATCTTCCTCTGGAATACACCCTTCCCTGAGAAGGACTTTCTTTGAAAACAATCTTGGAGTATAGAATTCTCTGTAAATAATTTTCTCTGGACCATCCGGATCCCGAGGAATCTGGAAGTGGTTTCTTAGTCAGACTAAATTATAAAATGGCTCAGAAGTATTTCCCATAGAAAATCCAAACTACGAGGGCGACTCTCGGAAACTTGAAGTAGAAGAATCTGTAGCAAAAGTAACTCGCGGATGCTATCATGTGTCTCGGATTTCTCGATATTCAAATCGGAATTCTTTGAGGAGTGAGTGAGAGTTTGATGGGACAGAGGAGTATCATTTTCAGGGTGACAGACATGGAATGCGGGTTACAAGTTTCATGACTGAGGATTATTGCAAAAACAAAGGTCTTGGGTATCAGGGGAAAGTGAGGGAAGAGGAAATGGAGGAGACAAGTGAGAGGATATCGGGTATCCCGACAGTAATAATAAAAAAGATTGCTAGAATTTATTCAATGCTCCAGCACACATGAGAAGCAACAAAGTGTGGGGTGAGTGTGAGGAGAGGAGTGAAATGAAATTCTTCAGTCTCCTTTGAAAACACAGTCACCCATAGTTTTAATCTCTTTCTATGGAAAATCTTCCAAAGGGTTCTTATATTTAGTTGAGAGAATGAGAGAGAGAGAGAGAGAGTGAGAGAGAGAGAGAGAGAGAGAGAGAGAGAGAGAGAGAGAGGAACTAAAAGAGGTAGAATGTGAGAGAGAAAAAGAGAGGACAAAGTGAGATGTCCCAAGAAAACTTGTAGCAAATGTGCAACCATCCATTAAACCGTGTGTGAGAAGAAAGAGAGGCGAGTTGTGATGAGGGAAGTGAAAGTGAGAGAAAGAGAGAAAAGTGAAATGAAAGAATTGTATTTTTTCAAGAGAGCAGCTCATCCATAATCGGGGCCAAAACGACCGTACTCATGCCCATCCCGAGTGAAATTGAATTTTCTCCGCTTTTGGATGACGCTGCTATGGAAACACACTTGAGAATCAAGGCTCTTCCAGGACCAATTTGAATTTCAAAGCTAAATGAAATCCATGGCTGGTGCATAGCGGCTCCTCTCCAACTCCGCTCCCAATGTACACTATTGTTTCCCATGTAAATACACCCATACATTGAACAAAGCATGGGAGGACTAGAGACAGAGAGATGCAAACGGACTGGGATATATACGGAATAAAAGAGAGGAGAGAGAGAGAGAGAGCAGAAGGAAAGGAGCTGACTTCTCCTTGATGATTATACGATACTGAACGATGATGGGTATGCAAAGTGCACCGCTCGCCACTTACTACTTCCACGGTCCATAATATGATTCCATTGAATGATTTTCTTTGATGTGTGTTCTCTCCTCACGTGAGCAACCTTTCCCTGAGTCTTGTAGCACCTTTCAAGGCATTATTAGTTATTCTCTATTCTGGAAAAAAAAGTCATTTTCTTTTCATTAATTACTATTATTGCCTGATTCCTCCCTATCTTCAATAGCCCTTTGTGGTTTTCTCTTGAGAAGAAGAGAGATCCATGCTTCCCAGACATTCATCACTTTCTCTGTATTTCACTTCTAGACTTTCTCCTTTTCTTCTTCTCCCTATGTGTTTCTCGCTTTCTCTGTTTCTCCTGAGCACACAGAAATATCCAGAGGAACAATGTTTACTGAGAGTAACCTACTTTCTGTCCACTCTCTCTGTACAAACACTTGGTTTGATAATGAGAGAGGCTGTCAGGAGCATGGAGAGTGAAAGAGGGAGAAGATTGGAGGAGAGCTTAGAGTGAGATTGAGAGAGGTTGATAGCATTTAAGAACAAAAGGAGGTTTTAAGAGCCGCCAGAAACATACGAACAAGTTAGGCTTGCGGGAGAGGTTCATCAAGATTTGTGATAATGTCATGAGAGGAGAGTAGAAAGGAAGCTGAGGGAGAGAGAGAGAGAGAGAGAGAGAGAGAGACTCAGGGAAAAATCTTGTTTTTCTTTGCTAAGCAATTTTTCATTGGGAAATTGAATGGGCGCTGGAGTCAAAGGTTGGCATATTCCATCCTACGTAAAGTATCCTGATAGAAATCTATGATGAATGTTCCGTATATGGGAGAGCTCACAGTGGTGCACTTCATACATGCATCCCTCATAAGGTACAATGCCGCCTGCTTTCCACTCCACTGAGAATTACGTTTTTCTCACGTTTTCCTCTCTCCCTTCGAATTATAATTATATTTCTCCTTTGCCCTTCCACACAAGCAAGCATCTCTCTTGGACGAAACTACATGTTCACTTGGGAGAATGCAGACCTGCATTGGGGAGAAAGCAGAATTTCACTTGGGAGAAAGCATACTTTCTTTACGAATAAATCAAACTTTCACCAGGGAAAAAGTAGTTTCCTTCTTGGGAAAAAGTAAACCTTTTCTAGGGAGAAAGTGGAGTTTTTCTTGAGAGACGATATAATTTGCTTTGCAAGAAAACTGGAGAGAGAAAATTCAGAGAAAAAGTGAGACCCTCGGACACATCTGGCCAATTGAAGAAAATAGAGAAGATTGCCTATTGAGGAGATGGTACTTTCCATTCGGAGATTGAATGGGAGAAATCACTGCAGAAAGTAAATAGTACCGTCAATGTTGGAGAAAAATACTGGAAGAAGTCGAAGAAAAAAAATTTCCGCAACTTGTAAAGCTCTCGGTTTTAATTCCCTGAAGCTTGTGATGATTGCGAAACTGGCGGGAGGTTGAAAATAGATAAGGGATTTTGACCTGGGGAATGGCACCCATTAGAAAAATATAATTTGTGGGCATTGCTAGGACGAATAAAGGGAAGAATCCTAGGGATTGAAGATTTACATCTCCTCTGCCGAGGCTCATGTAAGTAATCCGTTCTCAACTCAAGAGGATCACACTTGCTAAGTACAAGATTATTCTTCCGACGCTGACCCCACTCTTCCTTCCTTTGCTCACAAGGAGTCTACTATTATCCTAGCCCACCAGGAAAAAGTTTAGTGTTTTTCCACCAATTCTCTTTTACACGGTGTCAATCTACTACATGACCAATGTGGGATTCCCAACTTGAGGTTCTCAGGCAACTTCCATTAGGAAACTACACCCCACGTACATATCCCAATTTGTAGTGTTATGTACATACATAAGAAGCACTACTACTCTCTATCCAAATGCCATGTGAACCTTGCTCCATATGAGGGAGGCTCGAGCGATGAGAAATGATGCGAATGCCAATGAAAGACTCCAGGCTCAGAATTGCAAGGGAAATATTGATGTGCTCGTAGCAAAGGGGAAATGCATGTGTTATTTTTCTCCGTGTCAATACTTATTGAGAGCACCGGAAATATTGAGGAGCTTATGTGACGACGTAGTATGTCTTGCACGTCGCTCCCATCCCTACATAGGAAACACATATACCAGTGTACACTCTCACGAAGGAATTAATACGAGAGATACAAGGTTTGACGGCAGTTGCCGAAATCCTGTCAACATTGATGTCTAGCATGTCTTCATATGAGAAAGTATTTCCCCACCAACGAGGGACACATCCATTCAAGATTAATTTATGTCTCCAGCCTCTCTGTCTTCCTCCCTTTTGCAACACAAGCAGCGCGCAATATTTCTCATGATATTTCCAACGGCTAACTTTTTTTTTGGCGGCTAAATTTAATATCCGATGGCAAAATGTAAGGACAGTATGAAGGACGAGGGATCTAGGAAAAAGTATTGAGAAACCATGTACATGAAATAGAGCTTACCCAGCTGAAGAAACCATGGAGAAAATATGGAGACAGCTTTCAAAGTACTGGGGAAAGCTCGAGCAGGAGGAAGCATTGGGAAATTCTAGCAAAATCCCAGGGAAAGTATGAACAAATTCCAGACAAAATATGGAGAAAGCCGGCTAAAAAAGTATGGCCAAATTCCCGTGAAAATCCTGAGAGGCGTATAGTGAGTGTCTATGGAGAAAGCATAGGACAGAAAGTGTGAAGAAAGTGTGGAAAGTTACGAAGGTAAGTTACGGGTAAAAACGGAAAGAAAGACAGCCGATAAAATATAGTGTGTATCATTTGAATGGCATTTTTTGTAATGACAAGAGTAATTGGAGCCTAAACCCGCGAGCTTGCAGAAATGTCTTAAAAGGGTGCGGATCGGCCCAAGTACGAGAGGAAAGGCGGACTGGCAGTTTAAGTCAGATTTATGCAGGCGATTCCGTGCAATCCGCATAAATATTCAAAACAGATCATTTTCCTTGAAGGCCAAATAGGTCTGAGTCAAGGCCACACTTGTGCACACACACACACACACACACTCACACACACTGCAAAGCTTTATGTGCGGGAAGCATCTCCGCGCTCCTTCCTTATTACATTTTTTATGAGAGCTCATGTTCGTCTTCTTGTTACACCGCCTCATCTTCCTGTCAGCCAGTCGACCATGTGAGAAGATCGATGGAAATTCGGGATATAAGATAAATCCCACTCTCAAGGCTCTCTCTCTCAAAAGGAGGGAGTCCGGAGGAATAGGAAATACCTGGATTTTTTATTTTTTCCATCCATGAGAACTAAGGCAGGTGGTTCTCTCTCCACATTTGCCCTAACTTATAACTTCCACAATTTTAAACGGAGGCTGTGGACTCCAAGAGGAGAGCTGCGGAGAGGGAAAGTATGCATAAATGATGAAATAGCCCTCTTCCTGGTGAAATTGTTGTTTCAAGTAATTGCATAAGTGGTGGGAGTCTATGTACGGCAGACAGGATGGCCGGTCTAATGAATTTATGGAGAGAGGGCTATGGGCTGTGTTAATTTTAATCACTATGCGGCAATAATTAGATTTATTCTTGCATCATAATAACCATTGTCAGGATCGTCCGCCACTCTCACTCTACATAGACCCGGCCGTTGCCCAATCATTCCATGTATCTTTTTATACATATATAAACTCCTCTCCCCGAGTCCCGGCTCTCAAGATTGCATCACTCCACAAAACCCAAACTTGAAGGGAGACTAAAGTCTAGGGCTCATCAGTGCTTCTCCTTCCCTTCAATGGCTCCGTTAGCTGAGGAGTGGAAATGTGCAGATAGCATTGTCTCTTCGAGATGATTTACACCCAAATCTTTTAGCCCTGCTTTTATTAGGGTCTGTATTGTAAACTACCAACACTTGGCTCTAGGGGAGACATTCCCTTGCAGCCCGAGTAGCATCTGATACCAAAACATTACATTACTCCCTATCACCATCTCCCATACATACGCATTTACATATGTCAATGCAATACTTTTACTCCAACCAAAAAATCACAACTCATGCTCCATTTTTAACGCTCAAATGCATCCAATATTCAACGCATATAGTTCAGCCCGTCTCCTCCAACAGGGAAATATATTACAGCCAATGAACACTGCATCGGCTAAGAAGCAAATTTTAACATCTCGAATCAAACTATAATGACTTCAAAAAATGTCCACAGTCCAAATCCAATCCCAACAAATTCGAACGTCTGCAGCATCATTAAAACACCCAATTTAATTTCCAAAAATTGTTCCCTAAAATTCTTTTGCTAATTGTATCAAGAGAATGTATAAGTCTATGCAAAAAATTTAGAATCAATTATGAATTTCCACAATATTATTGAGAATCGAACAGAATGTCTGTATAAAATTTCCAAGGAGCAAAACTGACAAACTGGAAGTGACAGGTTTTCAATAATAATTATACAAATCAAGTATGGATTTATTTTTAAAGCAACCCTAAAAATGTGAATTCTCGGCTTTATAAGGGCCAGGAGCCGTTTCGTTCTGCTTCTTAGCGGACGATCCTTTAAATCTTGAGCACATGGAGGATAGTCAATGTGGAAATGTAACGTCCCCCTAAAATATAATGTTCAAGTGAATTACCCAGCATGTAGAATTGTCGGACTGACTGTCGAATTAGCCAATGTTGAGCTAACCAATATGCTGAATTATGCAAGGTAGACTTAATTCCTACTTCCACTCCCAGCATAATTACCCTCTAGCAAAGGCACGCTCCACTGGAGTCAAAGGTTACCATTACACAAGATATCCTCCCCACTCCACGTCCTAATATTATGAGCTCGCCGAGTTCCCCACCACCAAAATCCTGACTGAATCAAAAATGTGATAAAACATGTGACTATACACGTTGGAACTAATAGCGCGGCGTTCGTTCGGATGGACACCTACATAAGATTATACATCTGCACTCAAGTGGACGGGGGAATGTACCATTAATTATTTGTGTATGCATGAGTTTATATGCAAAAGCGTCGGGTTTCAAAATTCAAGTTGCGAAATTCTCTGGACCTATTCTCCCAGTGGTTATACACATATGTAGGCATGGGTGCTTATTTTCGCACGAGAGGGAAATGCCCATATCTCTATGGAGAGAGGATATATAAGGAACTGTATAGGGAAGAGATGAGGGAAAGTAGGATTGATCTGGTAGGGCTGAGGAATCAGTTGACAGAGGACGATCCGAGCGATGTCGTGGGTATGAAGTGGAAGGGAATATTCGTAAAGTCGGGAGGGAGAGCAATAAAAATGTTTAATGGAGACTAAAAACGTAGGTTGGTGAGTGAGGTGTGTGTGTGCTGGAGCTAGTTGGCTGAGGATGGGATGCTATAGCTACTATTACTACTACTACACGGGTGGCAATATACTATTCCTGGGGAAACAACTACTATATAGGTACGTATACATTGGAGCAACCGCCTGGTAGCTACTAATAGGCTAATATGAGTTTCATGTAGGAGTTGATTTTCCGAGAGTCAGGCAGAGTGGAAGGAAGGCGAGAGATAGACGAGAGCAGACATTACGATCCCTTTCTTGGACTAATAGCAAGTAGGTTTATGTTGGGCGAATGCAATGCCTCACCGAAAGAAGATAAGAATTGATCTAGTAAAACGTTGAATCATTTTGGAGCCGTTTCCCATTTGTTTCTATGTCATTTAACCTTTGATGCGAAACATTTGGATGAAACATTGGTCTATTTAGCTAAAGACTCGTTCTCCCGATAATCGAAATTTTCTTTCTGACTGTTTCCCCGTATGCCTCCAATGCTCCTACCGTATGTTCTCCTCGTAAACCAAAATTACATTTTTTCCCTCCTTATACTTTCCCTCCTCTCCATTTCTCCCTCAAATCCCGCCACAAGCCAATTATTTATTTTACTATGTCCAATCAAAACTTGAGCCAAACTTCCACCACTCACAACACAAACAACTAAAATTTGTATTACTTCCAATTTTCTATTACTTCTACTTTTCCATTACTTGTATTTTCCTATTACTTGTATTTTTTTCTATTACTTGCTTATTTCTCTTATTTGGATTATTTCGGCTCCCTCTATTTTTCTACATTATATTTTTCCTATTTTGGTATTATACGGGTATTTTTTATTGGGAGTATTTTTGTCACTAGTATTTTTGTCACTAGTATTTAGTCCCCAATATTTTGTCAGTAGTATTTAGTCCCTAATATTTTATCACTCATATTTTTCTGTCATTAATGTTTTTCTTTCTTATTACACGTATATTTTCCTGGTAGGGTTTCTGTAGCTATTGGATTTGTCGATTACTTGCAATTATTTTCCCAGGACTGGTACATTACTACTCATAGTGTCGTAGATTCCAATTATGTAACACTCTCTGTGCAATAGACCTCCTTACAAAAGCCCTTCCTTCATACAATGCACTACCTCTGTAAGAGCATCCCGGGGAGCATCAATTTTTGACTAATAGTCACATGCTCTTATATGGAGAGAATAAATTCAACATTGTAGTAAACGGGACGGAGTTCAATTATCTTTCCCCCTGGAGAGGAAATGCTCCTGTAAAAGGGAGTGCCTTCCAGAAGCAGTGCACTGTAGTAGCACTAATTTCAGAGATATTGTGCTGAAATTTCCCTCCCCATGATGGGATGAGGCTGTGAGAGGGAAATTTTGCTCCTAGGAAGGATAGGTCCGATAGCAGGAGTCCACTGTATACATTTTCCCATTACTGTTTCAGTCTCACACGTATAATATGTAATTCCCTGTGGAAAATTGTTGGCATTGCTGGGAGTCATCTGTAACGGAAGAGTAATGTCCCAAAAAAGAAATGACATTGAGGAGCACAACTGGCACTGTACATATACATAATTATATGTAGGCTATGGTAAAAGATTTTGTCTGTAGTTATGGGAACATTTGTTCGGCGTCGTAAATAGCATGTTTTTAAAATGTATGTGTTCTCGGATGTACAGTCGGAGGTAAGTGGATGTACAGAGGCACACTACATTAGACTTTTGGGCTGAGATTATGACTCATAAAAATATTAGAAATGTCGTAAAAAACGAGAAAAAATGAGGGCTTCACTCCCCCATGTGTTACATGTACATAGGGAAGGCCAGCATGGTGGCTCTCTTGAAGGATGGTAACTTTTGCTACTATGAGCATTGATTTGGAATGAAGAGTTATTAAAGAATTACAAAAGTCATAAAAATCCTTATTGAGAACATACTCTTGGGATATTGTTTCTTGTTCCGGGATCGAAATAATCCCCTCTTTTTTTGGGGGGAGGGGGGGGAAGCGGAAGCTTTAAATATTTTTTATGAATAATACTCTGACAATGTCAGATGTCACAAGGATTTTCTCAATGGAAGTAAACAAAACAAAAAATAATCAACATTTAGGATTTAATTCCTAATTCCATGAGCTTGCGAAGAGGTAAAGTTTAATTTCAATAAGATCCTGGGATCTCATACTTTTTAAGGTACTTGAATGCTCTGGAAGAGGATTATTGTTATTAACTTTCTGTTTGTGGGATTTAGAAAGTTCGGAGGGGTGGGAGAGGGGGGGAGGGGTTGGAAAGGATTCCCAAGATGCTGGTCAATGTTGCAATATTTGGAAGGAGGAGATGAAAAAGAGATACTAACAAATGTACTAGTACATTTTTGATGACGAGATTCCCCAAATTTACCACCAACCTCATCTACAAGTTGTCAAGTGAAAACGATTGGAAATGTTGAGGGGGATGTATTGCAAGAGAGCTTTCAAGATGTCGACTATATCTTCTCAACGTACACCAACCAGCCACCAATGACGACGGTGGATCGATATAACCACCCATGAAATCGCTATAAGCAACTCCTACACTGTTAACTCCCACTCGAGAGCTACTTGGGATTTTTGGTCTATGAGAAAATAGGAGGGAACTTTCCTGGGACTCCTCTTGTCCTTTTTTCAACTCCCAGCACACCCTCTCGATACATTTGGAAACTTCATACTCTTATCCAGTTTCCAGGAGGCAGAGTTCCACAAGAATAGATGTCAGACCCTGTTAGTTTTGAGAATATAAAGCAATACTGTGCAGATAAACAATTAATCTTTGTAATTTGAAGTACAATCAGCTCACCCCAATCCTTATTATGATACCCCAATTGCACGGAAAATAATGAGGTACATATAAGACAATGCCATTGTAAGAATTCTAACAGAGATACATAAATAACAGACAAAAACTGATATTGTGATTGTTAAAAACAATCAGTGGTAATTAATGACCTCAAAGGAGAAAAAACAATTCACAATTTTAGGAATTACATTGCAAGCATAATTTCTTATAAAGTTCATTTTTCTTGAGAAATGTTACTTGAATAATTTTATAATAAACTTTTTAATGATAATATTTTTATATAGGCTATAAAATTTCATTGCTAGTATTAAAGGGGGAGAACAAATTTTGGCATTATAAGGAAAGAGTAGTTATAACTGGTGCCCCTGAATGGGTCAGGATTGTAAAACTGAAATCTGTAAAAATCCCCCTTTTCAAAGAATTTGGACTTACTTTTACGTTTTTTGGATGAACGTTACTAGATCGACCTTACAAAAGACGAGATTAATTGCTTAAATTGATTAATTACTTAATTGTAATCTCAAATAGTTGCAAACTGAGTGTGGTAACAAAACGCCTCGAGTCAATTGATGATTTTTTAGTGTCATGAGATTAGGAACCACTTCATCCGTAATTGTTCCGACCACTGTTCTGTGTCCCATTGGGATTACATGTTGGATATGTGTAATTATATTATACTGTGTTTTCAAAATGTTTGTATAGTTCATATAAGCAGACTAGTTGGAACTTCTCGGCTGGAGAGTTTCTTACCCATTTTTACAGAATAAAATCCAACTGTCAAAAAATTAGGTCACGGTGGTCGAATGATCTGGAAATGTAAGATTTTTTGCCGAAAACTTTTATTCTAATTTACAAACAGATTATTAAAACTAGCAATTTGGACATAATGATGGGAGGCTTCCTCTCCAAAATATGATGTTCATACCTGTAAGCACGAGATTTACAGCACTGCGAAATGATCTGTTTCTACCAAAATAATGTACAAAAAGTTTGCAACAAACTGGCGTCAATATTTATTTATTATGATTATTGTTTCGGAAATTAAAAAATTGAAATTAACGTTTTCTGGAACACATCCTGGCTTTGAGTCGTTCATTTCATCAAGTGGTCGACATGTAAACAATTAATAGTGGATAGATTTCTTTGCATGAGGTTAAAGCATATGCGTGCCAACAACATGAAAATCTCTGGAGAGCGAAAAGAAGTGTTCAAATTATTTTTCATGCAGGTTCATCCTTTCGTTCAGATCTACTGTGTTACTAGACAATTGTATGGTCCAAAATGTTCTATTGTTATTATACCTTACAAATGATTGTTGATGCAACATTTCCAGAACTTCACAAGAAAAATATTACCAGCAATTTTTGGTAAAAAAATAACATTCAGTCACTCTATCAATCATATTTTAATGCCAATTATATAAAGACAATGGAAAATATATACATACGCTTATCATTTTACCGCATGTAAGCCAGTTAGCCTTTGTAGTAATTGGTAATACCAAAAGAAGCTCGTTTAGAAGGGAGAGTCAAGATTTAAAAATGCCTTATTATCATCAAATTATAGCAGGTACTTATTTAGATTGTATTAGATTGTGACAGCCCTGTGCTCCATAGGAGCAATCACTCAACCGCCCCTACCAATAAAATATCAAAGCGCCTGTTTAAAAGCCTTGCTCACTTTGTGTGTGACTGCTAGTAGTACTTACGGAGTGCGCTAGGAAACGCAGGGAGGTTCAAACCCACATCCCCCAGAAGTGCCTAAAAGTAATAATAAAGTGCTTCGTGGTTAGTCCTTCAAATCACTAGTGTTGCCATTTGCCATACTTTTAAACACTGACGCTCTGCCCCATTATCAGAGCTAAAATATAACTGAACTGCAGTCACGGAAGGCTTAAGTTTACTTTTTTTAGCCCCACAAAGATTCTGATAAAAATTCGTACAGAGGCACTGTGTATTTGGCGAGTATTAAGAATTTGAAAGAATTGTTGTCAGCCAACTTCTATTTCCCGAGATATAAGAGGTCAAATGTCACTACCACTATTTGAGCATATCACTGCGAACTTCAGTTCTGAGGAGGCACGTACACCTGTTCAACAACATTTACCTGTTACTGCCCTTTTCACTGATTCATTCACCTCGAATTTTCCCTATTTTTGGTTAGATGAGGTTTAGATCATTGATCGGGTGCCCAGAAGTCCTGATTTGAGATTGGGTCACCTGATGACTTTATGAGTATGAATTTAGTTGTCATTTCATAAAAACGGGCAAAAATATCACTTTTTACTGCTAATTGGGGCAACACAAGCTCAAACATTGCCATTACATATAAACCATTTTGCCCCTTAATGCTGATTGATGGTAAGAATATGAAACCAATTGTTGCCTTACAAGTCAAATGTAATATTTTGAACGTTTACATTCCGTAACGATTGAACTAACATTGTATAGAATACTTCTGGTGGAGTGCAATGCCTGTCATGGGAACAGAAAAGTTGTCCCCGTTCCCATTCCCGTTCCCACAGTTCGGGTTTGGGTACAAGGCAGAACCCAATTCCCAAATTGCACCCGAAATCTTGTGAACAAAAGTGCCGCACCCAGACTCGAAAACTTTAAAATTATAGCGCCCAAACCCGTTCCCGTTCCTGTTCCCAAAAATTAATTTTGGGTGCACCCAAACCCGTACCCAAAACCCTGGAACCAGCTCCCGTACCCGAAACGGAAGTTCATATATTCAAGGATAAAAGTTATACGTTATATATACTTATTGTTTCAATTTTTGCTAACAATGGCTACACACAATTTCACTCATTCTATTTGTTATATTTCATTCTACTTAAGTAATTAATTTTGTAATTTTTAAGTCACCTTACAACGGCTAAGCACAACATACGCATACAATTAATTTTTATTGTCACATTTCATCATTCGACGTGGGATGATCTGTTCAAACAAAGAACGTTTGCCTCTAAACTACAACAGCGACACAAAAATAGTCGGTCACACCACGCCAAAACAAATCAATCATGTAATTATCGTTATGCTCGCAAGATTCCTCTGTACACGGGTACGCATGAACAGAAACGGGTTTTTCAGCATATCGTTCCCGATCCTGTTGGGTACAGATCCCATTCAGCCTGTATTGCACCCGTTCCCATATGGGTTCCTGTTCCCACATACTATAATTGGAAAGGTTGGTTCCCAAACCTGTACCCACACTTTTGGGTGAAAACATTTTGCACCCATATGATACCCGTTCCCGTTCCTGCACCCAAACACCCGGGTGTGACCCGTTCCCATGACAGGCACTGGTCGAGAGTGAACGTACGTTTATTTATAGTCTGTGGTTTCCCGTATATGTGTAGATGTGCTCATTTAGTGTTGTTTAGGAGATGTGATTTTTGCACTTCGACGAAAAACAATTAAAAATTTTAACGTCGATGAGACTATACTAGGCAGATGTGACATGCTAATCTCGCTGTAACGGGAGGATAAATAGCGGTCATTTGTATATAAGGTAACCTTCAGCCCTCCCCATGAAAAATGGCAAGATCAGAATATTTTTCTCAATTGCCTTTTTCCCCTGAAGCAATGATTTCTTAACCTTGCTCTTCGTTCTTACAGTACATACTCCCAATTCTAAACGTAAGGACCTTTCGGATCGCTTAGAAAGTTTATAAAATTTCGTGCAACTAGCGTTCAAAAATATTTTAGGAAAAATTTGATTTTGAAATACTGTATTCAAAATAATGCCCTCATTAGCACAGTGATTACCTGGGTATTTGGGTACAGGTACAGGTGCGTATTAGCTACGCATTTTTTGCATCCATTCGGGTTGGGTACAGGTTCAAATAGATAACTGAACATGTTGGTTCAGGTATGGGTACTGTTGCAAAAACATATTTTGGTTATAACCCTTCATGTATGGGTACACACAGGGTATTAACCTGTAACTGAGCATAGAGTATCTATAGTTATGAAACATATAGCTATGCATTTATTCGTTCCAAAAAATTTGGTTTCCGTATCTTTTTTCGATTTAGGGCTGGTTTTTCCTACAAAAAATGTTAAATTCAAATTCATTGGTAAAAAGTGTGTCTTCCTTATATTTTGATTTTTGGCGAAATGGCAAAATTTCAGTAGTCGGACTACATACAATATATTATTTTGTGATAAAAACAATTCTGTCAGTTTTATTGTCGACAACATTTCTTAATAAATTATAATCTGTGCAATGGCTCAGAAAATTACTATTATTGATCAAATCATTATTGATAGTTCCTTAACTTTACACCAGTAATATTTAATAGGCCAAGCAAGCAGCATTCGTCAAATATAAAGCTCAGGTAGAGTCCTGCTTTATAAATTACCAAGCCTCACCGACATCTTTTGAAAATTTATTCTGGAGTTCAACATGATCAATTTAAAGGTAAACGAGAGGACCTTCAACCTTTTTGAAATTAAAACTTTGGATTTTTGCGCCTGGCATGACCCAGTACCTAAGCTCACATATAATGTCATCCCATCCCGTGGAGAATGGGGAGACGGTTAATTGTAAGATTACTGTGTGAAATTGGCGTTATCAAGTTGGGTTTGCTACATAACAATGTCTGAAAGATTCTCGCATAAAGTTTCCGGTAAGATTAGGTCATGAGGGCTTATATGTGTCCACTGCCTCCCTCTTTTTCGTTCACACCCTCTCCTTAGGTCATCTCCCTCATATTTGTGAGGGCTCCAAAAAACAACGTGTACTCACCATCTCCCTCACAATTTGTGAGGACGAGGGAGAGGGCGAGGCATCCCTCATTCCCTCGTGAGGGTGCCCATGTATGTCTACGGGTCAAACATGGGGCATGCGCATTACCTTGGTAGGAAGTTCCCAAGGGCGCTCAACCAGGATGTTTTGTTTGAAATTCTAATATTTCAAGTTTTAACTCTCATTACACTCATGCATATTCTAGCGTCTATGTAAGAGTATCCCAAACCTATCAGTTATAATCCCTGCTGAGCAAGGCTTTCTACTAGAATTGACAATAGTATGACATAGTTCAACAATAAATTGTTCTTGCCAAGAAACAATCATCGGAGACTTGGCCCTCCGCCTCTAAACAAATGGTCTTTTATGAAGTTTTTGTATTAAAAAAATCTAATATTCATGTTCATTACAAGGCTATAGATAGTAACAGGTTCGGCCAAAGCGTATGCTGAAATAACCCCCTCGCTGTGACGTCATCAAAAGTCATTTCTTACTACACATACTACACAAGTATGTAAACAATTCGCAAAATAGTTTGAATAAGATTTTTAATTCTTTTCAAGTATTACAATTAAATTTAAAATTAACCCACGACAACAACAGAGCTATTAACAAATTGTTTCCTGTTCACAAAATTAACCCGTCTTCTGCTTTTTAGCAGGGAATTAGTTAAGATTAAAAATCCCAGCTGACACTTGCGTTTCTTGCTGTTTCTGTAAATTTGTATCTTGCTTATTCCATCAATGCCTTTAAATTGAATAACGACACCGTGTGAAACTCGATGTGAACACCAAATCCCGACTAATTATTATTTTTTGAATCAAATTAAAAACGGGAAGTTTGGTAAAAATGTCTTCGTCAAAAGTCAACTTGCTCGTTCGTCTTCATAAAGTTCTGTTATTGCAGTGGAATTTGCAAATATTCCTTGGTCATATGATAGGTTTTAGTACTTAGGTACTTGATTGTCAATGCCTTTGAAATATCCCCTATGCTCCAGTTGACACTTTAGTGGCCACTAATTAATTTTGCTTGGTCGGGGGAAAGAGATATTTAAGTGGTTTGTGTTTACTTAATGCAGCTTTTAGACTTAGAACTTTGGAATCACACAAATAATCTTCACGATTTCACTTCTCTGTTTTGAAATAATTGATAAAAGTTTCTTCATAAGCTAATTATGATCACCTTAAATTTGTTATGCTTTCCAATAAGTTGTTAATTTTATCTGTAAATTCTGTTTTAGTGTAGACAGTTACTTCGAATTAATTGAAAGGAAACTGGCTTTCTGAATGGAAACACATTGGAAACGGTCGCACTTTTTAATATTTTTTAGGTGTCAACGTGTCAAGTCCAAAAGTTCATTTTTGAAATCGCAGACATAATCACTTTCACTGAAATGATGTAAACAAATCCTAGCAGTTACACCATTTACATTTTCTTTCCTCTTACAATTAACAACCCAAATCTTAGCCGTTTGAGAATTTTTAGGGAACTTGTAAAATATTAAATCTGATAGTCTACTCTGTTTAATATTTTTAGTGTTTTTACATTCCGCTATTGCACAAATAAAGTTCACATTAAATAATTTTATTTGCTTCTATAAAGATTGTCATTTGAAGACAAGTAGAGCGCGCGCTGAGATCACTTTTACTGACGTCACAGCCCCCTAAATTTGTCCACCTCTCCGCCCTATTCATTCTTACGTGCGATTTGGCCGAACCTGTTACTATCTATAGCCTTGGTTCATTAGGCTTTAAAATTTGGAATATGGACTCCTGTAGACGTTCAAGAATAACCTCCTGCTCTCCATGAACGCATACTTACAACACACTCACGGGACTTATAAAGGGGTTAATAATAACTTACTGAAATTGGATTCCGCTAATGTTTAGCTTCATCTTCAAAAATTTGATTTAATCGACACAGGTTATTATTTGGGGTCGCCTAAAGCAATCAACGCCTAATTTTTAAGGATTGTTTAATAATTTTAAGCATACCTAAATATTTTTCTAAAATCAATTTTGGGAGCTCTGTGTGGAGAACTAATTGTAAGCTATTTAATAGGTATATAAAAGACACGAATTGTGCCATAATAATAGTTACCACGAAATGGAGGAATCAACTGTTTTTGAAGTGATTCCATTATGTGTGCATTAGGGCTCCTCACAATTTCAAGTAGTAATTGCAACTATCAATTTCAAATACAATTTCAATTCAATTTCAATTGATGATAATCTGCAAGTTGTAAATTCTAATCAATTTCAAATAAAAATGGCTTTTTAGTTGTTGATTCAATTTCAATTACAAATCAACTATCAATTTAGTCATTATATTTGGGAACTTCCACAATTTTAATTTCAAATAGCTGCGTTGCCAAAAATTGATAGTTGAAGTTGATAATTGACAACTAGTAAATGTTAAGGCAAAAATGCGCGCAAATGCTGGAATGTGTAATCAAAGCACGGAGATTACTCAACTTCCCAAAGCAAATGACACCTTAATGTGCTGCTTATTTCTTCTAATACAAACACTGAAAAAGTAACTCCAATCCAAACCTAATGGGGAACGAACAATTACCGAATCTGAAAATCTGCTCTTGATCTTTAAATGATTAGTTGTAAATACGATTCCAGGGACAAATTCGAGCGATATCTTTCAGAGCACCATACAAAATCGACACACCTGAAATTGGTGTTCTTAGTTTGCAGTTGGAAGGTGAATGAGTTTAGTTTAATTTCATAGCAAACAAATTGATCAGATGTAGCCAACACTATTTTAGCCGAATTTATTTGCATAGCTAGTTTTTCTTTTGGTACACACGGGTAAGAATTAAAAAAAACAATTTCAATTCAATTTAATCCCAATTACACGTCAATTTCAACTTGCTCAAGTTTTCAAAGTTGTAATTGACAATTCAACTATTGACGCTGCTACTTGATCAATACAAATTGATTATTTTTCAAGTATTTGATTGACAAATAATTAACTACAAATTACCACTTTAAATTGAATTGAAAATTCAATTTCAATTACAAATTCAATTTCAACTAGCTCAATAAGTTGAGTTGTGAGGAGCCCCAGTGTGCATCGTTTGGAGTCATTCTGTGCATTGTTAGTTCGTACCTTTGAAAGTGATACTATCAAACAATTGTATTATAATTAATTTTGTTTGTAGAAAGTTCTGCACTAGTTGATGACTATCGGGCTCAGCTCTATTGTCAATAAACAATGTTTTGTAATTCAGTCAGTTCAAAGTGCTATCAACGGAAGGAGTAGTTTCATATTTTATGAAAATAAATTATTTTGTACAGCATGGAATGGAAGACGGCTTTGTTCTTATCAGTGTTAACAGGTAAATCAAACAATATTTCAATTTTCGAGCTTTAAGAACCAATGGGGTTATTCTCGGAAGTCTTGTGATCATTATTTGAGTCGTAGCTCTTAAGTTACGACTTTTGATATTTTCCAAAAAATAGTAAAATCGTAAGTAAGATCAAACAATCGTAAATGATGTAACTTTGCGGCAAGGTAAAAGCATTCCTAAGTCCTTACGATCAACCTTTGGGATGATGTGTATTAAGTTAGTACATGTTAATTTTTTTACGAATTCCTACACAACACAGTGACCGTAACAATTTCCTCATCCCAACGTTAACTGTCGCTCAAGCTACCACTTAAGTAATCTCATCCAAAGGTGGGCACCTCGCCTGAAACTAGGCCTTGTAAATAGGCAACTAGGAAGGAAGGAAAGCAAAACGGAAAGGTTTTTAGGAAAGGAACTAGGAAGGTTGTAGAATTTATGTCAAAACTAGGAAATAGAATAGGAAGGCTGAGAATATGTAAAATAATAGGCAAGTGCATAGGAAGGGTGAGGAAATTGGAAGGATCCTAGGAAGGACTACCGGGAAGACATAATATTTGATGCCAACCAGCGGCAAGAGATGAAACTGGTTTGTATGATTTCTGCTAGTTATTTGTATTGGACCGTATAACGTTGAATAAACGACATAGTCAAAAACAAACCGTGAAGAAATTCCACCCATATGGACCCCACTAATAGTTAGACGTCTAGATTCGGTTTTTCCGTAGATTTCATGGTATGCTGTGAACAGGGTTTATTTTTAGTACATTAATATTCTGAATGCTGCTAACGTTAAAATATATCTTACAGAAAATCAATCCAAACTTGGAACTTATCATGTGTTCGTCTAACAATATACATTTTAAATGATGGCAATTATCATATTTACCCGCTTATGTTAATGTATATTGTTTCTCAACGCTATTCGTAAAGAAATGTACAATTTTGACCCAACCAACTTTAAGGCTGAACAAAGGCAATTCAGACTGAACTAGGCATTTTAGGCCCTACTAGGCAATTTAATAATCTGACAAGGAAATAGGAAGGGCAATTATATTCCCATTTTTAGGAAATCAGCAAAAGTCCGGTTTAGGAAGGGTATTAGGAAGGACAATCGAGATTACATTGTAGAGGTAAGGTTTCAGGCTAGGAAAACCAGTTGCCGACCTTTGATCTCATCTCTTGATAACGAAAAACGACTATTTTTCAGGAAACCCTTGTTTCACCGGTTGATTATTTTTAAGCTTTTTACCTTTCCAACAACAAAACGCGCAAGTTTTATAAGCAATTTTATTTTTGCATTTTGCATTGCAATTTGCATAATTAATATTCCTCGTTTTTTCCAAAAATAATTTTGTCCAAGGTCTGACAATCAAATAAAAATTGGCATACCCTAATTCCCAACGATACGAAACTAACGACTAACGATCACTCTCTAACGACTAACGACCTGTCTCTAACGACTAACGACGTTAGAGACTTATCGTAAGTCATTAGAGACTTATCGTAAGTCGTTAGAGGCTGGTCGTTAGTCGTTAGAGGCAGGTCATAAGTCGTTAGAGACAGGTGGTTAGTCGTTAGAGACAGGTCTTTAGTCGTTAGGGACTGATCGTTAGTCGTTAGAGACAGGTCCTAAATCGTTAGAGACAGGTCCTAAGTCGTTAGAGACAGGTCGTTAGTCGTTAGAGACAGGTCGTTAGTCGTTGGAGACAGGTCGTTAGTCGTTGGAGACAGGTCGCTAGTCGTTAGGGACTGATCGATAGTCGTTAGAGGCTGGTCGTTAGTCGTTAGAGACAGGTCCTAAGTCGTTAGAGACAGGTCCTAAGTCGTTAGAGACAGGTCGTTTGTCGTTAGGGACTGATCGTTAGTCGTTAGAGGCTGGTCGTTAGTCGTTAGTTTCGTGTCGTTAGGAATTAGGGTATGCCATAAAAATTCCATTAGAACAAATATAATCATCAATTTATCTATTAATAAACTAAAATTTGACTTAAAATGAGATGCTGCGGTAGACAGAAAAATAGTGCTTCCTGGGAATAAGTGCACATAAATAAGGTCTTTTAAAATAGGGATTTATGAATAAGTTCAGTCCTAATCCCCGGAACATTTTTTAAAATCGATTTTATTTTTTTAGAAACTTCCTTTCGTTTCGTTCTGTTGTAATGTAATAATAATTTGTTATTATACCAAAGTGGCAAAGTATTCGCATACCTTAAATCCTACATATTTTTAGATTCTTACGTACAACCTACATTTTAGCCTATATAAAACACTCCGGAGACTTGACCATACCTACAACCTACATACATCCCTCCCGAGAGTTGACCCTACCTATAACCTACATACATACATCACTCCCGAGATTTGTCCTCACCTACAACCGGCATACCTCTTTGTCGTAATTGAATCATACCTGCAAAACTAAAATGAAAATATGCATGCATAAATTGAAGTTATTTACAATGCTCTTAATTTAAAACTAAACAATATATGGCAATGAAAATTCTTGTTCAAGTTACATAATTTAAATTTTGTTTTCGAAAAGTTTCAGATATTGTTTCAACAATGTTTTATGTGTGCTACTTATTAAAACTCAATTTGTGTATGTTGATTTATAATTCACTGATTTCAATAACGAATATCGAATTTTAGTCAGTCAATTTTAGAAGACGTTTCTGCTTAATGCTGTATTACATTTATTATACAAAGAATAAACATGTAATATCATGTACAATGAAATTTTTTCAAATATAATGTAACGAAAGGTTCGAACAAACATACCTGTATTTTTATGCTTAAGTACCTACCTCTTTTTATGTAGGTACATATTGATTATTCCCAGCATACATATATTACAGATTTGCTTCCCTCGAAATAAGCAGCCTACATACAAATGCCTACAAAATATGTGCAAATTTGAGCACAGCCTACAATTTTGCCTACTTGTAGGCAAATATGTAGGGTATGCGCCCATCTTTGTATTATACTATTTGCAGGCACTCCGGAACGTCCAAAAAAGTGGGGGGGGACAACATTTTAAAATTAGTTTTCGTTACTTTGCTATTGGCCACATACAAACATATGTATGTTTGTATATGGTTACACATTATTTTTCGTTAGTTAGCTCATTTAAGCATGCGAAATATAAAACTTTTAATTTTTGTTCCAATTTTTTTTAAAAGAACAAGTTTTTATAGAAGACACCAACTAAATCTCATATATTAGAAACATTTTCTTACACACATTAAATACTATCAAAATTTTACTGATTTCAAATAGAGGTGCCAAAGAATTGATTGGCTATTTCCGGGAATGGTTCAATCTGTTCTTTCATTTTTGGTCTGACATGAAGTGACTCAAGTGCATGGCCTTTTCCATCCGTTGGAACAGACCAAATTTTGTGTCGGTGAATTTTTTGATGTAAACGTTTCACCAAACAACAATATTTCATGTTAATTATTAATACCCAGAAATAAACTCCTTGGGTGACGTTTTAATACTCAGTTGTACTCTTTTCAATAATATTGGCGCTCTAAAACCTATTGAGTTTATAAATTGCTCCTAGCAAATTTTCCGTTAAACTCGTAATACAGGAATGGTATTAACTGTCTGGTCCGAAATTTTGGAACATATTTATTGGTCTGGCATGAATTTGGAACGAAATTCAAAGCAAAAGTTTCAAATTTTTCAAACTTTTGATCCAGGTCAAGATTTTTCCCTGGATCAATCTGGCAAGGGGAGGTCAATATGTTCGACATACGTAGCGGGAAATAATATTCCAAATTTAACAATAGTAAAGAATGTTGGATAGAAAAATATCCTCTAATTTTTTTATGGTCTGCGTTGCGTTGAATGAAGTTACTATTTGAATAATCACGCTATCACACAATTTCAATCCTGAAAGTATTGCAATACTGGCATAAATTCGTTTGAATAAGTTCAAAATAATTATCAAGGATGAAAACGGCAGCTTTAAAAAATATAATTCGGACTGCAGTATGACCCACTACTTTCACTATACTCAATTTTGGTAGTTACCTAGATGAGGCGATCTTCACATGCATGCATACCCCAGGATGGAAAAGATATTTATCATTTGAGTAAACATTTTTGTTTTGAAAAGATAGTTGCGAGTTTTTTAAAACCAAATAACAGCAGTTTGTGGACGATTTTTAAAAAAACATGAAGCTTCATAGGAGTTTTGACATCAAAAAGTTAAGAAAAGGTTAATTTGATTCTTAAAAGTGGGGTGACAGCAGTATAGCCTGTCCCTCCCTGACGTTTTTTGGGAGGGACAGTGTCCCTCCTGTCCCCCCTTATTCCGGAGTGCCTGACTATTTGTACCTAAATCATTCATTGACGAGTTTCCAAAAATTTCCAGAAATACGGAATGTTACAATTTGTAATGTATGTCCATTTGATCCAGAGTATGAAATGATTCGCAAAATTAAGGTCAAAATTTAGAATTTTGATTTTTCACATTCATATTGGTTTCATTGGAATCCATTTTTATTATAAATAGCAAGCTTTCGAACAACAACTGTGTTCATCTTCGGACTATCTACAATTAAATCCTAAAACTATTACAGCTATCCTTTCTTTTACAAAAAAATTGAATTATTAATTTATATCAACTACTTTAAAATGTAAAATTTGATTATTATTATCAAAAAATTAGATTCATTTTTGGAATAATTGGTTTCCAAGCATCACTTACAATTAGTGTGTAACCATTAGGCATTGGCATACCGATATAGCTATACGATATTATCGTCCATATCGTACATTTTTAGAAACGATAATTGAACGATAATTCTCGTAAACTTTAAACGATATATCGGTCAGTTTCCATATCGTAATACGTGGTTAAATTCCCCAAATAATGATTAACCCTTAACATTTTAGTGCATATTAACTGATTCAAAACATCATGTCAGCCAGGTCATAATAATACCATGTAAATTTCTGGTTTTCTCAAAACATCCGTATATTTGCTCATTTTTAGAACCCGGATTTCTGTAATTAACACCAAGTTTGTTTCTGCTGGAACCAAAACATAATTGGTGGAACCTGCGTGATTTCTTATTGTTCTCACCAGTTTTAGAAAAATTAACACCAATTATGCTGTCAGTGGGGTAAAAATATACTTGGATTGCCTTACGTATATCCTCATTGTCTGTGCCAGTTCTCATTCAATTAATACTAACTGTAGTCTCGGTGTTCCGACTGGGATCAGTAAAAAGAAATGTTCTTCGATAATTTTCCGAACAATGCATTTTTGTGGCACTTTTTTATTATGAACAGTAGTAATAAGGTCGTATTTAATTAATCATCAATACTTCGCCAGTGTTGGTCGATTATTTTTATATTTTATATTATTAACCGATGCGTTTCAAATTGAAATAAAAAATATCGTTATATCGTCCTTCGATATCGTTATCGTCATTTTTAGGATGAACGATAACGATATTAACGATATTTTAAAAATGACCGATATGCCAATGCCTATAGTAACCATTATTGACGTTCATCAAAGGATGTTTACTTTGTTATTATTAGAACTTGGACAGTGAAAATTTAATCGGTTTCCGAGTTTGCAAATAATCTCTGGAGATGGAAATGACGATCATGCAGAGAACAATTTTGGTCTTACCTTGTCGTAAAGTTACGTCAAGGTTAGAGCAGTTGTAAGTCCTGACGATGAAAATTCACGATAAATTTTACTGTTAGCATATGTTAATTTTCGAATGTGAATGCTTACATAATTGAACAGTCATCTTTTGACGATGAACAACGAACAAATGTTTTTTGGCTTGGAAAAGATCCATCTTTTTGTTAGTCCATCTTCTTGTTTTGTTTTAGAACTTCTAGTAGATTTTTGTCCTTTATTTCATACAACTAGACAAATGCTCTTCATATAGCAGTGAAGGAAGTGTAGCAAAGTCGTAATTTTTGTAGAATTTTTGTTTGAAAGACCGATACACAATTAAAATTCTAATCAGAATAAAATATCAGAGAAGCTCATTTTTAGTAATTGTAATTGTTACACTTTACCTACCACCTTACTGACCTTACCTACCACCTTACCTACCACCTTACCTACCACCTTACCTACCACCCACAGGTAGTATTACATACCACCGTGAGTAATGAATTATGTAACAATCAGTTGTTAAGCATATTAATTCATTTCAAATGTTCCCTAATGACAGTTGATTCATTGTAAATGAAAGATGGACGTGAATTTAGACGTCCTTAAATCATAAACAGTTGGTTTGCTGATTACATTTGACAAATTGAGACAAACGAACGAGCTATTCCGTAGCTATTACATATTCTGAGTCTCGCTTGTTCTCTGCTCAAGCTCTCATCCTCGACTCCTGAGTTCTGGAGTCTCTCTTTACATTCTCTCATGACATTCTTCTTACATTTCCTTAGGTCCTATTATCTTTAGGTAAATTAGGTTCATGGGACGTTCACATAATTCTTACAATGTGACAATATTGTTCGAGAATAACCCCCAAGTCTTTTGTAGTACTGCTAAGTTCTTCGTAACATTTCGTTGCTATTAAGTTTTAAATCGGTTCAGTATCGGCTAACTTTATGCCAAGTGGTACAGTTATTATGAGTTTTCTGAACTAAGCTTATATTTTATTTTTGGGAAGGGATTTACCTGACATGGGCGGAAGATGAAACAAACGAGAACCTAAATGACGACCGCATTTTTAACGGGACACCTGTGAATCCTCCGCACTCCCTCCCATACGTTGCTCAAATATATATTGGCGATAACAGAATTTATGGTGGCGTCATTTACGACAAATGGACAATACTTACTAGTGGCACTTTGTACAATTTGCCGAATAAAATATTTGTTGGCAAGTATTTCAGAATAAAATATGAGCCTTCGCAACAAGAACGAAAAGTTTGCATGTTTTCACAACATCCAAACTTAACAAGGTTTGTTCCAGATTTAATTTTAAACTACATGATTTTATAAAGCTTCAGTTAAACATACATTTTGGAGATCAACCAAGTTATTTTGTCAACTAGTTTAGTGAAAAGTATTGCAATGGTTTCGGAGGTATGAGATAAACTGAAAACATGTTGTATGTATATTATCTGCAGCCATCTTTACCCATTATACTCCTACGACTATGGTCTTATCCATTTAACCCTAGATTACCTAAGCTATTGAACTTACGCCAGGGCCCAAGCTATGGTCAGCCTGGCCAAGACCTTTAACATAGGGGCCATATACATATTATGCCCTTTTTGTTTTCAGAGTTAACAACAATGAACCTAAGCTGGTATATTGCAATAAGCTATGATTATTTACATAATAGTACCAATAATAAATTGTAGGTCAATGTGAGTGACCTGGGGTCATGGTTTGAAATGAGTGCCTTTTTTTGCATGTGAATGGTCGGGGATTTTCGGTTTGGGTGGGATATGTGGTAATGACTGATTTGTATTAACCAGAGATACACGTTGGTGCTGGTTGCAGTGTTCGCACAAAACAGCTCGAAAGCTGGTTGACCGATTTTGTTCAAAATTCACCATTCAGCAGCATTTTAAATTCCTCAGGTCAGATTTTTTAGAGAAAAAAGACTTTAGCACAGAAATTTGACACTGATTTTTTATGAACATTCCATTGTTAGTTTTTTTAAAAGAGTTTCACAAATTAATTCCAAATAGGTTCAATTCTCAAAATGTTCGAAGAAACCTCAAAGCCTTACTTGGCGAATTAAAAATGCAACTGAATAATGAATATTTGACACATAAAATTTTGAATGGTTCTTTCATTTTTCACATATTTGCATATAATTAGCATGATCCTAATTATGCGTTCAGAGTGACGGTTTCATTATTATTATTATCACTAGACCGAGTAAGTTGGCAAAGAAAATCGCGTATTATTTTAAAAGTAAGTCAAGGGTAGTTCAAGTCGTCATTGTTGTGTCACGCCTGTTGTCGAGCTAGCTCCTACATAGTTCAAGTCAGTGTAGGTCAATTCAGTCAGTCATTTCAGCCAGTCATTTCAGTCAGTCATTTCAGTCAGTCATTTCAGCCAGTCATTTCAGTCAGTCATTTCAGTCAGTCATTTCAGTCAGTCACATGAAAGATTGTATGTGAAACATATTTCGTATTTTGTTTGTGGTAAATGAATTAAGGTATTTTGCAACATGCCAACTATATTTTGAATTTCGTATTTTAAAAATCTACGAATGTTATAGTATTTTGTATATATTTATCTTGTTTGCCTAACCCGTACCAAAAATTTAAAATACATAGCTCTGGCAACTGTAATGTGAGGATTATAAAGATGGTGAAAGTAGCGATCCGAATATAAAATCCGTAAATAAATTATCCACGAGTTATAAGGTTTTTCGTTAAACATTATTCTGTATCTAGGGTAATGCTAATCAACTTTGATCTACAGAAGTGCAAAACTCTAAGCTCTTATCACGTGTTAATTAACTTGAATATAATGCTTTGAATGATCAAGCTTGTGGTACAGATACATCCGAGATATATATTTTTAGAGTATTTTATTAAGTATTTTATATTTCAAATAACAACTAACGCCCAATTTTATTATTATCGTTCTCACCAGGGGTCAAAGATTTTTGTGGGAAGTCGGGAAGAATCTTCACAGGGAAAAATATTTTTGGTAGGGAAAATCTCAAAAGGAAGGGATTATTTTTTGCGAACATTGATTTTTAAATTCGTTGACCTTGTTTTGACAGGGATTTTGAAGTCTTGTAGGGAAATTATTTGTACCAACAGGGATTTTTAAAATCCTTGAGCTTTTTTTCACAATGATTTTTGAAATCGTTGAGGACCTTCCCACATGGACATAAAATCCAGCGGGGAAATTCAGAAATGATCTTCTAGGGAGATTTACAATAATTCGACCCCCTGGTTCTCACGTTGGTAAAATGTGTATAGCCTTCTTAAATTATAATTTCTGCTCGCATAATAATTATTGTGGCATTCTATTATGAATTTGGTTTCGGATCATAAGTACTATAGGTTGTTCTAAAGTATTACTGGCCTATGGTAACTTTCAAGACGTCAAATTACTAGAATGTTTACTAGAAAAATTAAATTAGCGTCAAAACTTAAGCTTAAATTTGTATTACATTCGGATTATTGAGGTTGGAGTTACGGCAATCACTAATAGCAAACGAGATACGTACCCCAGAGGGGGGTACGCAAGCAAAATTTTCCCATTGTTTTCAAGAACTGACGAGGCATCCCAAATCCAAGAAAATAATTTGCTGAATTCACGCACAACTGGTCACAGGTCAAGGGTCACAGTGATGACCCTGTACTGATCTTGACTTCCTGTTGAGTCTTTTGTGAACTTGCGACTTTAGTAGTCCCCCATGATCCACCTGCATTGCTTATTTTACAAGCCTAATAACGCATGGGGGTTAGGCCAGAATATATGAATGCTCCCCATAAAGTATACTGCGTCGTATGTTTACTATGGAAAATGGCCGCCAAATTCTAATTTTGGAATCTTTTAGAATTTTTTCCCGCTGAACCTCTGGACCAATTTAAATTAAATTTTTACTGTAGGTCACTAACATGTCAAAGAACGATTACAAAAATTACTGACTTGACCCGTTTAAATTTGCTCTAACAAAAATTAAAATTTCCTCAAAATTTTCCACTCGTGGCCGGCCTGACCATAGCTTGGGTAATCTAGGGTTAAGTGATCCCCTGATTTTCAACGAGTTCGTCCAGCCTGGAAAATTTCCTAAATTTGGAGGTGATTTTCCAACCCGGAACTGTAAGATTGCTGGTTGGGGAAGGGTATCAGAAGGAGCAGGTGAAGGTGGTCCACAGAGTGAAGAATTGAGGGAAACCTCCGTGACAATTCTACCACCTAAGGATTGCATCCATCAACATTCTACGATTCAGTGTATGTCTAAAGCAGCTTGTCAGGTAAGGGAAAAGGTTTTGAAAGGCTAAACATTCTCAACTAATATGGAGGTTATGTATTTTTGCATAAAATATTAATTTTGCAGTATGATGCGGGACACGCGATTACTTGTGGTTCGTCCCAAGATGTAGTTATTGGTTGCGCTTCTACTAATTACCCAAACTGTCGGCCAACCGAGGTTTCTGTATTCACACTGTTTCCAGAGGACTGGTTTAATAAGCAAATAGAGGAAGCAACTAAAAAGTGCAGGGGTTGGTTATACAATTTTTGAGTTTGACTTTATTCAATCCTGTGAATGTATTTTCGCTGAAATAGACTCCCGGAAGAAATTCTTTCAACAGATTTTCTGACGCATACAATTTAATCCCTTAATTATTCTCCTTGCTTATATCTTTATAATAGCGTAAAGTTTTCCTTGTCGGGGAGCTCTTGTAACACGAGTGAGCTCGTGCAGAAATGTGTTTTGTGAGCATCTTCTAAGTGCGTAAACTAGCATTTTAATGAACCCTGGACCTACGACATTTGACACCCTAGCCCAGTTAGTCATGTTTTTCAAATTTTTAATCCACATAAGTTCCCATTACATTTTTTTAAGCTAGATTGTCTTTTTTAGTTTGCCGACATAAATTTAAATGCAGTGTAACCCCTACCTTCAGTATGATAATCATATATATGTTTGAACGTAGTAACCTACGAAATATCTCTGGATTATATTTGGCTGATCATTTGACTGCTTATTGTATGCTTGTCTTATTATATTATATTAATTTTTAATCAAAGTATTTTTCTAAACATTAGAATTTCAGCCAAGTACATTTGTAATATATGGGAAAAGGACGGGTTTGAATTGTGCTTCTTAAATCTGCTTGCAGTAGCTATTGGCAACAAAAAGTGTTTTGTATTACATATGAAGCGCAAGGTGGTTAAGTTGACTTCGTAAATAATTTGATAGTTTGTTTACTTTTTCAGCTGTTTAGAAATTTCAATTTTTCAATACGTTTATAAAGCCGAAAAATTATCCCTGGCCTTTCCAAATAGGGATATATGAATAAGTTCAGAATTACAGAAACCCTTAACGTCATCAAAAGCGTAGTGTCAATTTGAAAACAAACAGCTTTACTATAGAACTTGTTTACCGAATACCCTTTCAACGACGTTTTTGTCCTGTTTCTAATTAAAATCTATTGTCTAAGAATTTTAAATAAATTGGAAAAAAATATAATCCAACCTCTAAAAGATTGGTTGTGTCAGTACAGACTGTACAGACTGTCCTATTTCTAAATACCTAATTAATTAGCTAATAATCATTATAAGTAGATCTTTAGGGCCAAAGTATTTGGACCAAATATGAAATATGGATGAGTGCTTACTACTAGTAATAACTATTGAGAAGAGGCTCAAGTGTGGAGCTGTTGAGTTCTTTGAGAGACTGACTTTATTAACCATCACTAGCGTCCAGCTAGACTGCTGGAGGTGAGTTGGAGCCGAAGACGCTCCAACAGACCTCTTCCTCTTTATTATCATCACATTTATAAGGACTCTTGGGTCCGCATACATTCATATGTTTATACATAAGGGCTCTCGTGCCCACATTAATAATATAATGGAGCACATATAAGCTGTGAGACCTGTCCTCACAGTTGGATGATGGATTCTATTATTATTTATTATATCGTAGATTATTATACTATCAGATCTCAAAGATGTACAATAGATTATAAAGACAACGACTACTATATAACCAAATGATGTCATATTAACGCTTAACAGATAATCATAAAGAGAATGCGTACTGATAAATTGATGTCATATTTACTCTTTTAGGAACACCACCACCCCCACCCCCACCTCCGCCTCCTCCACCGCCACCACCTACCACTACTCCTCGACCAAGTGATTGTTGCAATAACGGCGGCACCATAAATGGCGATCCAGCTGTTCCTCACTCAAGACCATTCATTGTTCAGATTCATATGACAAACTCTAAGCAAGTTGCCATTGGAGTATTAATAAACGCATACACTGTAATAACATCAGCCCACCAGGTTGACAATGTCAGAAAAATTTCAGCAGGGAAACATTTATTTGGCAAGTACGAAGGTACTCAGCAAACCCGGGCTCATTGTTCAATTTCGAAACATCCAAACATCGGAAAGTAAGATATTTTCGTTGCTGTTAAGCCTAAATTAATTCATAATCATTCTTTCCCACTCTTATTAATCTCACATTATATAGAAATTCACAAAATTAAGGCAAGTAGTTCTCGAACTCAATTCTAAAATTTTATAGGCCTGAGAATGCATTTGCCTACGGTTTGATCCACCTTGCTGATCCCTTTGTCTTCAACGAGTACGTGAATGCCATTAGCCTTGCTCCAGCAGGTGATAAACCAAAAGAGAAATGCAGCATAATTGCCTGGCAACAAAATAATTCGGAGACAGAGCTACGAGAACAGAAAGTGACATTCAAAGACCCTAGCACTTGCAAAAATGTTCATGAAACAATTACTTGCGTGGAAGGAGGTGCTTGTCTGGTGAGCAAAATTTCATTTTCTACACCGAATATTGTAGCATAGATAGTTGATATATTCTATCGAATTTTACGCTCCTCAAAACTTCTGTAACATTTAATTGAATCCATATCTTTGGTTATTATAACATTTGTTAGTGCTGTTTGTAGAAACATTTATAGACTTTCCAGTGAGCTACTATTTGACATTTCTCCAAGTGCGAATTGCGTTCACTTAAATACAGTGATGTCACATAGAAATGCCACTTCAGTAGCCAATTCGAAAGAAACTCTGAGAATACATGGCTATCATTTTTGAAAGCAACCTTTATCCAGATGTTTCAACATTGCGCTACCGAGGAAAAATCTCAGAAACAAATAATTGTGCCGCATTGAAACCTCTAGTTACATTTATCTCACCAAAAAATGTTCTCCGGTATTGGCTTTCAATTGGTAACACAATTTTGTGCTTTCGTTCTGAAGCTAATGAGTATTCGAAATAATTTTGCTTCAACTCATTTCATGCTAGAACATAACTTGTTGCAAAATATTTTGACTCCAGTTTTACGAAATTGTGCACAGTTCCACTGGACATAAATTCCTTAAGCATCGAGTTAAACGAGACAACATCGCACGATTTGTGGGATTGTTGTTCGGTTTTGAAGAATGCTGTGTAAGTAAAAATTTAATTTAGTATCAAAGTGTGTGATGCTACTTTTGGAATCGCCCTACCGGTATTTGGGTGAAAATATTCCAAAAATTCATAAAAATTAAATGAATTTCAACATGGCAACCTGCAAAACAATAATTATTTGAAATTTCTCATTTGACATGCGTATCTTATAAAAATCGTGGATTCTCGTATTCAAATTTCACGCATCCGGTCATAATATTTTGCGACGTTACGTTCCACCACAATATTTCATGAAAAGATTACAAAACAATATTTCGAATATTTATGAACGCCCTTTTTTCGGCTCCGGTGACAAGTGCTCGAAGTGATGACGGTCAAGGAAGCGGAAGAAAGTCAGTTTTTTTGTAAAAGCTGAAATTTTGAAGGTTTCGAATTTTGTATTTTCTAGTTTTATCCTGTCTATGTTTCGACGCTTGTTTAATAAATGGCCTTTTTCTACGAGCTATCAATCGGTTCCAACTTGCGAGAATCGCGAGCCTCACCGGTAAAAATAGGGGTAAAATGCAACTGGTATAATGTTTCACGGTGAAATTCACCTTCGGGAATGAAACAGAAAAAGGTGTAAGAGGGGGTAGTTTACTATTTTTTATGAACAATATGTCATTCTTTGCAAAATTATTTCAAAACGCTAGCTTGTAGTAAATCTTTCAATTCAAAAATTGCCCATTAGGAAGAACTAAAAATGTTAAAAAGCAGTAAGTGTAGAATACAGCAAAAAGTACATAATCGCATGCCAACTCTTAAAAACTATTCTTCCATAAACTTTTCCTCCCACTTTTGGTTTATACGGGTGCAATTTTTGACTTGGCAAGATGAAACAAAGCCCCATAAAATTGGCTACAAGCAAGCGCAGCGTTATGAAATCTGTTTATGCAGGAGAGATCGTGCTTGATAAACTGGTAAGATCAAAACTTCCTCCTTAACATTTTTTCAATTTCGGTACTGAAGCGGTATTTACGGTTTTGTTCGTATGTTAAGGTTAAACTAATGCTACACAATTTTGAATTTGCAGCATGACTGGGGGTCACCGGTTATTTGTTCGCATGATTCCAAAATTTTCTTCCACGCAATTGTGTCTTCAGCAAATGCCTACTGTAAGGATGCAATTCTATCCTCAATTACAGAACTCCCTCGAAGTTGGTTAGCGACTGAATTAAGAAACGCCGAAACGAAATGTGGGAAAAGTGTGCGTTGAGGAAATATTGGAGTAACAGGAGACTTTCATTGTGTCAGTCCAATCGTTTATTCTATTATTAGCAATAATTTAATGCATAGAATGAAAATTTTTGAAAGGTAAATGAGATTTTGTACTGAAATAATTCCGGAGAAAAATAATTGTATTCAGCTGAATACCTTCAGATTGTACTTCATTAGTTACACACAAGTTCCTACCAATTAAGTCGGTACAATTGCCGAAGTAATTTCCAAATGGGAAGAATTGGGCCTCCAAATGTTTTTGTATTATTACTGGCGTTTGAAAAAAAATTGAGGAAAATATTTAGGCTTGTACAGATGTTTCTAAATTTTATTATGTAAAATTTATTTGCACAAAATATTGTAAATTATCTGGTGACACTAAATAAATTGTAGCAGTTGTTTGAGCAAAATTTAGACCTTTTATTTCATTGGACAATATTTCAGACATTATTCAAATTGTCAGTTCAGAATCTTTATAAATTAACCTGTGAAATTATAATTGTGGACTTAGCCAAGTTCTAAGAGTGAAATTTTTAGTGTTCATATACATTTTTAGAAATTCGTTTCACAAAATATTTATTAATTTGACAAATGCAGTGACATTTTGCAGAGAAAATTGCAGTATCATTGAAGGTGTGTATCTTGTAACTACCAGCGTCCTTGTATATTTGGAGATAAATCAGTGTCACAGATAACTGGTTGCCCTATATTTTTAGCATTTCATTTTTGGGGAAATTGTTTTATATAAGTGATCCCTATTGTTGATCCCTATTGAATTAAGAATCGCTGAAACAAAATGTGGGGAAAGTGTGCAAAGCATTCTTCAAAGTTGAAGAATTATAACAGCGTTAAAATGAGATTTTCACTGTGACCACTCGATTGATTCGGTTGTTTACGTTTTAGTAATAATAGTGTATTTGATGCATTCAATGATAATTTATTCTTTAAATTACGCAAATCCGGTTATTTATTGAAATATGTTACATAACATTATTGAACATACATTTTTCATGTCCAGTGACTTTCAAACATATTTTGGGAGCGATAGTGAAATTCGAACAACCGCAATACATTTTTCACGCGGATGCCACATCTTGGTAAGTTATTTCATTAAGATGTTTAATGACTTTAAAACTCCAAATCATTTCGAACGATATTTCGAAATACTAGTCGAAATTTGGGAGGGGCATGGGTGTACCCTACCTTCACCAAGCGTGTTACCACAAAATCAAGGTTTATTTTTGTGTGTATTAAAATTCAATTTTTAAATAAAATGTTATTAAAAATGAAAACACCGAAGCCTTTAGAGCTTATTAGGATCATTAACACGTTAAAATACTGTGCAAAACAAAAAAAGATTTAAAACATCCACTGTTCGGCCTCAATGATAAGGTACACACTTTGGATCAGTGGTCGTCACTGGAACGGGTAACACCCGGGTACATGGGAACGGAAACGAGTACAGGAACGGGTACGGGAAAATGTATTTTGTTCCCAATCAGTTTGGGTACTGGAACAGGAACATACTCAAGTGAACCCGGCCACCGGGAACAGGAACCGAGATTTTCATTTTGTTTCATTTTGTTTCATTTTGTTTGACATCAGTCTACGCATGATCCCGTTCCCATGCCTGTTGTTCCCGGGATCGAGTGGGTACTTTTACCATCTACTGGAAACGCAATCACAATTGATCTTGGAAAACTTGTTAGTACTTTGTTTTTTGTAGACAACTCAATTTGCATATTCTATTCCATTCTTTTTTCCTGCAATTTCTACACACATATCCTTGCCTTAAAGATAATAATGCTAGAACTCGTGTTCGGTAAAATTGAGATATATTCTAGAATATTTCTACAAGTTATTATAATAAATATTAAAACAATTATTATTAGTTTATACTTTTACTGCAAGTTTTACCCTTGAAAAATTGATTGCTCGAGTTAATGTTTTGTTTTCAAATAAAGCTAACAAAGGGAAACGAGTCCGTGCTGGCGCTGGCATATATTTTTCAGATATATTTTAAATGCAGAATAATATCTTTGGGCCAGCAATTGATCTTAAATATTTAGTACCATTTTGAAACCCTCATCAACATGCAAATCTATTATTGGAAGTGCATCATCAATACTCCATTCATTATTGCATCCTTTCGTAGTATGACATTTTAAAGTGTTGATATTCGGTATACTCGGAAAATAATCTCTGAAGAATTTAACAATCAGTTATTACGCCGTTACGTTTCGCTATACGGGAGCGTGTAGGCTCTCTGAATATAGCCTGTTTTTTATCTGTGAAACGAAGGGTTTGGTGGTTACAGAAAATAAAACAATAATTTTTACCACACTAAACTACAACGACTTGTACCCGGGAACGGGTACGGGTTCAAAAAATTTTAATTTCTGGGTACGGGAACAGGAACGGGTCCGGGTACGCATTTTTATTAAATTCATGAGAACGGGTACCTAAAATACTGTTCCCATCATAACGGGAACGAGTCCGGGTACGTGAACACTTAAGGGGAGTACCCATTGATTGGGAACAGGAACGGGAACCGGAACAAACATTTTGTACCCATGACGACCACTGGTTCATTGTTATATTTATTCGCCGGATTTAAGTGTACGAGAAAGCTAAAATTGAAGTGTGAATTTAGGTGTGGAGCACAAGTATCTAAATACTATAATTTGAAGATGATGAGGGAAGAGGGGCATTTTTAAATCTTCGCTCGCTCCTCAACGCGCTTTTTAGGCTTGCGAGTACACAATGCCATAAAGCGCTTTTGCTATAAGTAATGCAATGTACAAGCACACGGCACGCAACGCAGCACGCTTTGGCTTTAGCTAGAATATGCGCTCCGCGTCCTCTCCCCTTACATGAAATAGCATAATTCCACCGACGCAGGCGGTGGCTACGCTGCTCGTAACTAACTAATTCAAAGAAGGCTGTCATCAAAATTGAAATTTCGCGCCGTCACATTACATGAGACACTCGGGTGCCAATGAGCTGTGCAGAAGAGCGACAAGAGCAGGGTTGGCCAATTGAAAATGCCATGGCATTTTGGGCATTTTGCCTGCCGAAAATGCCCGGGCATTTTGGGCATTTTCAATTCATGGCATTTTCGGCATCTATGGCATTTTTGGCATTTTTGGCATAATCCGCGTAGGGCAGGCATTTTCGGCTTATTCAATCATTTCTCGGGATACTTCTGCCTGGACACTATCTATTATTTTTTCAGCAAGGTAAATTTCGATAATGTTTTGTTTGAACCAATTTAAATATCTTTATAATTTCACACCTGAAATTTCATTAATTGTAGCGTATCACGTGTCTTGATTCTTTATACTAAAAATTTTATTAACATTATTTTAAATCTCATTCCATTTCCTTAATTTTAACTTGAGATTTAATCACGATACCTTGAATCAGTGATAATATTCAGCTTCAGTAGTCAGACGTTGGCAAAAATAAAATGTTGTGTAATTACATTCATAACAAGCAGTTGGATTATACCATAAAGTGGCATGCTCGCACGAAAGTTTAAAAGCCCCAGTGGAGGTAAAACGGAAATTATCTAAATTTAGTACCACAACGATTATTGCTCTGGACAATGATGTGACTAAAGAAAGCGCTTTAAGTTCACAAGAAGCAGCGTTGGTCCAATCATTCTCAACAAAGCCAGAACCGAGTTCATCAAAACAATTTAGACGTGATTATTATGTGTACAAAATATCTTTGCAATCCCCGAATTGGAAAAAAATATTTTAGATGACGACGAAAATTAGTTTTACTCTTTAAGAGTCCGAAGGTAAATTGATGTTGAGGATATTGTTGAATTAGATTAACAATACACAGGGGAAGAAACGATGTGGGAATACTAACAGTTTACAAATTGAGATGCTTTAGATTAATTCGTTTTGTAAAATGCATATTTTTAAATGTAGTTCGACATTTAAAAAAATCTTTAAACAATTCCGGTAAATAATAAATTACGGATTATTTACAAAAAATCGAAAATGCCCAAAATGCCGGGCATTTTGAAAGTTGGGCATTTTCGGCATTTTCAGGGCATTTTTGGCATTTTCAGGGCATTTTCAAGCGGGCAGGCATAAAACCGAGGGCATTTTCATTTGGCCAACCCTGGACAAGAGTACATATCGTCGGTGAAGAGGCAAAATGATCTACGTGCATGATCGATTAGAATCAAAATGATCTACTTGCAGTTTCACTAAAGGCAAAATGATCTACTTGCATTGAATTTTAAAAGCAAAATGATCTAGATGCAGCTTTTCCTAAAAGCAAAATGATCTAGATACAAATTATAATAAAAACAATATAAGTAAACACATTCTAATGCCGGTGTACAAAAATGCGAGGTATTCAAAATCTTTTATATATGCATTTAATTCCCCAATGCCTCCATTTCTTTCTTTCAGTAACATTGAAAAAAAAAGTTTTCAATTATGATTTAACATTTGAAAATGATTCCGAATATTATGATAATGGTGATTATCGTAGAATACGATTTGAAAAAACTCCAAGTTGAGAATTATTAAAGGGAAAACCAATTCAATGTGCACACTAACACATGAGCTTACTGTGATTTTGATTCGTCTTTTAATTCGTCGATTTTAAAATAAATGAATGTTGCAGTTTTCGTAACTAAAAATGTATTAGATGCAATACGTGAAATTAACTTTAGTTGCCGGAATGATCCTTAGTAATAGCAAACCCTTCAGAGAATATTAACCCACAACCCTAGGTCAATTACAGTCATGGTTAGCCCTTATAAGCCACGTGTCCTCCTTACAGATGCTAGTTTTCTCACAAAAAAAATTAGACCAGCACTTAGATCATTTTGCTTTTAAGGAAAATTGTATGTAGATCAGTTTGCTTTTAAAGAGGCTTGCACCTAGTTCATTTTGCCTTTAGGGAAAAAGTTATGTAGATCATTTTGATTCTAATCGATTATGCACCTAGATCATTTTGCCTCTTCACCGACGATATTATGTAACCATCCGCCTTCGTGGTTGCATTTCTTTTGTTTACTACGACAGGCTTTAGTTATAGTCACGCTAACGATATGGTAACAAAGTGTTATTGCAACTTAATTCTGTCCAAGACAACAAAAGGTAATTCCAATTTTTTGGAATTATATTTTACAATTTTTAAAGCGAAGCGCTTTTGTAAAATTGCTCGTTTTTGATTTTGTCCTTCTAAAGGCTCCCGCACGGGATGAGATACAACGACCGGACCAGCGGCAAACGACCTATTGGGTCCTGGACTTGGGAATAACGCCTTTATTTTTTCAATTTTCGAAATTTCATGAAATTTCATGAAATTTCCCCAAATTTACGTAAAAATCTGATTTAACCGCACAAACGATTTCGTTGATCACAAAAGTCGTGGAAAATATCTTTCCCATCCCAAATTTCAGGAAATATTCAGAATTTACGTAAAAATCAGATTTAACCGCACAAACGAATTCCTTGATCACTATAATCGTGGAGAATACCTTCCCGCCACAAAATTAGAATTTTGATGACATTTCGAAAAAACTTCGAATTGATGTGAAAACCTGATTTAAACACGGGAACCTACTCGTTGATCACCTCAAGGCCGTAAAATAGTTTCCCCGACTCGAAATTTCATCAAATTTTGCAAAAATTCCCAATTTATGTAGAAACCAGATTTAACCACAGAAGTGAATTCCTTGATTTCCAAGGACATGGAAAATACGTTCCCCGCCAAGGCATTAGTGTATTGGCAACATAATGAACAAATAACACCGTCGACGCAGTGAAATATCAAACTTTAAAGTTACAATTTCGTTTCAATCACGGAAATGATTTCGATAATGAAAAGGTATAAAATACCTTCCACACAAAAACCAGGAAATAAGACTCATGATGAGAGCTGGGGTATATTTCCCACTCAGAAATTGCACGTTCTTTTTTCCAAAAAACGCAAAATAAACGGTTATTATATCAACCTACTTTACTGTAAATATACATTTCGTGTAACAACAACCCAACCAGTCAAAATTACAACATTATTATTATTATTATATTATATTATATATATTATATAATACATTATTAGTATTTATTGCTCGGTTGGAAGTTCCAATCGAGCTCACACTAGCGAGGCAGTAGCGCTTCGCTTCTGTTGCAATCGATTCATCGATTGGAATTCTGGATTTTTATTATTAAAAACAATAAATTTTTGGTCTTTCTCCTAAATGCACTCCTGCTGGTTTGCCGTTGGGAATACCAAGTACCACAAGAGTTAACTAACGGGCTTATTGCGGTACGTGTGTATGTACCATTGCCGAAGCCGATGACTCTTTTTTCCCCGAACAACTTCGAAGGGAAATGTTAAATTTGTTATTAACGCCGAAGACAACCAAGGGAAATTGCTAGGTGAAGCAAATGACACTAACACACGTAACTAAATGTCTATCCAAAAAAAAGTAATTTGTTAAAAGTGACTAACACCGTGAATAACTTCATCAGTCGTACTATTATTATCGTATTACTGCTAGTAATCCTTTCTACTAAGTTGAAAGAGTGGGCCGTCTTCGTCATCGTCTTCGTCTTGGTGTAATACAAATTTGAGATTCAAATTTCCGCGCGCTGTTTTTTATTGGCTGAGCCAGCAATAACTGGCTAAATAAATTATTAAAATTATTTGTTTTAAATTAAAAAAAAATATTAAAGCATTATTTTGTTTTATGCTTTTTCTTTTTCCTCTTTGAATAAATTTTGCTCAAAAATGAGAAAAGGATGCTAAAAAGTCTTAATAATTTGAAATTAGTAAAAAAAACTTTTTAACATCTCTTTGTATGGATTTGAGATTCAAATTTAAGCGAGCTTCATTTTTATTTGCTGAGCCAGTAATAGCTGACGAAATAAATTATAAAAAATATTCTAAAAAAATAAAAACATTATACACTAGCAAGGGCGGCGAAATCCCTGTTAAAGAAAAGGTCGACGATTTTCAAAATCCCGGTTGGCAAAAATAATTTTCCTACAAGAGGTCAAATCCCTGTCAAATGAGGTCAACCAATCTAAAAATCCCTGTTTGCTTAAGAAATTCCTAGAAACACGCCTACAAGTTTGAAAATCCATGCCATAAAGAACATCAACGAATTTTAAAAACCCTGTTCGCAAAATAGAATCCCTTCCCTTTGAGATTTTCCCTGCCAGAAATATTTTGCCCTAAAATGAATCTTCCTGTCTTCCCACAAAAATCCAACCCCTGAATCAGACTATTCATCACGCTGTACTGATGCTCCTGTCTTATTTGTAAATCAAAATAAACAACGAAGGCGGGCCAATCGAACTACCCATACCATAGACGTTCCTTTCTTACTTGCAAATAAAAAAATAAATATTGAATGAGTGCAAATCCCAATGCTCCTTTCTTATTTTATTCGAATTGAAAAGTATTCGAATCGGCACAATCAATCGGAAATCACATGACTCAATAAGCTTCAGTCATCAAAAAAGGTCATTCTGTCGAAATCCGTTTAGCTACTACGGAAGAAAATTAGTCGTTTTGAAAAAGTTTTCAAAAACATTTTCATGTAAACAATCTGCTTAGTTATACCGATCTTTTCATTGGGAATATTCACATTTACCGGTGTCCGTATTTGGTGATTTATTGTAAAATGTCGGCAAGTAATTTTTTTCATAACAGAAATCTCCGTTTAGAGGAACTTTGCAGAGCTACAACTGGAAGGAAAGTTAAAGTAAAAATTGTTGACACTGAACATCAAGGTAAAATACTTGACAGAAATCAAACATTTAAAACAAATGTTGTTTTAATGAAGTTTTTAAAAGATAAATTTACTAATTTGTAAAAATGTACGCGGGCAATCTCCCAGCCGCGATCTAGGAACCAAACATTGGGCATGCGCAGGGCTTCAGTAAGAAGTTCACCAATGCGTTCAACCACGATTTTTTCACGTGTTTATCGAATTGCAACATTTTAAATGGCTTAAATCGTACTATTATCATGCAGGTTTTAATGCGTTACAGCAAATCAAGACTGCAAGCAAATTTCCCTTCGGAGCAGGGCTGTTTACTAGTCTCCTAAAAAGACGGAGAGTAGCGTTGTAGCAGTATGTTTGTCTGTTCACTTTGTACCACTGGTGCCCACGAGGTTGACTAGTCTAGTCTATTCTATTCTTTCCGAGGATTGTCCTCGCCTATTCAATTCTAGTCTCTTCTACGAATTTTTTCGCGCTAGTCTATTCTAGTCCTATTCACACATTTTCTTAAAATTCCTAGTCAATTCCTATTCAAGGCTAAAGCTCAAAAATTTCCGGTGATTGCTCAAATGTAATGGACAAGGGATAGGGATTGCCCTGATCCTGGTCTTAGATTCAGAAGTTCAAGGAAAAAATGAGGGAGGTAGGAATGAGTAACTAAAATGCGGGGTCCGCCAGATGTGTGCGAGTACCACGTCAAGCACTCATGAACTAAAAAAACAAGAACTGGTGTTTGCAGTGCACTCCTTCCAAAGCTAGTTAGCACTATTATCTTTAACCTAAGAGTTGACGACGACTAATCGTCCCAAATAAAATATTGGCAGATTTTTTCACTACTGGTGGCACTCCCCGGTTGAGTGTACTCACTTGCGTAGCCCAAAAATGAGTACAAATGACTCATCAAGCCCTCATGAACTAAAAATAACTGCTGATAACTGAAAATAAAATAATAGTCGAGTTAACTGTAATAGCTCTAGGTGGTTTCTTATAAAAATTGGTTCACATGCAGTATTTCAGTAGTAGATTACAAAACTGAAAGAATTTTTGTCAGCAAAACCAATAGTACCTGAGGCAGAGATGCGCAAAGAAAAAAGCCTTCCTTCAAGCCTTCGAAGGCAAAAATTCAGTAAAAATTTCCCCTTCAACATGTCGTAGAATGAAGCCCTCTAACAAATCTGCCTTCCTTCACCCTTCCTTCCAAAATACATACACTCATTATTGCCTTCATCCTTCTTCTAAAAATAGCCTTCCTTCAAGTTTAAACTACAACCCGCCTTAAAACGTTTTGCACCAGCAGGATTCAGTGCAGTGAAGAGAGCGGGCACATATTGTCAGTTGTAAGTTCACCAATTGGCTGCATTGTTGCGCTAGCAGCAAAACGTCGTTGCATATATGCTATGCTTTTACGTTATAGATATTTCGTGTACCTGGAAGCCTTCAAGGCCTAAGAGGGCTAATATTTAGGAACCCTTCCTTCACAATCCTTACTGCTAGTTTTTGTGAAGGCTTCCTTCAGCCTTCAGGAAAAAGTATCCCCATCCTTCCATTCCTTCTGAAACGTTAAGAAAGTTACCTTTCCGCCTTCAAGGAAGCCTTCTTGGAAGGCTAGCCTTCGAAGGCTGCGCATCTCTGACTGAGGTATAAGAGGTCAGTCACGTTCACTACAGTAGCAGATAACTGCAAACTTCAGTCCCGTGATCACGCCTACACTTGTTCAACCACAGCAATTGTCTAATAGAGCCATTTTCAAGTTAGTTACTTCCAAGTTTTCCTATTTTTAGTTAGGTTAGGCTTTCAATTTTAGATTTACTGATAAAATTATTTCCAAGTTATTTCTATGGTTAGATTATACTTTCAATTTTAATCACCTATCACACTACGTTGATATTAAATTTTGGAAGGTCAGGTTAGCTTTTGTAAGCTAATCCCAAAATTATGCTTTAGTAACGAGTGTAATCGTTGATCTCTCATATCTCGGGAACTAGAGATTCGTTGACAAATATTCTGTTTCGTAATCAACTACCAAAATATTGCATGTGTATCAATTTTTTCAAAACAAAATAGGAGCTACTAAAGTAAACTTGATTACAATATCCCAAATGACAAACTTAAAAAATCCTGCCTTCATACTGTAATAATAATGTTATAATAATAATATAATGTCATAATGCAATATTTCCATGTTTGTTTAAAAAGCTATACAATACTTGTAAAAAGTTATTAATGGACTGGGCATGTCTTTGTTGAAGGGCTAAAATGAATAGATACGTTTTTGAATATAAGTAAAATTATCTTCAACAGGTTTCACCAAAAGCAAAATGATTTACATGCAAATGTATTCGTACAGCGTGTACAAAATTTTGCGTTCATTCGTACATGAATCTAGTTTACACACAATCAGCCTCTTCAACGATGAAATACTGCTTACTAGCTGCTTCTGGAGTGCAAGAAGCAAGGACACCCTTTCGTTTTCAGCATAATGTTGTGTACATATTTATGACAAAAGAAGATGGAGTATTTTTATGAAAACGAGTGCTTGTTTTCGCACTATGCAGCCTAATTTGAACGAAATCTGTGAGTAGGAATAGGTATATTTTCCTAGTCAAGTCTATTCTATTCTATGTGTTTTCATTATCTGACTAGTCTAGTCTAGTCTAGTCCATCTAAACCTTGAATACCGCTAGTCTATTCGAGTCTATTCATTTCGCTCTCGTTTAACCACTAGTCTAGTCTATTCCATATTTTCCTAGTCAAGTCGGACTAGACTAGGGCATCAGTGCTTTGTACGTATGTATGCATATAGTTTTGCACAGAATTTCAAATACCGCGCGCTCATTTGTCGTAAACTACGTACGTTTAGGCGTACATTAAGTCATCCCGGTGCACCGCGTTAGCGAGGCCTTTGGTCTTATAACTATACAATCGCATCTAAACTGTACATTATATGTCAACTACAATTGGGTAACCAGGTTTGTTTTTGTAACCAGGCCTATCCATCGTTGTACAAAAGTTCGCGCCAATTCCCTATTATTAAAATCCAAAAGTTGATTGAGGGACTTGAAATATAAGGAGACTGGGAAAGTTAGAGAAACAGAAAACTAAACGGCAAGTACTAGAACCATTGGATTATACACAAACGGGAGTACAAGAAAGAGCAACTGTCAGACATGTATTCTGAAGCAGAAGGGGTCACCAGCTTGCTTTTCAGGATTCAAAAATTGAAATTCGTGAGAAATTTTTGAAGACAAATAATCCAACAATTGGTCCATAAATGTACGTCAATCCAGATATTACACGGAACAGTCCATGGAAACCAAGACTTAATCTGTCACAATTAGAACTTCAGAATTTGTATTCAGATGTGCTAAATTTTCGAAATTATTTGAATTATTTAGTCAGGAACAAGTTTACTAACCTCATGGATTTTGAAAAATCCATGAGATTTTGGTCAAAGGTCATGTTCGCTACTCTAGCATAATTTCGGGATTTAGTTAGGCACTTCGTGTCAAGCACATAACCTAACCTGACCCTCAAGAATCCAAAATCAACATGGTGTGATCAGTGATTAAAAATTGAAAATAGCGCTTTAACAAAAATGAAAACATGGAAATGCGTTGGATAACAGAAACAAGTATTCAGCAATAGATGCAGTAGAGCATAAAAACAAATCCGGGAAGAAAAATAAGTTTCAACCCGGCATAGCAGTCAACGAATTTGGTGCTGAAACGTTGACTACATCTGGTTCACAAACTTACCAGATGTAGTCAACGTTTCAGGTACAGAAGTAAACGGTTGTATGCATGTATCAGAGGTCCAACCAACATAAAATTGGACAGATGAATAACAACATGCCAGACAACTAGGCCTCATTGGCGTGTTTGTATGCTGTTGAAACTGCGACCTTAACGGGGCACAAGAAGACAAGCATAACCACCACTGCATTTGATTTTAATCTCATTTAAAAATAAGTTATTATAAAAATTTAATATCACAAATCTTTCCCCCAAGTGTAACATTTACATTTTTTATGACTGCCAAGTCTTACATGATAAGGTGGCCACATCAGATCTTCCGCCTCCGCATCTTCCTCACCTTTGATTCTGGATTTCTTCCAATCTTATTCCCTATTCCCCCCCCCCCGAAATTATCGGCTTTACCCATAATTATCTGCTCTAAAGGGTTTTTATCCAGGCAGCTGCGAAATAGCTCCGGAAAAATTCCATACAATTTTTCAACAACTAATGTGAAGTTGATTTTGGAATTCCTAAAAATCTTGAATCTGCCTCGCGCTTTTGAATCCAATGACTGTCGAACTTTTCGAAAAGCTTGAAAAAATGGCTGCAAACTGGGGAGTTGAATATGGTAGGGGCTTGTTAAATATTGGCAATGTTATCTTGTCCTCCCAACGTCGGGCAGCGCATTTCCTGTAAACCTTGAGTCGGATTTTGTTCTCAGATGTTATAGGTAAATGTCCACGTCCTTTACATTCGCCTCACTCAGTTTATAACTTCCGAAGATACCCATAGAGGGTAGAATAAACAAACTTTCTCAGTCAGAGGAGGATTTGAAATAACCCTTACCCAAGATCCTGAGAAACCACATCGGGGACCGCATATTATGTAAGTACTACATGGAGTCATGTAGTCTACAGGAAAAACACAGTGCCTGTATATCAAGTATCTAAAACAGTATGAATCCCAGAATAGAAGTTACAATTGTTTAAATTAAATCGTTTTTTCAGTAATATCGGTTCTATTTTTGTAGCGCTAATTATTTTCTGCCGAAGCATCTTTTCAATATTTTCAAACCAGTTGTTTCTTACTGAAACCCTGTGTACATACAAGTGTAATATGGTGTATATATGGAATATCAATAATTTTTAAAGCTGCAAGCTACAGATATGTATATCAAAGTGCAAAAAGAATATTTTGTTCAATGGGCATCACCATGTTCCCAAATGACATGCAACTAATGTGACTTGATTTATTCATGTTACGGACAGCGAGCATAATAATACTCTTTATCACATCTTTCAAAGAAATACATGTAAAGTGCACATAGCATTACAACAATAATTTTTGTTTAAATTGAGTTATACTTACTTGTGCTTAACCTCAGAATTCAATGAATTCCATTCATTAGTTACCCGTAGAGTTAAGACATTTTTATATATAAGTGCACAGTTGAGTTTAGGTTTGAATTATTTGGGATGGTTTCCTGCTATTCATGTGGATATTGAATAAATTTTGGTAGTCCATGTCATAAGCCCCTGTCAGCACTTTGTATGTTTCTGTTAGTGTTAGCTTTCCCACCCTGGATTCAACAGATCCCCACTGTAGTGCTTTTTTCGTTACACCTCCGTGGGAAATTACACAAGTATTTTTCCACTTTTTAGCTATGTTAGATTTAACCTTGAATTTATCTGACATTATAATTTTTTATTTTCTAATGAGTATTATTTATCTGGATAGCTTTAATTTAGCAATGCTGAAAGTTGATTCAGTTAGTTTTTTTATTAACCAACTCAAATGTTTGAATATAAAGAAAACAGAACACGCCGTTTGACTCCGTGTGAAGCAAAACAAAAGGATTAAAGAGAAGAAAGCGCTATTGAAGGCATTATTTATGGAATCATTTCTGGTGCTTTTCCCTATGCGGTACTTTCCCTGATTTTGAGTTTGAGGTTTGTGTGCTTACATCTAGAAATGTACATACGTATTGTTTATAAGTTCCTCGCAATACGCACACGTCCCTTTTAATTTCTAATGAATAGTACATAAATACACGTGTTACATGGAAGTATGTATGTATACACAATCAAATTAACACACAAAGCTTGAGCAAGTGGAAACTAAAAGCAGTTGAAGTCAGGCCATATGTCGTTTTGTCCTTATTCCCCCAAGACTCGATGGAATGAAAAGGGATATGAGTACTCTTATTTGAATCCATCGCTGGTGAGGTTTTCATTAGCTTTAGACGAACTGTGTTGAAACCAACTGGTAGAATTTTACCATCATCACAATAGGAGCATTTATCCAACTTGACATACGGGCCCAAAGTGTTTCCATTTAATTCAACTAAAAGATTTCCCTACTTACAGCCATTTCACATATGTTTGTATATGTACTCCAAATGCGAACTTGGTGGCATATGTACATTCATATATGTAAGCGCTATTCTTTCTTTATTATCCGTAGAACTTGTTCCAAAAAATGCAGACGAGTGAATGGGGCTAAGTACAATATATGTCCTACCTCATTTATTATCTACTGTACGCAACATTATTAACAATTTATGTAACACTTTGGAATATTTTTTAATACATTTGCCCTGGTGAACTTTGTTTCGTAAATGAACTTTAGACATCTGTACGAGTGAGCTCTTTAAGTAACATCAGCATAGACTACATACTATGGATCCTAGTGTAAGGCAATTCACAAAAGAATAATTATCTCTCATAATTAAAGTTCACTCTGTTTATAACAGTGCCCCTGACAGAAGCCTGAATTTAGCATGACCTTCTAAGATAGTCTGTCTGTAGTCATTAAGATTTTTGAAACTGGAAATTGTCCAATATTTTTGCCACTAATAGAAGTACTCTGATGAGATGACCCTTCATAACCAGAGCACACAATGTACTCTCTCCTTACAGTCGTGGTAAAAATGTCCAACTAAATAGAACGTTCGTAATTAGTCATCGCTTCCCCAATTAAGTGTCTTCCCCAATCTTTCCCAATTTTGAGTGATGAGCTCAAATCAGAGCATAAACTACGAGAAACAGAATATACGTGATACTCTACAGGCTTGTTATGTATTTCAAGGGGAAACTCACAAGAGTTTAAGCTGGTGTAAGATTATGTGAGGGAGGGAGGGGTGAGAGAAAGTCAGAGACGATCAAAACGCTTAAGTCTTCAGCATCATCATGTATGTACACACTGTAAGAATTCAGTTTATCTTTCTCCCAAGTCCTTGATATTCTGGAGGCACATCCGCGAGTCAACTTTGTGGTACGGAAATTGAATTAACACTCCCGGCTTTCCTACACCACCGACTCTAATAAGACTAACGTGTCAATTTAATTTCCCCAATGTGATACAACTGATACACCTCTCGTCTATACATAGTTGCCAGAAGGCTAAAACACATTTCCTACCTTTTCCAACTGCACGTATTCCTTCACATAAATTGTTAAATACTATTTCATAAACATTGACTCCACAGTAGCTCTGTAACGTAACTACTGTCTTTTAGTAGACCAAACGTTTTTTTTTACCACAGTTATAACAGGTACAGGAATATAAAGATATAATCTCAAGGCAAACGTATTCCGTTGAATTACCGAAAGTTACCGTCTAATTAATAAAATACACACAAAATATTTTTAAACAAATCAAATACAATTTTAGTCTTTTGTTTCTTTTCAAGGAACATTTTGTTCAGATTGAGAACTTCGTTTTTTTTTGGAGCATTGGTCAGCACTGTTGCACACGTACAAATTGTATATTGAGTGAGAAAAAAAAACATGCCTGTGTCCCTCATGCGCGGTATAGCCTGGCTGGACAAATGTAAGGAAAGTAATCAGTCATTGCCTTTCCAGTAAAGTAACTGTGGAGTGTAGGAAAATCAAATCAGAACGGAAAGTAATGCTACGTGATTTAGCTCCTGCTTATATTTCTATAGACACTTTGGGAAAGTATAAGTTTTAGCGTGTGTGTAAGTTTCCGTGAAGGCGAGAGGGACGAGGGAGGGTGAAAGTAAGAGCCAGACGAGATAACCATTTAAATCTTGAGGATACACTGGAGCCATTTAGTTTATCTCTCTCACAATCCCAAGATATTTTGTGTTTCAAAGCACGTCCGGGAGTCAACTTTGTGGCGAGGAAATTGAATTAACACTCCCGGCATCTCTATAACACCGACTGTAATAAGGCAAACCTGTCAATCGAATTGTCTCCAATGTGTCTGTATTCTTTTACACGACTGGAAGGCAGATAGTTATTTCCATCGCTCCGACAATTCCACATATTATCCACAAACAAATTACTTAAGTACAAAATCTCTATCCTATCATTACAAGAAACCTGTGCATTTGGTCTCAGGTTTTGAGCATTCTCTTGAAGTTTTGTCATTCCTTAGTAATATAAAAAAAGTAATAATATTACACAGACATTTTAGACGTGTTTATAAAAATTGGTAATGACTTGTAGTATAACATTGCTTAGTGTAACCTGGTATAACATAATATTGCAACATTATTGTCAATGTGTCCGAGATGAATATAAAATATATATGTAATTGCATGTATCTATATGTAGATGGGGAAAATGTAGAATTGTCTGCGCAATATTCTGCTTCAATTCAAATATGATTTTTTTTTTTGTGGATGCTCAAGTACTGAGTATTTCATGTGCTAAAGTGTAACTACAGTGGAAATGTGTTCAAAGCCTGGGATACAAGGTCGGAGGTTGGGTCCGTATGCATGAGTACGGAGGGGAGCGTGAAGGAGGGACTAGTAATTGGTTGGTCGTGAGTGAGAAAGCCGTCCCAGAACAGCCGGATTCGATTTCAGTGGAGTAGAGACATTGCGCTGTTGAGGTTCTCCTCAAGTATGACTGGATACGTTCCTAAGCTTGAGTCTAACGCTGAATTTTAGGTGAAGATTCTGGACGATTATCAGCTTAAGCTTTCAGCTCCTCTCTCCCAAAAGTTGACTGCCAGTCCCACTCGAGTTTCTCTTTATAGTCCACTCTCCACGTGCTCCTTCTGACTTTCATCGCTCTCACTCGGGACTCTCATGTGCCAACTCTCCGACGTGCAAGTGCTGTATCTTTCCCATTTCTCCAATCCCAACCTATTTATTACAAACTAGCTCTGACCTGACGGCCAAATCTTGGAATTTCTCTCCCCTTAAATTATTCCTACCAAAAAAGAAACACTTGGGAAAAAATACTTTCACCAGGAAGTAGTAACCCCCCGACGAAATCCTCCCCAGTGACTATGAATTTAGCCGTAAGGAAGAAAGTCAGCTCGGAGTAAGTACGAGACATGGTTGGCAAAGGACACTTCTAGAAAAAGTAATTAGTTAAAATCTAAGTAGCAGAAGCAGTTACTCCGAAATAGACAAGTCACAAGTGCAGCCGTCTTCAGATAATTATTACTTTTGCTTGCCAGCAAAGAATGGAAACATTCCCAGCAATCCCGTACACACAATCCTCACTGATGACCATCAGTGACTTAATTTCTCATCACCAGCACCACGGGAGTGCTAGTAATATGGAGGGCAAGGGTCTCCAGCCTACTCAAGAATTTTTAGAGCAACATAGACATTTCCGGGAATTTGCCGCCGCCGCTGCCGCCTCCAGCAACTCCGCATTCCGACATCATAGTTCAGGGGGTACGCCTCACGTCACAAAATTGCCAGCCAGCACTTCCGCCATGTATGCAAATATAACTTCAATTGTGGCCCATGGTCAGCAGCAGCAGCAGCAACAGCAACAGCAGCAACATCACTCCAGCTCGTTGGGTTTTGTGAGTAATCAGTCACCGAACCAGGGGCAGGGGCCCCCGCCTCCGCCCCCGCCATCAGCCCCAACTCATCAGTCCCGCTACCACCCCTACAATGCCGCATTAGGTGGTTCCAATGGTCCGAATCCCCTTGTAAAAATAATCCAAGAGCGGGGAAGTGACGACGCTTTCAGCAATGTGGACTGTAAATTGTCCATCTCCAGGAATGACATAAATTCCGACGGTGGGACACTATCAGATTGTGAAGACTCCAAGTGCGAGCTGGACGTGGGACGAGAGCGGTCCTCGAATAGTGGTGGGAGCGATAGTGAGAGTTATATATCACACAATGAGAGGATTGCCGAGCGCTATCTAAATAGTTCAAATGGTGGGGGTAAGACGACTGAATCGGATGAGAATGACCGGCCCACGGAGTTGGTCGGCGGACCTCATGACAAGGTGGCTGTGGGAGCTAAGAACTCATCAAAGGGATCCCCATCCAAGAAGAACCGTCAAGGGAAGACCGTTCGTCTAAGTATTAATGCAAGGGAGAGACGAAGGATGCATGACTTGAATGATGCCCTGGACGAGCTCCGGGGTGTCATCCCGTATGCTCATTCACCCTCCGTGAGAAAATTGTCAAAAATTGCTACCCTACTCCTGGCCAAAAATTATATCTTGATGCAGGCTAATGCCCTGGAAGAATTGAGAAGAATTATTGCGTATATGAATCAAACGGCCGGGATCCCTGTCCCAACCCCGGCCATTATGGCAGCCTATGAAGCTCAGAATAATGGACAGTCAAATGCGAACACACCTTTCCCTCGTGTCGTTGTTTCCGGCTCATCCTCTTCCCCCATCGTCTCAGCCCCGTCAAATCCCAGCGATAAAGTTCGCTCTCCCTTGGGAATCTCCTACTCCTCCCAACCACAGCAGAGTCCTATTAACTTCAAATAGTCACTTATGAACCTTCACTTTGCTCCATTATTTCTCTCCACTTACCCAGGCCCAGTCGTGTGTGGTATGTACTACCTAAATTATACTTCTTGGCAAAAAAATGTCTCATTCCGACAAGTGTATACCTCGGAGACGGGTCGCACTCATCATGTATTAAGTCAATATCTAATCTCTTCGTAATGCTAGTGATTCTCTCTCTCTCTCTCATTATACTTGTGAGCAGGTTACAGACATACTCTAGTCAAGGATGTGTGCTTGAGTTAAATTTCTTGTCAACCCCGAAGTCATTATTGTTCCATTTAAGTTCCCAGTCCCCCACATTGTATCAAGCTACAGTTTATAGATATGTGTAATAATTATCTCTGCTCATGAGTAATTACCATATTCACACCAATGAGTAAACAGTAGCTACCCTAATTGTAAGAACTTGAGATTTTCAACTGAACATGGACAAAAAGTTTTGAAAGAAATAAAAACATATGAATCTTGACACGCTCTCCATTTAATTAATTACATGTAAGTTACAGATACGGGGCACAGTACAAATTTGGCATTATTCTGTAGGGGCATAATTTAAAGGATCATCACTGTGGAAGTAAGATTTAGAAACTGAGTCTCATCCTGTCACTTAAATATTTGATGTAATTAAGTTATGTTTTTATAATGACTTGATGTTATAAGCACAAAATGTGTGTGTGTGTTTGTGTGTGACAAAAACTAATGGGATTATGTTGGAAGGAGTTTTTTGATGATAAAAATTTGGTAATTTTTCCTTGGGGAAAAATGATAATGATTGCTATTCTATCCAGAAATGAAAAGGAGGCTGGAGTAAGGAGAGGCTTGTAATAACTAATAGGAGCTGTAAGTTTAAAATATTGCAGGGAGCTGACCACATTTTATATTTATTTGGAGGGTCGTTCCTGCTGTCAGCGAGATTAAACAGTTTTATGATGTCGAAGTATTATCGGATATTTACGGCTGCAAGAGCACTTGATGTGTCTGCGTGTGTATGGCCAGTGACTGTCGAGTTAATCCAATGCTATAGCAATTCCTTTGAAAGCAGTAGCACCCACTTTGTGAGCACAAGCTGACAAATTGGTGGAAGTGTACATTGATAAAAGATACCAACTTGGCTCTTTCATACACTTAAACTTGCCATTTGACTTGATTCAATCTTTCCCCAGCAAATGTCTCGCCCCGAATCTTTGGCCACTGACACAAAATACAAGCGTGTCTTGAGTACGAATTCTCTAGTGAGAGTTTTCCCTTGTGCGTCAAATTCCAAATATTTCCATTTGAAATATTTATGTATTTATTGCTCTCTCTCTCTTTCTCCTTTCTCTCTTTATCTCTCTTTCTCTCTCTCTCACTCTCTCTCAGAGAGACTCTGGTCTTTTCACTGGCAAACTTCTCCTTTGAAAGTATCCGTTCAGGAAAGATGGTGGTTTCCTTTTTTGTAAGCTTTGCATCTTCCGCTAACATTTATTAACTACGGTTTCTGAGGCTGCCATTAATACATTTCCTCCGTGGAGTTGGATTTTTGAGGTACATACGGAGTATGTAAATTTCAGTTAAAAATAAGGTCGATATTCAGACGTTTTTATTCATTATGCATGTACGGTAGTATGCATGGTAAAGTAAGGCTCCCACGCGCCTTTGGTGTCTTCCAGAGCGAGGAAATGTGAGCGATAAATTTTTTTTCGAGCTCTCATATTCTTCCCTCTTGCTCCCGCTTTTCATGTGGAAGCATAATCCAATTTGTTTTTTCTAGTCAAAAGAGAACCAGAAATTCGGGAGTCAAGTCCTTAGGTACCACCGAACTTTCTCAAAGGTTAAGTTTCTTCTTTTTGATCTGACACTACCAAAAGGGTAGGGAAGCTGTGATGAGTGTCTCTTCCATTTCTAGCACCTATTTCCACTACATGTTCCTTCCGAGTATCAGCCCTAAAATTGTTACCCGAACTATAAACACCAAACTGGATGCCGTGTCAAATTGGGTATGTATAATGTATGTATATAATGAGGCCCAGAAAGCAGAAGAAATTTTCAGGCAATTTTTAATGTTAGAAATCTTGTCAAAATACATAGAATGCTGTCATAAGTTAATTTGTGAGAGTAACTTCAAGTAGCAGTAGGTATGAAATATCAGGTTCGTGGGTTGACATTATTCTCGTATTGTTCCTGGCAAAGTATCATTTTTTTGGGGAGGCACAGGTTGGTCCGGGCAATGAGTAGAGTTGCTACATCTCCCTAATTCGATTTGCCTCAGACGATGATCTATTTGCCAGCTCACACGATCATCCCTCTTTTCCTCTCTGGGCAAACCATCTCAAAGCGTAAAAATTGAATAACATAGTTATTCCAGACAAAAGGAAGGGTGCTGATCCTTCAAAGGGGTTCAGTGCGCCTCACTTCCTCATGGATTTCAATTAACATGTACAACATACAATACACTTGTGCATCTATGAAACAAAAATTTACTCTTCTGTATTATAACCTCCGATTTCCAAGGAACATATCCCAAGGAAATGTACATCTCAGAGAACATGAATACTGTAGTTCATGGGAAACTACTGTATGAAACATATATATACTTAGATACCTAACTCTGAACAAGAATGATTCTTGTTTCTTGTGAACTTTTTTTCCCTATGACTTATTGATTGCCCACTCACACGATGGATATTGATTTTCAGGAATGGACAAGTTGTTGGCCGAGTTCGGATTCAAAGACAGTTCTTGAGGGGTAGGGATTTCTTTTAATCATGTTGAATTTTCTCTTGGGATCAGAGTCAGGTGCAGAGAGCAAAGTTGAGATTGGATGGGTAATCAAGCGAATCATTAGTCCCAGCATGTATGTATGTGTTAGCGTTAGTTCCTTACAGGACTGCCTATTGTGAGGCTCTTGTGTACGTTGGGAAAGAATAGGAAACAATTTTATTAATACGAATAAGCTGGGACTGCGCTGGAAAAAATATAAGCACATAAACTTCATCCAGATTTGCAACCACTCAAGTATAAAATAATAGCTTGAAAAAAAGGCTTATTTCAAAAGAGAGAGAGACAGAGAGTGAGAGACAAACTTAGGATTTGTATATATAAAAATGAGAGCAGTCCTCATATATTTTTACAGCTTGCAACCCACACGGAAGCGCAAAGCTGAGCTAAAGTTCCTCCAATCCAGAGAGTTTCCAGTTGGGGGAGTAGAAGCTAGAGACAATTTTTTTACTACGGGAGAGTTGAAATTTTATTGGTCAATTATTACTAAACAAGGACAGGAGCCTGGGAATGGTGCCGCTCTGGCATAAGTGAATAAAGGAACCTTTTTTCCCATCCATTTTATTATTTATTCCTTGGCCTTATTTCCCGTTCCTTGGGAAAGTCGGGGAACTGACTCCTTCCATGAGGCTTCCGTGTGGACATAGTAATCAGATTACACGCTGAGCAAAGCATACTGCAACGGATGTATGGAACTATCAATGACAAACATGCATCATGCACTGCACAAGCGTGTCCAATTCATTACCTACCCTTGTCACTGCTACCGTTGACAATCTTAATGTGATTATCCCTTGCCCACGACTCCATACCATTATGGTGTATCTATTCATAGAAAAAATCCAGTTGCCTCAAAACCTCACTCGAAAGGAGATTACAGGGAAAATAGCCCATAAATGGAGTCAACCTTCACAACTACAGTAGACTGTCAAAGCTCATAATAAAATGTCTCCCTGACCCTGTCTCTCCATCCCCAGAGTCTAGACAGGGATGATTAGCCTTTTGACGCAAAGGTGTGACTTTAAAATGTTAAGACAGCCCCTGACAAGATTTACAACCCTTTGTAATATAGTCTTGTCAATTACTAAATACTTGAGATTATCACCCGGCGCTCTCTCAAAAGACATGAGAAAGTAAACTGTACTCTGAGCTGTCAGCTATCAAAGGGTTAAGCTCTCATGTCTCGTACAAATATGTACAGAGTATCATCACCCCAGCCCTCCCACATCTCCCTCACAACTCATACACCTCGAGACTCCACTTTGTTAAAATAATCGGGTGTGGAGGCAAGTCTGGAATTAATTTTAGCATTTTTCCAGGAATGGAGCTAAAATGACAGTGAAAGGTAACAAAATTAAACAGTCTCAGACTCCCTTTCCACAGTTAGGGTTACAGTATTTACTTGTGGAGCAGTATGTACGGGCATAGAAGTAAGCTCTGTAGTAGATACATGTCTGGATATGTGAGGAAATACCGGAGGCAGTTCCGACGGTTGTTGTCTATAGACAGTAATTTTGCGGGCAGATGACAAAGTATAAGTGTCGCATCTCCTGAGGGCTTTTATGACAACTCATTACAATCTCATCCCTCCCCTTATTTACATCCTTCATCCCGGATCTTGGGAGGGTGCTCTCAAGAACTTACGCACGAGTCTATTTAATTTATATAGACTCTCATGTAGATACATAGTACATGTAAATTGGAGCGGAACTTATACATAGTAGGGTTTTCGATGTGGCGTACTATAAGTTCACGTACGTAAAATAGCCCTTGAGTGGCTCTCCTGTTAGACTCCTCCGTAAGAAACAAAAGTATAGCTTCCCCTGAAATTACCACGGAGTTATTAAGTGCTCTGATCTGTGCTTATTCACATTTTGGGGAGGATCTCTCGATGCTCAAGTGTCGGAAGAGAGGTTACCATATGATAGATTTATGCTGGTGGATGTTTACTGTCGATGATAGTCCGGGCCTGGAAGATACTACCCTCAAGGTACAAATGATCCAGTGATATGGGGAAAGGGAAGCCAAGTGTTAATACGTATGTGTCAAATATTCTACTTTTATGCAAGAAGTTATGACAGTGGCCTCAGAGCGAGCCGGTACAGTTTAGGGAGACTCCGTCAAGCCCGTCCATGGTTATAGATCCTGCCCTGTCCAAATCCTACATACGAGAGGAAGAGTAATAGTAGAGGGCGAAAGTTGAGTAAATTGTTTTACAACTACGAATTTTACAACTCTTTTCCCACCACCAGTCTGGTGATGTGAGTAATTCCCTGAGAAGTTGAGTTGTCTCTGAAGCAGAAGTGTCGCCAACAATTTTTTCATGTCTACATTACAACCAAACCGCTTTCATGCCTCAAGGATTTTTTGGGTGGTGGAGTTTTATAAGACAATGCCTTGTTGGTTTGGGAGCGAGGACGGAACTACTACAGTAGTGTGAGCGGTTTGAACGACAGTCGATGATCATAAGTATAATCTCTTTCAATAACTTGGAAAAGATCCCAAAGGCAATGTCAATCTTCCCAGACAAATAGATTCGCTTCCATAGAGATTTCCCGTCAGAACGTTTTTCGTCGCCATTTATTCCCCCCCTTTTGCCGTTCGTTATTGTCGGGTCTTTGAGACATTTGCTACTACTTGTACCTTTGATTTGGAATCCTCTTCCTATTGACACCCTTGTCTTAGCTCCTACACACTTCCCTGCATAGATATAGAAATTCACTCCTAACGTCTTTCATCAAAATAAATGAGATTTTTTTTTCCTTCGCTCAACCCAAAAAGGTAACGTTTTTAACCTCCACACGCGCTTTACTCACTTTTCTCTGGAAACTTCCGCTCCTTGTTTTTATGAGATCTCTTCCACCATTCTGCACCACAATGTTCGCCCATCTTTTCCCTCGGCCTTTGTATTGTCTCATTTTTATTTTTTTTTAACAATTGGCTCCTCCCTAGAAAATGTAAATGAAACTTTTAACCGAATTTCATGGAGAGAGAGAGAGAGTGAGAGAGAAATAGAGCTGGGAGGAGGACTTTGGAGTGCACTTTAGGCAATTTGTTTCTTCACCGCATGTAAGTACTCCTGCTTTGTAAGATAAGTGTCGTAAGGATTTGAGGACTAGGAACTGTTCCATGTAATAAAATAAAATCTCGTTTATAATCGCTCCGCTGAATTTCACCCCTTGAATGAGCAGCAGGAGGTCGTACTTTAAATGCAGGGATCAACTACACAGTACTAACCCACCACCAGCTTATGGAGCCACAGCACACGCCAAAGATATCAAGAGTAAACAAGGAACCTGTGATTAGAGGGAAATCAGTGTGGAAGATCCGTGGATTTGAGTCTTCCTGTCAAAACATTAGTAGTGTATTAATGAGTAAAATAATTTTGCTGACTCGGCAAGTAAAACATAAATGATAAATGTTCCCTGGGATAAAAGTGTCAGTGGGAACATTAAGGGGAGTAGTTATGTAAATATGTGCCTTGTTGGCACTCTTTTATTATGCAAAGTGCTGGGGCATTATAGGCCTCCTGGCACTGTAATCATGGAGATGCGTGAAAGTGTACACGTATTTATGCATCTTCCGAGTACTGTAGAGCATCATGTACAGCGGAGGCAGGATCTTCCCCTGGTGCATTGAGGGTGAAAGTAAATATATGTAGATACAAGGTGTCACTATGTATTTCGATACAGCCCTTCCCGATTGTGAGGACTGTTCAAAAACAATGTGAGGGAAAAATCCGAGGGAGGTTTCCAGCCCCGAGTTTTTCGAAGGAAAGGGAAAAAAAAGGAAGGAGAAAGAGGACGTTACAGAGAATCCATAAGAGATAACTTGTGAACAGACCCAATCTCCAAGCACAGAGGAGGGATTAAACGAAGCGGAAGGGTAGGTTGTGTAGTGTGGTAACTTAATCATGGGTTGGCAATCGAGTCATCGATGAATAACAAATTAGGCATGTAGTTCAGTCGACAGCCGGAAATGATGGAACGCTGCGGAAGGAAAAAAAACTTTTTTTCTCTCTCTCTGCCAAGCGTGTCATAATAAAGATGATGAATACTTGAGATGGTCTTTTGCTCGTAGGGTGCATAATATAACCATTTCATATTCCTCGGAAGCTCCAAATGACCGACAACTCACCCTATTTTCCTCCCAATGAAGTTAAACTCAAATCTCTCCATACTTCTTATCATGTGATTCCAACACCCTCGGAAGCTCAGCTCAAGCACCCAAAACTTTAGTATCAAAGAGAATCAACAGTCACCTCAAATCGTCTTCCCCGAATAATTCGTCTCTCTCTAATGCTCTCCCACTATCTCTCCGCTCTCTCAACTTTTACACAAATAATATTTTTATTGATCTTCCTTTAAATTTTTATCTCTCCGCTCAAAGCCCTCCTTCCCAGAACAGATTTGATTCTCCCAGTATACTTCAGTACTATAACTCAAGTTCCCCTTGTAAAAGTCCGCTCTTATGTATAGATACTTTCGGACTCCGAACTTCCTACATTTCAAAATTCGATAGCACTGGATAGTTTTTATATTTTCCCCGCTGGGAAAGTCCCCTTTCCTTTTTGATATCTTGAGGGAGAGCCGAAATCCTTGGGAAACAAAAGTATTTAAAGGGTAAGCATTTCCATTTAATTTTTAACTTTTAATTTTTGAAGAGTGAATTCGAAAATTAAGATGTTTTAGAGGTTCCCCCCCCCCTGTGACACTGTAGGGTTGGGAGTTTGTAAGTGATATGCTATGGAGTGTAGGAGAGATGAAATGAGATGGAATGATTTGAATGGTCCGCTGAGTCCCGTGATAATTCCAGAGCGTTGCAAATGAGAGATAAAAGAAGTAAGGGGAACATTTAGCAAATGAGCTCTGTTCTCATTTAATTACCATGTCTCCTGATAACGTAATGGTTAGTCACGTTTTCCCATTCCCAGTCAGGCAAAACCGTACGTGGGACTCGCTGGAATACAAATACAGCTCTGCTTAGGTCGTTGGCAATTTCCTTGTTATTCCGAGGGTCATAATACAGAATATGTGAGAATCTACCCCAGGTTTTCACTTTTGGCCTCTCTCTCTCTCTCTCTCTCTCTCTGTACATAAATACATAATCAACGAGAATAACAAGTAGTCGACAGTTCTACTCCGCAGTCCTATTTACCACAAAATCTGGGAGTTAACACCAATACAATTTGTGTATCTACACTTACAGTATAACTTACATTACTTTTTGTCGTTTTTCTGTCCCTACAGAGTTTTGAATAAATTAAATAGAAATTAAGCGTAGATGCTACACACAAAAAAAAAATTTGAATTTATTTCCTGAGTAAGTAAATCCTAGGAGACAATTTCCAAGGAAGATGGTCCTTGTGGGTGTGAAATGAGACAGAGACTGAAGAGGGAATATTTTTGGGGATGTGATTAATATTGAGAATGTAATGGAATTGATATGCGGAAGAGACAATGTCACAAGAGCGGGCTCTGTCTATTATTCTTAATTAAGAAAACAGATGAAATATGAAGCCATGAGTAGTAAAACTGGAACCACGATCACTTCCACTTACGAAGAAAAGATATGTGAGGGTATGTACTCCCTGTCTCCCTCCTCGTCGCTTCTATTAATCTATTATCTTAATAGCAAACCAGCTCGGGAAGTTGAAAAGATTTTGCCACATAAATCATGAGAGCGCGTTACCACGATAAAATCGGTTTTGTTTTCCTTGACATCCCATTCAACTCGAGTCAGGGGCGTACATAGTGGGCTCTCCTTCTTCAATTGTACTTTTACCAGGCCCATCTCAATCGTTCACTCCGTCACTGTATAAAAGATACGGAGGAAATTCCAGTGAGAGCCTTCACGACTCAATCTCATTTCTAATAATACTAATAGCATCTATGTCACTTCCCGTACAGACACTCAAATATAATTTCACATCATTGAGGCATCGGGCTCCGCTTGGGGTGCATATACTTGAGCCACTGTAGTCTCTCTGCCGGCCTACGGACTACGTATGCAACTGCATGTGTGAGTGTCCCAAGGAAAAATAATATATTTGATCTTGTCGGTCGGAAGCCATTTTTTCCCCAAGCTTACATATCCCCGTAGTCTAAACACTTACAAAATGCTTCCTGAAACTGTTAAATCAAAACACTGGGTTTTTTCTCTTGTCATTCCCTCAGACACTTATCAAACGTCTGGCTACAGTTCTGTCCAAGAGCAGGATTTCAAGGGACAATTTCTTAAGGGCATTGTACATAGTCAGTACGGAGATTTTATTACATGTCAAAAATAGTATACCTATTCCATATTTCATTTTGGAAGAAGAATTTATAAAAGGGCGTAATTTTTGTAAAGTTTGTTATTATTAGCAAAACCACCATCATCAAGCTAAGCATTAGGGATGGCTAAATGAGAAATAAATAGTAACATAATATCTCAACCAAATTAATATTAAAGGCAGTTGCTCTGGTCCATTCTGAGGTTCGGACTCGGAACAATGCACTAATAGAAGCTGACTGGTGTGAATAGGAACCAGATAGGATCATCGGATACTTGATCGCATGTGTCTAGGGATTGATAGTGCAGTTAAATCACGCTCGTATTTACCAAAGCACAAGTTGCACAAGTTGGGAATACTTCCCCGTCCATTTGATAGTAGCTCGTAAGTGTTTGACACAAAGCCAGAACAATCCAACCTGTTCCGTATTTACAGTGAGGCACCCGAAGAAATCAAGTGCGGGGATTGTTGAAAAAAAAGTGGGTATTTTGGCAGACTGTTCTCCTCTCGTCCCTCATATTTTTCTCTTTAGCGGACCAGATGGCCGAGAGAAGTGTGGTTCCCGAATCCCAACTCATCATAATAATCATCAAGTGAGGATGGCCAATCCCTTTTCCCATATGGACCTCTAAAAACCTATTTATACCACATCCAGATTTTTCCTCAAGGCTCCACTCATGACATATGTACAACCTACTATTTGTAGGACTGATTTGAGATGATTCTGAGCCAATTCTCCAGGACAGATTTTCGGGGATGTGCATAGATGAGTCGGGTAAATGACTTGGCTGGATCAGTGAGTACACAACAAGAGTCCACTGAGCGAACCCTTCTCAATCAACCAAGGCCCCGTATTTTTAACATATGGACACTCCGGTCTCCTTTGTACCCACTCCCAACCTGTACGCATCGCATAATCACTAACCCATTGAAACTCAGCACTAAATAGCTTCGGCACTCTCCATATGTTCGGTAAATTTACATTTCCCTTATCAATTCTTTATCCTGACTATGTCCCTGCATCTGGGTTCTCTCTCCAGCCCTGGGAACAATGCACAATTAAAATCTATTTACTCCTGGCACTAACAACGTAAATCCGTCCTGACTCTTTTCTCTTCAGACAAGTCCATCTGACAAATAAATGACTCCAATGTGAAGTCTAAACAGCATTATAAAAAATACTTGGCATTACTTCCACTACATGGTCCAGTCTCTGCCTCCCTGCATGCCACATTTATTTCCCATACGAAATTACAAACCTTTACTATAGATAGATAGATACTCCATTATAAAAAGAATCTGCAAGAATATAATAATTCTCTCTCTCTCCAGCTCTATTCCAATTTGGCGAACAATCCTGACATTTATTTATAATACAGAGGGGAAATGTGTAAAAAATAGTCTTTCCTCTTTCGGTATAGTAGTCTCATGAAAATTTGTAACATTACATTTCCCTGTGACAAAATGGAAGGGTGAAGAGGAAGAATTGGGAGAAAGGTATCTTGAGTAATGAGGGCAAAAAGCTAAGGAAAGTTAAACGTTGCATTGCAATGCGGTTGAGTCAAGAACCTCCCAACCCACACCGCCATTGGTTCAGGTTCATCTCTGGCCGCATCTTAAGGATGGACTAGTTATGCGCCCGGAATCTTCCTACTAAACTTTTCCAACTCAACCACAAGAGGAAGCCATAATATAATTCAATAGTGAGGTAGTACCTCAAAATAAAACTTGTTCTCTTACAAAAATTCTCTGATTCCACCAGCAATCTACCGCCAGGCTGTAGAAACACAATTCTCTTCACAGACCTTCGTTTTTAATAATCTACCACTATTTCTCTAATTCCACGTTATTAATTGTCGTAACTTCATATTCTAGAGCATGTTGGTTGTAAGGATTGTAAAAATGTGATCATTACAAAGCTATTAGCTTTTATTTTTCCTTGTAGTAGTTAGAAAAATTGTAAGCATTCATGCTGTAAGATAATACTATTCTGGAGAAACCTGAAGCCAAGGAAAGAATCCATTTGACAAAGGAATGTTTTGTAGTGTTTAGGAAGTCTCGAGCGCAATTGGCAAGAGAAGGAATATTGAATTGAGTACAATACCAATGTTATGTAATAATCTCGGCTGAGAATCTCGGTACGAAGTTGTTTCGAAGGGTTCGAGATAAATTCATGGACGAGTGCGTCTATTGTGAAATGAATTCTGGTTCAAGACCCACATTATGAGGGAGAGGTCTCGTATATAGATGAGAACCTGCAGGAGTGAAATAGAAAATGGGCCAAAAAATGAAATAAAATTTAATGTTTGTGGAAAAATGCAGCCTTCCAGCTCTTGCTGAGGGCAGGAGAGTGAGCCTTTGGCAAATGGATAAATGAACTCGTTGGTAGCAGTTGGTGCTTGTCCTCAGCAGTACTGTAGTACACTACAGGACCGAGCCCGAGTATTCTCCATAAACAGTTGTGAGTGAGCGAGTACAATTTTATTATCTTGCCTTTAAGAGGGAATAATTGAGCTCCAGCTGAAGAGATAACCTCAAGAGAGAAAGGTATGCACATTAAAGTAGACTGAGCACCTCTCTCCTTCCATGTGAGAATGGGGATAATTACAATAATATTCCTACATTTTCCGTACACTGATGATGAAATGTAGACTATGTACAGTTATGACCATATCTCTCACGCCTTGAGGGATCCTAACGTGAGGTTATCAGTTCTGAAATAGTCCGAGCAATTAGCCGTTGTCCGACGGATCTTTTTTAAAAAATTTGTGTATACAAATTAAAAGAATTTCTAGCAATTTGGATATCTCCGATTCGTTACACTTCACGCTCAGGGGGGAAAAATCTACTTTTATAGGAAGCAAGCACATTTGAGCTCCCCTCTAATCCTTACCTTTAGAGCTTTCAAGTGCTGAGCATGTGATTACGTATTGTGCCCGACGAGACTTGCAGGTGTTACTTAAAATCTTTTTTACTTACCATTTCCAATAAACTTGTCTTCTTTCAAATCGTTTTCCTCGTCAAATCCTGTCCTTCAGCAAATTGGTTACAAAAGGTTACTAAAAAAATGCTCCGTTCAAAATATTACAATTGTGGATGTAACTATGTATATGTACGTGGAGTCTGCCTTAAGACCAGTAGGATTTGAGCTCAACTTATTACTCCCAAGGAAAGGAGCAGAGCAGCATGATGACCTCTTCCTTCACATTTATGAGAGACACACATCAAAAGTCCATGGTGATCCATGAAGTTGTACAGAATCAAATGATTTCAACCCTTTTTATATGTATCTGACATTTTGAGAGGGACTGCACATTACAGTTATGGTGGTTGTATGTATCTGTGCATGTACATACACAAGCTCTACTATGATGCCCAAAGATGTCTGGAACAGCAATAACCATTATTCCCGAAAGAAAATTTCCCTCCAATTATTCCTCCATTCAGAGGGACCGAAATTAATCGTGACAAGGAAGATTTCTTAACCCATTAGTGCTGCTCGAGCCTGCCGACAGATATCCTGCAGATAGTTCCTCTGACACCAATATAATGCCTAGTGTCATAAAAATTCTTCCGTTTTCCAGTAATATACCCAAACCCTCTCACTCACCCTTGAACATTTAAAACGAAGCTCTCATAAGGCAACATGGGAAAAAAATCATTACAATGCATTTATTCCGGAACCAGGCTTCCATATCATGCTATTATTTGCGGCATCTTACCATGTCATTATGCTCTCAAAAAACTATGCTCTCACAAGTATTCATTCATTTTGTAAACTGCACTCAATATCAAACTTACACTGTCTTGAAGGGCAACGACGACGTTTGAGAATTTAGTGCCACCAATTTACAGACATGATTTAATCCATAGTCTTGTTACATCTGAATAAATAACACTCACAGTTGTCGAAAATGAGGTTACATAATATTATTGGTAGAAATAAATCCTGAGCTAATGGCTATATGAACTCAGGAGGAAAATACACGAGAGTGAGTGAGTGAGTTATGCATATGTAAGTGAATGTTGCACAGCAGTTAGTCGTTAGTTGTAAGTTTTAGCCAAATGAATGAAGGGTGTGCTTAAAGTATGAATGACTTCCAGCGACATTCCATGGGTGGAATCGATTTGGGATGAAGGTTATACATAAGGTGTATGCTAAAAATGTAGGTGGATTTTTTCCATTGTGTCTTTATCAGTTTTAAATATGCTTTGGAAGGCGTAATTTGCATCTGACATGATGTCCAACCTCAAATGTGCAAATGGATACATGTAGTAACAAGTTAGTGTAGGATTACGAGAATTTCTCAATGTATTCACATCAATCGTGATTTGAAGTATGAGGAATTGTTTCAGGACTAATGATTTCATGTATTCATCCGTGTAACGTCAAATGAGATGTATATTTGAAAAATAGTTATACTTTAATATCTCCAAGTAATATACAAATATAGTATACGTATGTGTGAATCCGTAGTGACATCAAGTGCTTACTTGTGTTATAGTAAACGGTACTGAATAAATAAACGGAGGTGAGGATTGAATAATTTAAGAATAGTTTAACGTTTGGCAGCTCACAGTCACAAAATAATTTCAACGTCCTTGTAGAAAGAATCTGAGTGTTCTATAGGAATTCCACTGCTATTATGGCAGTTGGTATGAGCACGAATACCCTTATGATGCGGTATCACACTGTGAGGTAACACTGGGTGCTGTTTCTGTCTCGGAGGTGGCTGGAATGATAGAGATGTGGAAGGAGAGCGTGAAGTCGTCTCTTGTAATTGCAAAGATGGACCACAGCCCACCGGCCCATATCTCCGGCCTAAACATTTATGGTTTCGGCTCACAGACCGAACGTACGCATCTTTGGTGACGGCCCCGACAAATCGAACCTTTCTGCTCTGAGCTGCCATGGTGTTGGAACGGTACACCTTCTTCGCATGGCGACTCTTGGTTTCCTGCCGGTGCTGCCTCAGTCGGGCTTGACTCGTGAGGAGCCAGGTTCGAACGTACTCCAGACTGGTGAATTCCTTCGGGAACCGACTCTGAGGCATCATCGTGGAGGTTGTCCACATTGACAAGTTGGGCTGTGATTGATGAGGCCAGGTCGTGTAGGTGGCTGTTGACAAGTTCGATGAGACGGAAAGTTGATCATCTCCTTCCAATGTGCATGTCATCTCCGTTTCTGAAGGATAATCCGTCGTATCAGACGGCAGAGGTTCGTCGTCTGCAATCGAATTTGATACAGTGGGGACGGGTGGTGTGCGAGGCAGTGAGGATTTCAATACAGTTCTACCTTTCACATAGTCAGTGGATGAAGGACCTAAGGCTAATAATACTTGACTTCTCTCATGCTTGCTCATGGTACGAACATCAGTCTCAAGACAATTGGTCAAGAGGGGATCATGGTTTTGTAAACACTTGGCACAAAGTACTTTGAGTTTCTTACTCGCATGGTAAAGACTATGAACTGTAGCGGGCTGCAAGTTCATTTCATTTTTGTACACTGGCGCACACATCCCTGGAGAGGACTCACCCTCACAGATCAAAATCCCATATGAATCCTCAATTAATTTCTCATACTGTGAAGAGGCCTCCTTCCCTTCGTAGTCTCCTTGACCAGATTTATCGGCGTGACAGCAGCACTGAGAACCCAATAGTTGAGTCCCTACAGCTTGAGAACCTACCGACTCTCTCATGCTATTATTACCTACACTCTGTGGATTCACTGCTATCCTGGACGCTCTTTTAATCTCTATCGGGGTGGATGTCCGGTACTGACGGATGTTCCGGAACGATGAGATACTCGAGGAACGGGACTTCTTCTTGGGTTTCCTGCAAACTTCTCCATGGTGATGGTGGTGGTGGTGGTAGTGGTCATGGGCTTGGGACTGGAGGGGTGTTGTTCTGCAGGAACGGTCCGTACATTTCTGGAAACGTGCCGAGGTCACTGATTGCTGGCCGGAGGTATCCGTGGGGAAGTAGAATACAAAGTTTGAATTGTCTACATCAGTGTCATTGTCTAGATCAGGGTGATGGGTTCCAGTATCCCGGATTGTGTTTGTATTGCGAGAGTTGGAGGATCCATTCGAGTCATTGCAGCACGTGTCTGGAACCCAGGTGGTAGGTGCGAGGAGGGGGCTTTGTGATGGATTTATGGAGTTACTCCGAGGACCTTCAGGGGGAGATGCCCTATATACCAAGGCCTCAGGTGACTCTGTCTTGAATTTCCGACGGTTTCTACCCACCTGTGAACCCACAAAATCTCAATTTTAATCCATTCCTCATCATCAGTGACATATCCTCCAAAACCCATTTCTTCTATCCACTACTCAACAACTGTCCTCATTACGTACATACATACCTGTCATTATGTCTTTAGAGTAGGGATCTCTCTCCTGTTCGAATTACCAGTACCTTAACTAGTTTGCCATCTAAATGAGTAATTCCTGCATTTCCTACGTGCGTATGTATGTATTGATACATACATTTGTATTCGTACAGATGTAACCTGTCCATATCAGTATATGTACGCCATTGTAGCTCATAATTGGACACTGGCATCAATAAACGTTTGCATCTATAATCATGCTTATCATTGATGTTGTGTGTGTGTGCATGTTATTACTGCAATTATGCAGTAGCATGTTGAAATATAGTAGTACTCTGCGTACGCATCCCCTCATGAGATTAAGTACACGGAAGAAGGTAACGTGAATGAGTAGTAGAGTCTGAATATATTAAAAGTTGAAGTACAGGCATCCAACGTACCTCCATATGTATATATGTACCTACAGGTACAAGGCTTCTGGACAGGCACTACAAATTAATTGTGTTGACAGATTCTAACACTGATAAAACAAAGTAAAAACCTATTTGCTCACTCTTTGCCCTGTGTACAAATGTCAATAAATTAACTCGGTGAAAATAAACTCAGCAATTATACCCTGACAATTGAAAACGGTACTTGTATTATTAACAGTGTACACTTTGAATGCAACAGGAATAAAATAGTTCACCGTGTAGATACTTGCACTCTTACGTAAATAAAGCTCGAGCAAAAAAAAAAAAAAAAGAATCCAGGGGAATGTATAAACCAAAGCACCTGGATAAACAATTATCTTTTTCCCTTCAGGGCACTTGAGTGTATACTGTCCCTGTGCATGTTGATGTGTTGGAAAAGGGTCCGCGTGCCACTTACAGATACACGTGCCGTACACTAGTTTTCCTGGTAATCTCCCCTTTCCACAGTATCTCACGAACATTTTTTTTTCTAGAACGTAAAGTATTCCCTCAAAACCAAAGGAATCCTCTGGAATTTGACCGCAATCATTACCACATATGATCCCTGCTTTTTTATGAGACACGTTGCAATCACTCATTCATACTTGGTCAATCTACAGGTCTTCTTGGTCTGCCTTGAGTCCTTTAACACATGCTCTGAGAAATATGGCTAGAGTTTCCTTTCTAAAGTCTCAAATCTTTTCAGTAATTTTTTTTTGTTTTGTTTGTAGGAATGTATGAAAAATAACGCATTGTCCTGAGTTGTATATAATTACACGTATCATGTCCAAACAGAAATATGCATGAACATTAGTATAAAAACGCATATGCGTAATTATATAATTATTTGTATAAACGTAAACCGGCTAGGTAATTATGTACGTGTCTGTGGGGAAGAGTAATGCAGTGTTTACATCGTGCCAAGGGTTCTATGTAATATATGAAAAGGGGGAGAAGGAAAAACGACAACCCACCTCAATGCTGGATAGATCCGCTCTAGCTTTAGTCACGAGTTTTTCATTGATGTTGTAGTTATTGGGCAAGGCTGTAGGTGTGGTTGAGAAAAGATTCAAATCCCAGGTCGCTGGAATTTTCTTACTGTTCCATTTTAAGCTGTCCGATTGAATCATCTTGAAAGATTTCTCATCGAAGGCACGCTCAAGTGTATGACTGGGGTTGGAGTGAGCACACGTTTTTATCATTGGATCAATGACCGGCAATGTTTGTGTTTGAGGACTCATGTCTTTGGTGACACCAGTCTTGGTCTCTTTATGAGTAGGATGAGGAGAGCAGCACTTGGACACACTACTGTAGGTATTAATGAAATTGAGGGAGGAGAACACTAGCCAGCCGAGGAGGAGACAGGTTCCGCTGATGATGGTCACTACACGGTCCTCCTGCTTGTGCCAGTGGAAGAGGACGACGGTCCCATTCTCGAGGAGGACGAGGAGGACCGGGAGGACCCAAGTCCATAAATTGATGGCACTCGGCATGGAGGTGACATCCCAGAAGAGTATGTAAGAGCACTCGGTCACGAGAGTGACAAAGTCCTTGCCCTTGGTGAGACTCACCTCCTCCATTTCCTCGAGGAGAGCAGTGCGACTCGATGACGAGTGATTATTTACACTGTAACTAATCCATGTAAAGGATACCATAAAGTGAAGCAGGATAAACATACATGTCCAGTATTTAAGATGAACGATGATAATCCCAACGACGAGGAGACGGGAACACAATAGGAGGGACCTACTCAAAATGGTCAACTTTGTCTCAAGTAATTGGGGCCACAGTGAGTTCTGACGGTCTGATGAACAGTTTAAATTTTTCACAATGATTTGCATCACTTCACCCTTTGATTTAATACGTTGGTCGTCGGACTTTATGTACGAAGATAAGACGAGGGCTGTCAGGATGCTGAGGAACTCCACGAGGATAATCCCGAGCGTTACGCTTGACCAGTTCTGTAATGTCAAGACCAAATGCTTTATTACACACTTAAATATGAATAATTTATGCACATGCTTTTTTAATGTTCCAACCATAAAAGACCCACAATATTTATTACACTCAAATGTCTTCGTACAATTTAACCCCGTAAAAGAGTATCACCTTACCCTTTTATGGCTTCCCATTTCACAGAAAACCTAACAACCCTACACCTTCATTCATTCACTGGAGAGAACCCCACAGTACTATGTGACATACTGGTAAAAACAAGTACCATCAACATCCACTCAACGTAAAACAATTCTCGAAGCCTTCTATCTGTATTCATACAAAAAAAAAACTACACTTACAAAGTCCCAACAAAAAATCCACACTCCTTTGCCTTCCCATGAGATTTCATTCCCTGACCGCTCTTGATTCGTCTTTCCTTCGAAATTTCTCATCAGTTTATGATTTCATCTTCCTCTTCCAAAGAAACGTAACATTGTTTCAAAATATCATTAAGTCTAAGTTACTCGCAAAAAAAACTGTTACACTGAGAACCATCAGCTTAACCACAGCTCTCACTCATGTATGTATGTACATGAGAGTCTTTCCTACTAGTGATAGCATAAACTGTTGGTTTTAGAGTGCATAACAATAAATCATACATCCAAGCTGTACGTTTCCAAGGCACACACACACACACACACACCTGTCTTTTTATTAGTTTGTGTGGACTGTTCAACCATGATTCAGATTCGAGGAGATCAGAAAGCATGTTTAAAAAAGTAAGTAATTAGGGACTTGAGCTTACCTCACGGGAGTTGATGAGCCAAGCCAAATGAATGGATGTTAATGGTAACGACTGGAAGTATGCCTGGAAAATTCTCAAGGCTACGAATTCCTGAACATCCGCCCGATCGTAGACGAACGCCAATTTTAAGTACCGCCATAACAAACCTTCATCAAATTAACAAACAAGAATTTTTATTTTGTAATACTTGAGCTATATACAAATATTTGGAATATAACCGTATCTAGGAAATAGATTTTTAAGCAAGTAATTATAATTATGTGTATGTATGCACCTATCGGAAATATTTTAAAAAATCCTCAGTCATAAGTTTTGTAATCCAATAATATGAATGCTCATTGGGTCTTGACCTGGGTCATGGAATACGAGTGCTCGAGAAATGATTCCTATGTATGTAGGTACATGAGTGCATAATTTAACAAAATAATTTGCTTGTTTGCACATTGTTCGGCTACTATAATTCACCAGTGGGCTTCTAACATGATGCCAGGACCTTATACACAACTCAGTGTTGGCTTTATCATAAATCCTCTTGGAAAAAACTCAAATAGTTCAAGGCGTGTTCACCTTCTTTCTCCCATTCAAACACATTGTGGTATGGTGTATATGTGCATATTGTTGTGCATGTAAAGTTTACATGACAATATATGCAAGTAACTTGTTGTCGCCTTCCCATACAACATCACGGAATATATGCTCGGAACTTGTCTGTTTTTGCATACCCACTGCAGCAACGCACGTATAAATCTAGGCTTACATATATGCACGGGATGCTCAAATCCTCACTAGTACACTGTGAGAGCCTATGTTTTTATCCAACTCTCCTATCTCATCTCTATTATACTCCGATGCTGTAAATATTTGCTTGGGAAATTATGAATGCCATGCTCGTTCACTTTTGTAGTAATAATTTCCCCTGCTTATTTGCAAGGAGTAATGTGAGCAGGACGGACTAATAGGTATTTTGACCGTGTGATCACAACAACACCAGAACACAAGTTTGCACGTCGTACAAAATAAAATTGCTTAATAATTATCAAATCTTCACCTGTCATGTCATTTCTTTTGTGATCCTCATATGTGCATAAAAAGACAACCATTTTACGATAGAATCCCGAGAGCCGTTACAGACCCCTAAAAAATTCATTCATATTCACTCAAGTCTCTATGGGATTTCCTTATTTATCATATGGGAGTCCGTGTGTCCGTCTGAGCCTGAGCCCGAGCCCAAAAATTAGAAAGTGGAGTGAATAAATAAGCAAGAAATGTTGTCAAATCCTTCCCCACACGGCTGTAGTGGGATGGTAAATTCCTATGTTATGTAGCAATGACACCCATACAAAGTTACAATAGCCTCCAGTTAGAGAGCCGTGCAGTAGTTAAAATTTAAATATGCGAAACATCTTTACTACTTAATAATGGCGCTACTTTTTACACATTGCCCCTGGAATCGGTGCAAAAAAATACATCCCCCTGATTATAACAACCCTAACCCTTTCAAGCATAACTCCCAGGCATGGAAGGAAGGCTTGACCAGTAAACGGCTCATACACACCATCCCTTGGCTCTTAATGACTGGTATTGTTTCATGAGATTCCTTCTAATAAAATAATCACGCTCATTTAACCTCATACTTTGCCAAACTGCCGGAAGATAATTACACACCCAAAATCTGTCATCATCATTGAGGATAGTACTCAGTAACGTATACGATTGAGGCTAACATAGTATTTAAGCCTTTACTAACCCAGCGTAGCATGATTATGTTCATGCCTTCCAAAAAATCTACGTCCGTATAATATTGCCAGGAAGGAAAGGTTGTGTGAGTTCCAACACCGAAATGACATGTTAATTACCACGGAGCTAAATATGGATATTTTTAATCTCTATTCATTTCAATACACCTGACTATGAAGGGATGGTTACATTTCCAATGCACGTAACCATTCATAAGGGCTGGAGCCAGGGCATGGCCCATTCGTTAGCTGCATGCATGGGCCTCGGAAAAAATGTAGGAATGCTTCAGCAGCCCAGTGCTGTTTGTAATAATTAAATGCATGCTATATTATTTATTGCTTCCCTCGCCCAAAATATCTTCAAACGGAAGAATTCCAAGTAACTCTAGTAGCACTTGGCTAATTAAAATACTGATGATTTGGCTACTTATACACACTTTATGTGTCCCTATAATTACGTATAGGATCCACATCCTATCTAGGGGCAAGGTACATAGATTTCACTGGATATCAGGACCCTCAAGTATCTATGTACATACATATATGCTGTACGCCTAAACATACACAACTGTTAAGAGGGTTTTCTGTATCTATTTGTAATTTGTACATCCAGGACCCAGCAGTGGATTCAGCCTGGTGTAATGAGAATGTCTATGCTTATATGTAGATATTTATCTTGGACTGCATCTCCCCTCCGTACCTGATAGATGTCCAGTATGGAATAATGCATTTGCTATGTAATGTTAAGTACCCCGATGTATGTTCCCAGGTTGATTATCTAGTTAGGGGAAGTATGGAGGATATGCTATTATGTGACTACCATGTAAGGACATCTCAAAGTTGCTTCCCCACTTCCGTCCGTTCGGATGACATATTAGCTCGGAGACTTTTAGGAGTGTCTTAAGTATATCCAGAGAGGAGGCTTACCTAATAGGAGAGAGTGCATAACATAGCACAAGAGTCGACCGCAGAGCCTTCCAGCAAAGTCCAGTCCCCGACACACCCACACGATACTGACAATTGTCACCGCTAGCGACGAGACAAGGAAACTTATTGCGAGGAACGAAGACCAGTCCCACCAGGCGGAAGTGAACAAGATGAATGGTCGACAGCAGTGAACGATCAAGAAAATCTGTGTTCCAGCAAAACAACTAATTTTTACGATCCACTCATTTTTATCACGGCGTGCGGAATGCTCGTTTATTTTTTTGGGAGAGGGGTAAAATACGATAATTTCTTCTATTTCCTCACCTTTCCTACTTATGTTTTCCCTATCTCTTTGTCTCTGTCTTACAAATCTCTCTTCCAGCTTCCTCTATAAAGGTCCCTTATACATAAATGGTATGTGTTCCCCTTGAATATCTCGGGAATGAAGAAAAACACCCTACAGTTGTACTTCCTCGCTGTGCCCAGCTCTTAAGGGTTCGTTAGCATACTACACCTGATAGATAGTCTCCGGCTCATACAAGTTGTATAAGGAGCTATTCATAAAACCCAGCCCATATGTACAGTATATACCCTGTAGTTAGTTCGTAACAACGCAGTTGACTACAGAGTTGGAGAAACTCAAAACAAAATCCAACATTAAGTGCTTTAAAGGTGAACCCGTGACGAGAAACAGGGAACGTACTTTCCAGGACTCTCCTCCGTGCACATAAAGTGTAATAAAATAAAATGAACTCTCGTAAAGCTATTCAGTGTCTATGGGCGGTGAGGAGCAAATGGAGAGGGAGAGAGAGGGCTCGGAATTTTACTATACTCCATTCCCAAGTCTTGGAAAGAAATTTGAAACAGTTCAAACCGCATAATATTAGTCCTAACTAATTCCTCAAATGTAACTGAAGAAACTGATGCTCTTATTTTTACTTTTTTCTCCTCCGATTTTATTCTCCTACTTCTGTCCTGAGTCCTGAGTCCTGAGTCCTGAGCAGACTTTGGGACACTCTGCATTAATTATATTCCCTCTTTTAAAGAATACTATGTCATTCCATGGGATTCGCATAGCTTGACGCTTCCTTCAATTAAAAACAATTGAATGGGTTCAAACTCCATATAAGCATCTTATAAGGCACATGTACATTTTGGGAATAATACTCACTCCCGCTCCTACTCCTAATGGTTCAATTTAAGAAGCTGAAATTTCTAGAGTCAAAAATGGAAACGGAGTTTGTTCTCATCTATGTACATATTTGGATGTTTCTACTGCGAGGAAGTTGTGGTGTTAAAAACATTACTGTATCCTCAAAGACAACAATAATGAGTTGGAACAATGTGTATAAATAGTGTGACCCTAGGAAGATGGAACTGTTGGGAAAGACCATAAAACGTACGGACAATACAAACAGAGAGAGAGAGAGAGAGAGAGAGAGTGAGTCGAAAACAAGAAGGGTAACAAGAAGGTTTGAGACGGGAAGGTAATTGAAACTGTAAAATAACATTAGCTAAGATGAATAACTTTGCTCAGTTCTTGAACAAGGAGCTGAAAATACTTAAGGACTATCTAAATTTCCATCAGGCTTTGAGAAAACAATGTTACTTTTATTCGTGAACATGTGGAGGTACGAAGTACAAGAGCAATATATTACATGGGACGGTACTGTAGACTTGGAGAAAAATATATTTTTTACCTGAACAATTATTTCAATAAAGTATGTGACAATAAGCCCAGTAGCGGCGGCTAGATGATGGAATTGAATTCGGTTTTGGAACAGGGTGGAAGTGCTGCTCTCCCCCTGTTCTGTACCAGAGCTAGCTGGTCCAGTCTCTACATCTCTGGTAATGGTGGTTACTGCTGATGCTGGAAGGATTCTTGAGACTCTTTCTGTGTCTTCGAGGCTCATTGTGCTTTGTGAATTAAGGAAGGGCAGCTCATCCCATGTCCAACTGGTTGACAACAATTATTTCTCCTTCAGAGGCATCTGTACATATTAAAATAACAAGGGGGAAAAAAATTCTGATGTTAATCTTGTCTCAAAATCCCACACTTGAATAACTAGACGAATTATGTATTGTGCATATATGTCCGCTATGGCTCGGGAGAGAGAGAGAGAGAGAGAGAGAGAGAGAGAGAGAGAGAGAGAGTGGGGCCTAGCGTGGAATAGGAGCGACTCGACAAAAGCAATGTCCACTTTGTCATTTCATAGGAGGAAAAACAACATTAAATGTATTATATATTACCATTATTATCATTGCGTAAATAAATATGAAAACAACATCGCTTTTGAGTTATGGCCAAGTAGGATGACGATAATGGTCCCTGTGTGAGATTGTAGTTTCGAAGGAATAATATCCCAGGACTATGTGCAAGTAATGCGTGCTGCTCTCCTGCTTGAACTTTTAGGAGGAGTCGAGAAATTCTTGTGAAATATTTTTACTTCCCAGCATTCGAGGGAACCACAGCCAGTCACAGCTGTTGTTGGCGTAAAACCCTGACAGGAGAAAATGCTAAAAGAGATGGAACGAAAGAGTCCAAGAATGTAAACCCTGTAGCCTTCATCCTCCTCTATGACTCGGCATATATGTAACTTTTGTACGGTACAAATTGAGCAGACGAGCCACGAGACAACTGAAGGCATATATACCTGTCCATAATTGTCATGGTAACTGGTACAAAGTAAGTACCAAGGGATACTGTAGCTCCGTGGTATTAGCTCACTCCCAGCGCAGAAACCCAATAGATCTGAGGTTAAATCCCTTGTCAATTTTATTTCACTTGCTCAAATCCAACCAGATGAGCTGGACTGTGAGGCTAATAAATTATGAATCTGTAAATGATCGGGTCTTGTTTCCCCTTTCACCGTCAGTTTCCTCGTTTAAGTACACTTTAGCCTTGTAAGTTATAGATGTATGCACATTCGCTCCTCTTGTGCATTGAATTCATTAGGTGAGTAAAATATATTTCTATATTACAAATAGTTAATAAATTACAGCATTAATGTACGTCTCGTTGGCATTCCAACGCTCAGGCCTCTTTTACATAACTGCACTTAAACAAGCGTAAGTAGTACTTGTAATAAAAAAATTCCCTGCAATAATTTATACTAGGTACATAATATGAGCACCCATGCATGTCACATATCTATACATATAACATATATATATATCTACATAAGGCAGCGCCAGGGTCTTCCATTCCATCTGTACGAAATGTACGAGTAACATTTCGGCCTCTGTCCGGCGTTTCTTTTTCGCTAGCTTAAACAAGACTTGTCATGTTAGTTGCTCCGTACAGGGGAACGTCAGGGAGGGAGACTAACATCATATGCAATTAAAATCCAATAGGTACAACAGCAAGAGGATTTTTAAATGCCTACATTTTTCTTCCCCTCTCTCTCTCTCTCTCTCTCTCTCCTTCTCTCTCTCTCCGTGAAAACAATCATCGTCTGTCATTCACTAGGACTAATTTAATTAACATTTCATAGCATTGACATCTCTTCTGAGGCTAGTAGACTACACAATGGAATTAGTTGTAGAAATAGTCCAAGTGTATGTTAATTTTACCTCAGACAAATTTCCGCTTATCAGCACGGAGGTAAAAAAAATCCTGACAACAAAACTAGGGTTCACAATCCAGTCTGTGACATTTGTTTGTGCAAAAATGTGCATCAAGCTGGCGTATCGGACATGGATTTACAATTACCCTGACACATTTCTGATGGAGTGGAGGGGAGGGGAGGGGGAGCTTGGGACATGGACTTAGTCCTGGAGGAAGGTTTCAACGCAAACCATGTGTTTTACTACATGTCCTTAATCCTGTAAATTATTAAGATATCGAAAAGAGAAGTTGATCTTGAAATAAAATTATGCAAACTACCTCCTTATGAATGCATACGAGAGATATCTTTCATGGGGTTATCTTACACATGAGGGAGTAGGAAAAACTACAATTTGAGTAGCTTGTTTATTTCGATATTTACCAGCTCAAGATATAGAGATGGAGTGACAGAGAGAGATAGAGAGGAGTGAGAGAGAGAGAGAGAGACTTGAGAGAGTGAGAGACAAGGATAAGCAGAGACCTGGTCCTTTGAATCAAAGATTCTCTTCCACACTCGTTTCACCTCATCCATACTAATCAGCCGACTAACTTCATGTTATCATGATCAAGATTTATTACTAGCAAACTTCATGTATTTGACACAAATCACGAAGAAGCCATTAAGCTGACCAATTTCCACTCGTTCTTGTCCTCACGCAGTCCTAATATCCATACATTTGTGTGTACATTTTAAACGAGGAGTTTACGACAGGGGGAGAGAGAGAGAGAGAGAGAGAGGAGATCCTTATATAATTAATACCTCTGAAGAATTCTACTTGATAATCTGTACGGACAGGACAGGATGAAATAAATCCGCGCGAATTTCCACACATAAAAATTTAGGACAAGACAACGAGGAAAAGGTGCTTCAAAAAAAATCTACTGACAATGAAAGAAAGCAAGTGACATAATCTGTGGAATCTTTGTCTTCCACTGTTGTTCCTCCCGAGCCTGACGTTCCTGACGTACAGCCATAAGAAAAGTGTACAAAGAGACAAGAAGACTGTGGGAGTACTGTAGATGTGAAGGAGCAAGCGGATGGCGTAAGCTACATGGACGAAGGATAAATATCCGCCCGTGCTTAATCGTTAACATAAACTCACCGGGGAGCACGTATTGTCTCCAAACTATTCGTCCACTGTCCACAAAGATACAAAGAAAGATAAATCCTATTGACCAAATAAACCACCCTCGTATTTTTCCAAAACTAATGGTTTCCCGTCAAACTGGAGAAAAGATTGTTCATGAAACAGAGTCAGCAGGGCGCGGACTTGGAAAGAAAAGAAAAATCTTCAGCTTCACTCACCATCTGTATACTACAGAGTTCGGGGTCAAATTCTCAAAATTTTTACCCATCTACTCCTTCTATATTTGCTTTTTCTCTCCTACATACCATTTTTCCCTTTACCATCACCAGTCTTCAACTTAGTTAGTCTTCACAAGCTCACCAACTCCTCTTTTCCTCGACAATTCCTTTTTACAACCTTTTCACATTATCCCTACAGTATGCGTACACGTCCCAAGTGCTATTTGTCTACCTTGATCCATCCTGAGCTCATTACCAGGAAGACATATACTAGAGATAATACCATATAGGAACACCTCAACCGGGAGTGAACCTCTACATCCCCAACATGCTCCCAATGTACTCGGATCCTCCTGATACCTCAAGTCATAAGCTTAATTGCACATGTGAGGAAAAAATATGGGGAATACACGAATAGACAACACATTATTTTCCATTCTTTTCAACCAGAAAAATCTTGGTGATACACAATTATTTATGCATTAGCTCCTTTCTTAATTATCCCCTCTACCTCCCCACACAACTTTGCCTATCCCTACGATCACATCCAGCTCCTGGAAATTTAAACACAAAAAATAATGTAATCAAAATAACATTTCAGTCATTCTCTCTTCTCTCTCTCTCTCTCTCTCTCTCTCTCTCTCTCTCTCTCTCTCTCTCTCTCTCTCTCTCTCTGAGCTATCTGATCTCAAAGAAGTTTATATCTACGTTTGAACAGAGAACTACAATTTTTTGAAATGATTACCATTCCTTATATAATAGTATACAGTTCTTAATGTTCTAAATACGGTTTTACTGGGCTTGGGCTTCTCCTCGCAACGTAATGATCACAAATATGGTATCAAAGGACAGGATTACTTTGGTACTTACTTGGGAGAGAGCATGTGTAATAATTACAGGAAGTACTAGTGTGCCAAGAGGTCTCAACTTGTTGGATAGATGAATAGGAGCAAGAGCACGTATGTATAAGCCTGCATATGCTAAGTAATGAAACGGCTAAAAAAAACTCAGTTGAGGAGAGCTGAAATGTGAAAGCTGCTTTATGTTCTTGTGGAATCTGAATGTTTTGATCGGGGGACTGTATTCGAGTGAGAAGAGGTGAAAATATCTGTAACACCCAAGGAACGGTTGTGGCTGCATTGGTTTTGTAGTGTGACGGTTGGAGTGAAATCAGGAATGTTCATAGAGTAAGTTATTCCATGTATTATTATTCTAATGTTACTCCTATGAAAGGATGTGTGTCTACAGAGAAAATCAGGTTCATTGCTGACTCTGCCAGTGTGTATTTTATTTATATGGTCATACAGGGGTAGATTATGAATACGAGTAGGAAAACTAAGAACAGGTGGAAGGTGTACCTTAATCTTTCACTGTCATAAGTGTCATATATACAATGTATTCTGGCGACATTTACGCAGAACCCCTGGTGTTATTTCGAAGGCCGTCCAATCATTGTCATATAGTTCTCTCTATATTTAAAAATTTTTCCTCCGACTCATCCCCTCTTCCATCATAACCACCAAAACTCCATGTAAGAAGGAACTTTGGCTGGGCTATGCTAAAAATGTGCGTGCGTTCCTTTGATAGCTTGAACATTCCAAAGTGAAGGCATACCACTAAATTTACAATGCTTAAATTGTTGGTTCAACTATGGTGTATCCCACCTCTCCCGTGCAGTGAAGCCTCACACAACAACAACAACAGTACAGACGTAATTTCCCTTCAGAGTCCAAATACATTTTTCTCTTGGGAATATTTATGTAAGAATTTACACTAATAAACTACCTGGATGGGAGTTGAAGGGGGAAAAAATTAAATAAATATTCATTTTGTTCTCTAGCCCTATTGAGTCCTGTCGTCTCAATTTATGGATCTAAATTCTAAACCAGAGATTCACAATTGCATCCCCCCCCTCTCCTTGACATTCTCCCTGAATTTTCAAAGTTTCCCTGAGGTCCTGACAGACACTTACTTTGGGGTACTCATTTTAATATACTCCAAATCTAGGATAATAAATTCTGGGTTTCATTCCATTAAATTATGGAATGACCTAAGTTACTTTTTTTTTCTTCCTATAAAAATAAATATTCAAGACTGGTAATACTCTTAGGGGTGGTAGTGCAATAACATGTTATTGGTTAGAAATTATGAGCTGTCCCTATTGTGTACACAAGTGGGACTTCAACCCTTGCGTAACATGTAACATCCAGGTCCGGTTTACAGATAGGTACTCTCCTCAAGCCGTTATCGTGACATGCGATCATTTGTAGGAAATGTCACAGGATTTTTTCGGCTTTTGTTTGTGAAAGTATTTATTGTGAAAACATTTTTTTTCATCTGCTCCATGATGCTCAGAAAGAATTCCGTTGGACGGACTCTTACAGTCATGAGGTCTTCTCTGGTACATACCAAAGTTTAGAAACAACTCCGCCGCCTCATTACTTCTCCTCAGGAATGAGTTCCCAAAGCAGTGGTATTTAGCTCTAACATTGTTTTGCTTCGTTGGAAATTTCTACTTTGGGGAACATTGCATAAATCAAGGGTGGTAATAAGATTGACAATTATAACGCCAGGACTCCTTTTCCCAGCCCGCATTTCCCCCTTCTACATGAGCTGCTACACTTATCGCCTCATGATTGGTACATTTGAGCTTTTTTTTTCAGGAAAGGTAGGGAATTTTTGTCAAAGAATCTTTTTTTTCTTCAAAGGTTTCACAACTTAAGGATTTTTCCTTCTGACTATGAGGGTGTTTCAGTGAGGCTCGGTATTGGTAGAGGAACAACATTTCAATCAACAAGTTTGGACAAGTTTCACACTTGGAGACTCTGTTCACTCAGAAGGTTGTAGGGGGATTGCATGGAAGAGATTTTAGGTGAGGTTAGATGTTCTGAGAACTATCAATTATTTATCAAATCGAGCTCGGCTGAGCAAAGTAAAATAAATCTTTGCCTAAAGTTAGACGTGGCATTCTAAAAG